>CM065926.1:60662261-61262261 GCA_033439105.1 Magallana nippona | reverse complement strand
ATTAGCAAATGCAAGATGGAGTACAAATTGTTTTCACAACGTTCAAACAATCACTCACCAAGAAGGGTATCCATCAAGGACCAATAAACTTCAGTTTAACTTGATGGACTTTTATTTAACATTTTTCCGAAAAGAAAGTCCAAAGGAATAAAATCATAAGCATGATGTGTCAATAGCTAGATTAACTATTACGGTCAATATATGATATGTAAATCAAAAAAGAGGTGTGCTCATAATATATCATCTAAATTAATGACTTAGATGGCAGGGAGTTATACCAAAATAAAAAATACTATTAGTTCTAAACAAATAATGTAGTAAACACTGTTTTTCAAGAAAATTATGTTCATTCATTTAAAAAATAAACAAAATATGCCCCCACTAGTTTCTATATTTTACATTTATTAAAACATGAGGCTACCTTCCTTTATACATGTATTTTCACGTATGCCGGTGTTCTTTAATTATACAATCTTAAATGTTTATGTATTTTATAGTCTCTTTATACCATTGTAAAGTGGTTAAATGAATCTGAATCTAAGATTGCTGGAAGATAATTAAGATAACCGAGATTAAACAAATTATCGCTTGGAATTTTAAAGTAAATTGTATGCAGAAAGAATTATAAAAAAAATTGTGCCGCTTATTTGATTTTGAATTTCACTCATTTACACACTTACAGTATTCAAAGATATTATTTGTCGAAGGATAGAATTTTTACCTTACGTTTGATATAATGTTGCTTATTAAAGTATCTTTAGTTTAGTGTGCATCTTTAAATTTTACATGTCTAATTATCAGTTTCCGCAGATTTATACGTGTTTGCAATTTGACAGAATATACAAATATTTTATTTTTACGTGTTCCACGCATGCACTTTTTTTTGGGGGGGGGGGGGGGGGGGTGATGCTTGTTTGTCTGTCCATCATTTGGAAGGCTCTCAAAACTTTAACTATTAATTAAAGTCTCTTCCTGCATCAGCATTCAAAAACAAAATGCGGTTAAACTGTAGTTGCCAATTTGTCACGTTTGATAAAAGCGCATGAAGTCAAGGGTTATTTTAAAGTTATATTTATCTTAGGCAGCTATTGGATAATTAACCGAACAGAAATGATTAACGTACAAGTTTACAGCGCCTTGTTGCACTCTATAGGACTACTGTGCCAATCTGATACAGTAGGCGAATCGATCACAATTCATTTCGTTCAAGAAAAATAAAAACTCCGATCAACAATATTAGTATGGAACTCGTTCAAACAAAGACACGGCTGATACAAACACAAAACCAAAATTTATCATAAAGTACAATGTATTATAAAGTGACAAAGAGTGCAAACGAATTCACAGAATACTTTAAGTACAATCATTCAACTTCAGTTCCTTTGCCAGAAGGCTCGTCGGGATGATTGACGCTGGAGCCTGTTCGTCCTCCGTGTATTTCTGTTGTCATTTTTGGACATTCTAAGGATGTTCCCGACCACGTCCTTCGGATTGGGGATTTTGAACCCGACGTTAGGCGCCCTTCTTGTCTGGGATGATGGGCTTGCTGAAACTCGTTGGAACGAGGCTGCTGATAATCTGCTGATTCTTCCTCCCCGTCGGGATCCTCTTAATGACACAAGCTGGTCAACAAAGGGTTTGAAGTCGTATCCTATAGGACTACCATTCAGGATCTGGCCGCAAGGCCGTGGCTCATTTCTACAATAGATATAAAGTGTGTGTAAAAATAGTTTTCAGTTGGGTCTATTCACAAAGAATCTGAAAGGTGTTAAACCACGATTACGTCTTTTAAACATTAATTAAGGAATAAGGAATCATTCCTTGAGTATTATGAGATGGTAGTTTTGGTCGGGGCGTGATCAAATCCAATAAAGCCCTAAGGGTTTTATGATAGATTTAATCATGCCCCGACCGAAATTATCACCTCATAATATTCAAAGAATGATTCCTTATTACTAATATTTATATAATTTTCAGCAATTATGCGATTAAATATTTGAATATAAATAAGCAAATCCCGCTTGCGCTCCAATAATACGTCAATTGAATTTATTGGACTGTATAGTACAAAATCGATACGTAGTGTTATCACAGGCAAAGACACTGAAAAATGTAAATATTTCAATATAACATGAATAATACATACATAAATGACAATAAATTCAACCATTACGATTGTTTCAAATGTTGACATTATCTCAGACGAGTTACCGGGGATTGTATGCATGATCTAATTTGGTTTAACTATACCCCACTTACCTGTAAACATCTCATCATCAGAGCATTGTCTTACATGTAAGTCAGCCACTTACCTGTAACAATCTCATCATCAGAGTATCGTCCTAAATGTAAGTCAGCCACTTACCTGTAAACATCTCATCATTAGTGCATCGTCCTACATGTAAGTCAGAGTTTACCTGTAAATATCTCATTATCAGAGCATCGTCCTACTTGAAGTCAGCCACTTACTTGTAAATATCTCATAATCAGGGAATGGTCCTACATTTAAGTCAGCTACTTACCTGTAAACATCTCATCAGTGCATCGTCCTACATGTAAGTCAGCTACTTACCTGTTAACCCCTCATCATCAGTGCATTTTCCTACACGTTAGTTAGCCACGTACCTGTAAACATCTCATCATCAGGGCATCGTCCTACATGTGAGTCAGCCACTTACCTGTAAAAATCTAATCATCAGAGTATCGTCCAACATGTAAGTCAGCCACTTTCGTGTAAACATCTCATCATCAGTGCATCGTTTTACATGTAAGTCAGCTATTTACCTGTAAACATCTCGTCATCAGTGCATCGTCTTACTTGTAAGTCAGTCACATACGTGTAAAAATCTCATCATCAGAGTATCGTCCTACATGTAAGTCAGCCACTTATAAAATGCACCTGTTGTTGTCTCTTATTACGAGCATTATTGTCTTCACTCATCCACTTACCTGTAAACATTTCCTTAAACTTACCTGTGAACATTCCCAGCTTATCACAGATATTTTCACTCTTAAACTTACCTGTGAACATTTCCAGCGTATCACAGATAATCTCATTCTTAAACTTACCTGTAATTATCTGGATGTTCCAGCAACCGTGGCTGATAATTCAAAGAGCCTCTGTCGTCTTTAAGCACAGAACACAGAATTTTGGACTGAGTTATTTTTTTGAGTTGAGCGAGTTGTGCTGGAAAAAAATATAAGAACATGTAATGATTTAAAATAGTTTATTTAATAATCTTATATAATTGTCTTTAATAGTATTCATATTAATGTATCTATCATCAACCGGTATAATAATAAACTTCACATTCTTACGTCCGGTGAAAGCAGTGTATGGATTTTCGTGGTCGTTGTTTTCGTACCAGAACCTGTCACCATGTTTGTACAGAGAGAACTGGTAGGCCAGAAGACAGGAGAAGGTGGGGCCAAGGATTCCTCCCCGGACGGGGGTCTCCGACATTCCACCGGCAAAAAGGTCTATGTCGTCTGTGGTTCTATTAAAGCAAAGAAAGAACCATTACTGTGTACGAACATCGACGCAAACATCTTCTAATATAAAACACATTACAAAAAATGTACATAAAACTCAAGGGAAATCACTCCTAGTGAAATGTTGATAGAAAGGGGTTCAGGTACCTGTACACACGAGCTAGTTTGGCTGCGTTGGTTACAGAGTGGTCCACTAGTCCACCGAGTCTGTTACTGAAGTGTGCGGCCGGTCTCAGTCCACAAAACTCTCTGTAGGCGTTGTACGGCGGAAGTCCATGCTCCCGCCCCCGCTGAATATTCAGAGCCCCGAGGTCAAAGGAAGCGGTTTCTGCGGGGAATGGACCAGCTGGTCCCTCGAACAGTTTATTTCTGAGTCCGTCCACGAAGGCGTGGTCACCCCGAGATTTTCCATTCTTTGCCATCCAACGCGCCATGTGCTCGAATCCGTGCGGTGGTGAGAACATGAGGTTGGGATCCTCGAAATGATCCTTAAGATTAAATTGTCGGACACGCCCTCGACCGTCATCATGCCCGACTTCATTTCTGACCATCGTGTGTCCCATACGTAACACGGCGGCTCCGAACGCGTTGAAGGTTCGGGGGTCCACACTAGGGTTGTAATCATTGCTATGACCAGAGTAACGTGTCCGCAAATTGAACACACGCATGAATCTGTAGTTTAAGACTGCTGGTAAAAATTCTCTATAGGTCACGTGTTGCAGCTCTGCGACTACAATCCTCTTGGCTTCCTGGAATAGAGTCTCGTCGTTTGTTACATTAGTGGCGGTACGTAAGGCATCTGCTATCAGATTGTGACGTCTTAACCACGCGATATGTACAACTGTGAGGGTTGGGGTTTCGCTTTGTCTATGGTCACCTTTATAACAAAAATTTTGAAAATAAAATTTATTAAATTTGTACATTGTTTCAAATTTAACAATCTATTAGGCATAATGAGTATGCAGACTATTCTTACCAGCGACGAAGCAATGGAAGGGCGTGGAAATTCCTGCCGGACACGTGGAGCGGGGGAGGAGACCTTGGACTCTGTCGCTCTCTTTCAGCCGACCGCCGTCTAAACATAAAACACATGTTCACAACGTCTAAAATATCCATTGCCAATAGAACATTACAATGCAGTATTTTATATGGTAAATGAAACCCTTTTCTATAGGACTGTAAGCCAAGAAGCGGCCATACTTAGTTCACGGAGCAGCAGCTCCCTCTCCCTGTTGAATCCGTACAGCGCCGTGCCGTCAATGAAGGAAGACCTTTGGTTCTGCTGCTCACGGACACCTGTCAAACAAAACACCCATCATATAAATCAACCCCAACAACGACCCTGAAATACTAAGATTTCATTTTAGATTTCGGAATCTTTCTTTACTGATCATAGTAAATGGTTCATAAACCATATAATATCATAACATTTTAAGGTAGATAGGTAATTTGATGACTATCCAGCTCCCTATCAAAGAAGAGCCTACCGGTGTTACAGTCCAGGGGCACGGCAGCTGCGTGACGGACCATATTCATACAGGACTTTCCGGGATATTCTGGGTCACCATCCGGAACCTTTATTGGAAAACAGGCGTACTTGTTTCTAGTGCAAAAAGAAACTTTTTGAGAATACAAGATATGTAATGTATGAGTGGTACCTATTTAGAAAACAATTATTGATTTAAATGGGCATGGTAAAAAAAAAAAGCGTGACCATGCCCCCTTACTTCTGCTGCAAAGGAAACTTCTGAATAATGCAGAATATATTAGAGTAATGTAATTATATATACAATTTTCAGATTCATTTCGAGATGGTAGGATATGTTACCTTCCTTATAACATAAGTACTGTATCACAATATAAGACTATCACAAGCACTTGACACATATATATAGTATAAATGAAGGACTGATATTGTTTTAAGACATCATTCATTTTGGGCATTATAACTATGAACTTTTAGTGTAATGAAAAAAGTCCTTTCTTCTAATTGTTTAGGACTAAGAATGCCATTTGAAAACTACTCACTGCAGTACTTACACGTTCGGAGCGCAACAATCAAACACAGCATTAGGTGGATCACCCTCTGAATGGAAAAAAGTACAGTTAGCTTACAATACACGTTTAGAACAATGACAATCTCACATTTCAAATAGCTTGAAGAATACAGAGAAAAACAATGAAATATCTCAATGTAAATAAGGCTACTGAGGGAAGATATGACTGACCTGTCATGGATGGAGTGGAGATGACGTCATGATCGATGAACTGACCGAAGTGGGTAAGGAATGTAGTGAAGGTGGAGCTGACCGGGTTGGATCCGGACAGAATGCCGTTACTGACCAGACGGGCGCTGGGGAGGGGGCCCCTGTTGTTACTGCTCCTCGTCCTGGGGAGGTCGATTGCTGGAAATAGCAGTCAATGAGTAAGACGTTCATAGATAACTTAGCCTCTCGATAAACGCAATTTTAGCTAGAATTGTTTTCCTTCGGACGAACATGTTGAAGATCAACATTATTTAACTGATTTAAAATAGTCATACTGGGCATTTTGATGTACCTAACACAATTTGTTTTGACGAACAAACTTTTGTTAATGCTAATCTTATTTAAATTATCATTTATAAGATTTTTTCCCTTAACATTTTGCAGATTTTTTTTTGAATTGGTTGCTCAAAGAGGAGAATTCACCGGCTTGACCAACAAGATGGCGGGCAAGAGAAATGACTCGGAAGGAAAACACATTTTACGAAAATTATCTATTGGCGGTTTTATTGTGAATGTTCTAGGTTATGTTTTAATTCTTTAAGATCTGAATTGACCATCGAACTGCCGCTTTTGGCTGTGATCAAACTTACAGTTATCGTAGGCGTTAGAAAGAATACGGGACTGAGGAGTGAACGATTTGCCAAGGATAGGATTGAACAAGTTGTTGCAGGAACCGTCCGCCGTTCTGTAGGGATCCTGGGAATCGCAGACCGGAATCTCATAACACACGGGTGACATGGCCCGCTGAAAGCTTTGTGAGATCACTGGATCTGAGACTACCATATGGGCCGCATCGCCGTTTCGAACCTTAGCGAGCACTGGCCGACTGGAATAAGATTTTGTCAAAAATTAAGGAGATATTATTACACCATTATGATTTTAACAATGTAGTACAACAGGTTCTTAGAGAGATCAGAAGTTATGACTCCGAACGCATTTTCAAGTTAAACGTATGCTAGGGTTCTATATTTCTAAGGAATATAGAAATTGTGCTTGTAAGGGGAAACAACAGTCAGATCTAATAACCGTACACAGAGAGAGAGAGAGAGAGAGAGAGAGAGAGAGAGAGAGAGAGAGAGAGAGAGAGAGAGAGGGGGCATTTTGCTCAAATTAAGTGCGTGATATGGGCCTTTTTAAAGAGATTATTTCTTTTCAGAATGTATACCCTCCTTTCTACATCATAAGAAAATCCTCTCGTTTTCAGATTTTGGCATTGCTCTTGCGAAGTAGCTGGGGAGCGCCTATATTTAATTGTGAAACAAACCTTCTGGCGATTTTCTGTGCAGCCACTGAGGCCATCCGAGATCTTGTATCCAACATCATGTTCATTTCCGGTGCGTTGTTCTGTGAGAACCGGTTGAGAGCGTTGATTGCCGTTGATCCTCGGTTTATATAATGGTACTTTTTCTTTTCCTTTACCTCTACAACTCAAAAATGTTCTTATTTAATTTAATAACAAACAAAAGTACGAATTACAGAACCAGAGTGTTTTAATTTGGAATCTACGGTCATCTATCATTACTTTAAAAAATTCATGCAAAGACTCTACAAAGATACAGGCACTTAGCATCAGTGGGCGAGAGAGGTGGGGGGGGGGGCTGCTCCCCCTTCAACTTGTTCTATATAACAGCAGACATTTTCTTAAATTTACATGGTAAAAATTGATTCATAGTGAAGTTGCCCCCCAACTTCTTTTTTGGGAGCATATAATAAATGGAATTGAAAATAAGGAAATCAACAGGGAAGTTGAAGATATAGGAATACTACGCACCCCCTCCCCCCACGGATTAGGATTTTCGTAATTTAGAGAATTTCTTTCTTTCTTTTTTTTTGCTTGTTCAAGATTTTTTGGATGAGATCCCCCCCCCCCATCAAAAACGATGATATGTGCCTGAGATATATATATATATATATATATATATATATATATATATATATATATATATATATATATATATATATATATATATATATATATATATATATTTTAAAGACACAAAAATATGTCTTCCAACCAGCACACTAGGCATTTTAAATATACCTAATTACAGATACGTTGATCAACACTAAATTGCGACTGAAAAACAATCAATATGTTTTAAATGGGATTCCCACGAGTTAATTGAACACAGAGGGGCTTTGACCTACCTGCTGGTATAAGAGCTTTGCGCATGTTCCTGGGCATCTTGAAGCTGGACTCCACGGCTTCTCTCACCACGGCCTCCAGAGACTGGCCCTGGACCATGGAGACCAGCGCTACTAACAGACAGACCAGCAGCGGTGACCTCATTGTGACTACAGTACACAAACTGAAGGTTAAAACAAACTGTCCCAAACAAAAAAAAAGCCCACATACTATACATGTATTTGAATTTGCCTTTAAACGTGTATGTAAGAATTATCCTTGTCCTGAATAAGCTCTCCCCCCCCCCCCCCCCCCCCCCAACCAGTCAGACTTTTGTATCTATATTTTTGAAACACTGGTTCGCAACAATAAAGTGATGTTGCTATGGAAACATGTGTACCAGAGAAAGTCGTCGATTCCTGTTAGTCTTTTAGTTTTAAATCCCCAACGTTGTGGTAACACTGTTTTGACCGAAATAAGTTGAAATGGATATTGTGTGAAGGCTAAAGAAGACCTCGGTCTTTGTGTGATTTTTAACATTTATCTTAAATTAAGAAATGAGAGGAAAAGTAACTATACGTGGCTAGCAGAAATATGCAAAAGACTGATATCATTGTTTCACAATTTCAGTCCTGAATATTCTTCGTCAGATCTTCATTCACATTCACAAACATAATGTATATATGGTAAAATTAGCAGGTCATGTGAACCATGTACATGGCTAATTGTATACTGTTATCATTAGGGATTAATAAGAATTAACACAATCAAGGCAATTACTTCCTTATCCGTCGTCTTTGGTTTATTCTAATGAATAGTCCATGCATGTTACAAACGTTTTATTTACATCCAATTTACACAGATTTGCATTGTTGTAATTTAGGCCGTGAACCCTAACATCAATATTTACGAACCAAGTAAACAGTAATCAAACTTAAGATCTCCAGCATTAATAAACAGAGGACTTTGCTGACAGAATCATGCGAAATCACTCTGAGAACTATCTGGATGACATTTTAAAGTCATTACGACTGATACTGATTAACATTTAAACATACTCGATATTAAGGTAAAAATGTTCGCTTGAATGATTAATTGTTGGATCTTTGGCATTATTCAGAAAATCGAATATGGTCAATTAACAAAATTTGCATCACTTGACTGATTTTTAGTGGTTTTTCCTTTGCATTTAATCGTTATTTTATAAATATTATAATCTCATTTGTATATGTTAATATTTTATTAGTGCTTTATATGCTTTAAAGTTTTGAAAACTTTTACACTTTTATCAAAGGATCCATGACTGCATAAATGTTCTACATATCTTTCTTTTTTTTTGTAATTTATTGTTTTTGTTCCATACATACTTATGTTGAATTACATTAATAGATCCAGTAGTTATAAATTTTTGAATTACATGTTCTACATATCTTAAAATGAGTTCAAGGTGACGTTAAGGGGGTGTTTTAACTGAATATTAACTGTCGCATTTCTCCATTAGAAAATGTATCTTCAAAATCATTCAATGTCAGCAGATATCAACAAACATCAAAAGTTGTCATAGATAAAGATATTGTTGGCGTCGAACATTCTCACTTTGAAAGGGTTTTTCCAAGTATTAAATTCTAAATTTGGTTATGCGGCGATAATTAAGAAAGATCTAACACTATGATGTGCATTTATATAAAAAGGACAGTAAAGTAACAGTAAGTTCGGGTAGCTTTTTAAACTGTGTTCGACGTTTTTCTTTGAAAAGAATACGTTCAAAAACGTTTAATCAGTTTGTTACAAATCTGGAACTGTTTTCACTGAATGCATTTGTACTGAACTTAAGCAACAACTGCTTTTCCTAAAAAATTATTAATTAACCCTTCTAAAATACCAATAGTACTGATGTTGATTTGCCAATAATGACATTTTAATATGCGTGCAATCAACGATCGATAAGTGAAAACGTACAAATAAAACCGCAGAGAGAATGAGGTAAAGGAGGGATTTGTATCACTTAAAAAAATGGAAATGGTTAATATGAAATATAAAATGAAATGAAAACAATTGATAAGAAAGGGCTTACCTGTGAAAGAAAGTTACATAGATTTTTAGGTCTACACAGATTTATATGTAGGTCTGATGTGACGTCATCACTACTTTAACATTTGGATGGTGTATAAATTAGTTCTGTAAAAGTCACAAGTTTCCTTTCCCCCCAAACTTCCACCTGCACGTTATCTACAGAATATTTTCCAAGATGAAGAATGCGGAATGAATCATGTTTGTTTTGTAATTTTTCTCTCCATCATTTGATGCTGTTATTATGTATTTATATGTGTATGCCATATATTTCTTGGCACTTATTTTTACAATATTACTATTGTTATCCAAATACCTAAATCGAATAATGTTTACAAAGTTTAATTATAACCTATTCTGAGATTTGAACTT
Organism: Magallana nippona; assembly: GCA_033439105.1. Lineage (NCBI taxonomy): Eukaryota > Metazoa > Mollusca > Bivalvia > Ostreida > Ostreidae > Magallana > Magallana nippona. Next base: position 61,251,935 of record CM065926.1, on the reverse strand, counting down.
ATGGAGTTTAGTAGAATCGTTTTGTGTTTCATTGAATTAATTTCCGGGCTGCCTGCATTGATGTCAGACTTAAAAAATATAGAAAAAATGGCTATTCTTTTTATTTTATTTACCTATTCGCAATAAGCGTATATAGAGACTATAGATATATAAATTATAAATAGCAATGAATTGACTGTATTTTATTTGATTAGTACGTCTTACGTTGACGTATTTTCACTTACTTCATATTAGTTTATATTTACATTTTTCAGCGTTTCTGTCTGTGAAAACACTACGAATCGATTTCCTAATGTACAGTCAAATAAATTCAAACGCATTTTTTAAATAAATTTAAACACAGTTTTGTTTAAAGAGAGATAATCTGAGACATTAAAATTTGCGCTGACAACGAGGGCGAAAGGGGTGAAAATAAAATGGGGGCGAATATTTCCCTGTATACAATTATTATTAAAACATTCCAGACCAACTAGTTATTATAACAATGTTCTGTTTTGCTGTGAATAAGTCAGTATATACAATCGTTGGTGATAAGACTCCTGTAATGGCGAAAACTATGTAGAATAAAAAGCAATATATGAAAACCAATTCTTTGTCAAATCAACAATACAAGCAAACCAATAAATAGGTGTATAGATGTATACATGTAATTATTATTAACGTAACCTTGACTTCATCTTGTTATGAAGCAACAGTTCTGTGAGTAGGACAGTAGGACTCTGGTGGTTATGTAATGTTCAGGAACGAATGAAACTAAATGAAAACAACAAAAAATCAAATTTTCTATTGAAAAAAAAGAAAAGAAAAAAAAGATGAAAACAAAATTGTTTTTTGTTGAGAAATGAGGAAAATCTACTGTTTTAATTTTGTGTTGACATCGGATAAAGAATATACATTTGTATTAACAAGTTGTAATTGGATTACTCATAGAAAATACAGAATATAGGTCAGTGTTTCTTTGTAAGTTTGAACATTAGTTCAATTGACATATCTGGGATATATTGGATCGTGATAGACTCTAGGGTTTTTTGAAAAAGCATTGAATCAGTAAGCGAGAACACCACACCTGTTACAATGTTCTGACCGAGAAATGTCCTCGTCTCGCTGCCGTGCCCTTTACGTCCCAAGTACTCACAACATTTCGAGTCACGTAGAATTAGAGCCATTTCGATTTCTTGTGCAATGTTTTATATTATTGCCCTTTATCCAGATGACACCTATCAATCATCAATGATGTGTAAGTTTTGGGGAAAGATTTTGCAGAATAAAGACCTAACGTTTTATAACCCTTACAAAACATTTAATATAGATTTCTGCTTGTTTCAAACAGTAACAACTGAGCTGCAATTTCTATGCTCGCATTTTTTAAATATGCCCCCTGAGCAAACGCAGCTTGTATTGCCGTTATCATTAAAAACCGCTGTTCTCGTTTGTTGTTTTTGCCATGTTGTTTCTTTATGTTTTGTTGTTATCTAATATTGTTTATTGCTTATTTATGCTGTGTGTTGTTGTTTTTTGCCGTGCTGTATGTTGTTTTTTGCCATACTGTTTGTTTTTGTTTGTCCATGTTGTTTGTTTTCGTTTATCCCTACTGTTTGTTACCGTTTTTGTCATACTGTTTGCCACGCTGCTCGTTGTTTTTGTAATGTTGTTCGTTGTTTTTGTCATGCTGTTTGTTTGTTTTTTTGGTAAAGCTGTTTTTGTTGTTTTTTTAATATTGTTTGTTGATTTTGTCGTGTTAATTGTTGTTATTTTGGTAAAGCTGTTTTTTGTTGTCATGCTGTTTGTTGATTTTGTCATGCTGTTTGTTGTTTTTGCAATCCTGTTTGTTGTTTTTGTCATGCTGTTTGTTGTTGTTGTCACGCTGTTTGTTGTTTTTGTCATGCTGTTTGTTGTTTTTGTCACGCTGTTTGTTGATTATGTCATGCTGTTTGTTGTTGTTGTCATGCTGTTTGTTGATTTTGTTATGCTGTTTGTTGTTTTTATCATGCTGATTGTTGTTTTTGTCACGCTGTTTGTTGATTATGTCACGCTGTTTTTTGTTGTCATGCTGTTTTTTGGATTTTGTCACGCTGTTTGTTGATTTTGTCATGCTGTTTGTTGTTTTTGTCATGCTGTTTGTTGATTTTGTCATGCTGTTTTTTGTTGTCATGCTGTTTGTTGTTTTTGTCATGCTGTTTGTTGTTGTTGTCATGCTGTTTGTTGATTTTGTCATGCTGTTTGTTGTTTTTGTCATGCTGTTTGTTGATTTTGTCATGCTGTTTGTTGTTTTTGTCATACTGTTTGTTGTTTTTGCAATCCTATTTGTTGTTTTTGTCATGCTGTTTGTTGATTATGTCATGCTGTTTGTTGATTATGTCATGCTGTTTGTTGTTTTTGTCATGCTGTTTGTTGATTATGTCATGCTGTTTGTTGATTTTGTCATGCTGTTTGTTGATTTTGTCATGCTGTTTGTTGTTTTTGTCATACTGTTTGTTGTTTTTGCAATCCTATTTGTTGTTTTTGTCATGCTGTTTGTTGTTTTTGTCATGCTGTTTGTTGTTGTTGTCATACTGTTTGTTGTTGTTGTCATGCTGTTTGTTGATTTTGTCATGCTGTTTGTTGTTTTTGTCATACTGTTTGTTGATTTTGTCATGCTGTTTGTTGTTTTTGTCATGCTGTTTGTTGATTTTGTCATGCTGTTTGTTGTTTTTGTCATACTGTTTGTTGTTTTTGTCATGCTGTTTGTTGATTTTGTCATGCTGTTTTTTGTTGTCATGCTGTTTGTTGATTTTGTCATGCTGTTTGTTGTTTTTGTCATGCTGTTTGTTGATTTTGTCATGCTGTTTTTTGTTGTCATGCTGTTTGTTGATTTTGTCATGCTGTTTGTTGTTTTTGTCATGCTGTTTGTTGATTTTGTCATGCTGTTTGTTGTTGTTGTCATGCTGTTTGTTGTTTTTGTCATGCTGTTTGTTGTTTTTGTCATACTGTTTGTTGTTTTTGTCATGCTGTTTGTTGTTGTTGTCATGCTGTTTGTTGATTTTGTCATGCTGTTTTTTGTTGTCATGCTGTTTGTTGATTTTGTCATGCTGTTTGTTGTTTTTGTCATGCTGTTTGTTGATTTTGTCATGCTGTTTTTTGTTGTCATGCTGTTTTTTGGATTTTGTCACGCTGTTTGTTGATTTTGTCATGCTGTTTGTTGATTATGTCATGCTGTTTGTTGTTTTTGTCATGCTGTTTGTTGATTTTGTCATGCTGTTTTTTGTTGTCATGCTGTTTGTTGATTTTGTCATGCTGTTTGTTGTTTTTGTCATACTGTTTGTTGTTTTTGCAATCCTATTTGTTGTTTTTGTCATGCTGTTTGTTGATTTTGTCATGCTGTTTGTTGATTTTGTCATGCTGTTTGTTGATTTTGTCATGCTGTTTGTTGATTTTGTCATGCTGTTTGTTGATTTTGTCATGCTGTTTGTTGTTGTTGTCATGCTGTTTGTTGATTTTGTCATGCTGTTTTTTGTTGTCATGCTGTTTGTTGATTTTGTCATGCTGTTTGTTGTTTTTGTCATGCTGTTTGTTGTTTTTGTCATGCTGTTTGTTGTTTTTGTCATGCTGTTTGTTGTTGTTGTCATGCTGTTTGTTGTTTTTGTCATGCTGTTTTGGGTTTGGTTTTTGTTTTTGGTCATGCTGTTTCTTGTTGTTTTCATTATGGTCTTTCTTGTTGTTTTGCACGGCTCACTGATTTTCGATAAGCACAGATCCAGTCTAGGAACCTGCCCAATTTTTACATCTGTTTGTTGCATTATAATTGTATGTCCTACTTTCAAATGAACCTTATAACTTTTTTGTTTTTGTTTATAACATTATCAATATTAATTCAGATTAAAGATTTTCTCTTTTGCCAATACTAGTCGATGGTAGATAAGCACCCCCTTCAAATAGCATGCCATAGATATGCAGAGCGTCTGTGCAAGTATCAGGGGCCCTAAATCAAACTTATGATGGGTTTTTTCTCCTTTTTTTTTTTTATCTTTTTCTAAATTATTAGTTTGACATCTAATATACTTTTAAAAATCCAAAAATGTTCATGTCTTAACTACTTACTTTTTTTACTAGAATCTCCACAATATATGTATACCGCCTTTAATTTTCAAGCACACAGCAAATTTTCTATTTTTCCAGTTTTAAATACATTTTTCAAATAAATCAAGTTTTAAATATAATATGTTTCTAAGTTTTATGTGAGAAACACATTACAAGTTTCAATACATTGATAAAAGTGATAAAAAAGACATTTTGTAGGGAAAGAATACCAATAAGAAAATAAAAATTTACAAAAAACCCCCAAAAATTTTACATAATCTAAAATATTTTTGTGATTTGATGGTATATCTTTAGAATTTTAGATTCATATTTTTGCACTTATTTTCATATACAACTTTTAGAACATGTATACCCCCTTCTCGCTCACTCAATTTGACATTGGAAAAATGTCTTTAAGGAAAATTGTTTATCTGAATGAGCTTGTATGTCTTAAAAAATAGTAGAAGTCTTTATTTTAGGAGATAGCCCTGTAATAAGGTTAGTATTTTGGTAAAAGCTGTGTGACATGTACATGTATATACTACCACGCTTGTACAAATACAATAACTGAAGCGTATAGAAGTTAAAGATCAAAAACTTCTGAACATGCAGAAATCTATAACTAGTGCAATATTTCTGCGTCATCTGCACGTTTAATATGTCGACCATCTCTAGAGCGGGGGGGGGGGGGGGGGGGGGGGGGGGAGTTGTGAGCGCTGTTGATAGGTGCGCTTTGAAGAATGAATTCATGATCGGGTTAAACAGACCATATCAAATGTTTCTCATTATCGTTATCGTCATATGTGTCTGCACGGAGAAGCAGATCGGGTCCACTGCATGTCACGTCTGTCTCATGTGTACAATGGTCAGCCAACGCTGTGCTGACCCATGCTCTGCTGACCCACACTGTGCTGAAACACGGATGTTTTTAGACTCTTTATATTTATTTTGGAATTTAATTAATTTCATGTTTTGTCTCTCTCTGGGTGGTAATACATGTTGAAACAGCACACTACCTAGGTTATTAGAGGTAGCGGGAAGCCTTTCCACTCTGTGAGGATAAAAACGGAATGGTTCGAGTAACTTGTCACATTTTTAGCACTATCTCAGTACACTAGTAATCCTGAAATACTTGAGAAAACACGGAAATCGCTCCTAGCATTGTCAAATTGGATATTCCCCATAGAATTAAGTCACCTGTATTCGTAAATTCGGTCGCACTAACATATTCCCTTAATTGATAGCACCTGCTACATACCAGATTTAGATAGTGATCTATAGCCCAATCTTTTACCTTATTATGGTCTTAGTATGTAAACGGTGAAAGGCCAGCGGTGACTGCATACGATATCGTTTAGTTTTGATTTATATGGGCCTAAAATATATAAATAAGACTACATGTTGAAACATTTCATGAATTTATAATTCAAATCTTAGGTTTTTGAAAATTAACAACTATTTCCATAATATTTTTTTCCAAAATAATGTTGGATTAGATAGGACATTCAGGTTACCAAGTACATGTTGCTATAACAGAGTCAGTGTGTTTATAACAAAGTTGGTATGTAAGCGTCTTGTTCCATTCCCCGACTGAGGAAAGTGGTTCTATTCTGACTAGATAGCAGAAATGCCATATAAACCGAAACTAGCAAATGTATGGTTAAAAACTAGATAAAAGCTGTCAATGTGACAGCAAACCGGGTTTTCTTTTGTGTGAACAGTACCCATAATCCATTTGTCAACCCTGGATTGATGAACACTACCTATCCAGAGAAAATGGGTACCCTATATGCAATATTTTTGCCGAAAAATGACTAAGTTCAACAGCTGATATTTTTTCATAAATAATCGGAAATCAAAATCATAGCAATATGCACACCTCTGATATATGTACAATTGATCTGCAAAAGAACAACTTCCTATATTGAAAACTGTAGGAGGAATTATCCGTACAATAGGGGTACCCTAATATATGCAATATTTTGCTAAAAAATGGCAAAGTTCAACAGCTGGGTTTTTTTCCATAAATTATCAGAAATCAAAATCCTAGCAATATGCACACCTCTGATATATGTAACAATTGATCTGCAAAAGAACAACTTCTTATCTTGAAAACAGTAGGAGTTGTCTGCACAATAAGGGACCCCTTTGCCAGCCGCGCCCGCCCGCCCGCACTTTCACCATTTCAATAACCGGATTTTTTCCTTCGGAAAACCCGGTTAAAAACCGCCGTTTTTCGAACAACAGTCAATCAACAGTCGGTGATGCTGGGCAGAGATGCAGATATAAATATATCGCCAGATTTGAAGGTGATCATCACTGAAAAAACATTCTGGACAGGACAGGAAACAACACATTCACTCAGGCGCATTCCTTGAATGTTAAGGTATAACCACTCTCTGCTGTAAATTTCTCTTTATGTTTTTGAAATTCCCTACGCCGATTCTCATGAATATTGATACCAATAGCTATAGGTTCAATTGAAAAATAAAGGTATAAAGCGCTGCTTAATTTTTTTTCAGAATTTTTTTTTATATATATTTATGATGTCAAAGAAATTTTGCACAGCGAATAGAAAAAGCAACAATCTATCAACACAATCTGTCCGTCTGTTGATCAGTCAGACTTGTCAACTAGAAACGCCCTAATGATTCCGTGCTTAATTAACATTACGCTACCTATTCTGTGTTGGAACGAATTTTAGTCCATTCGCACCAAACAAAAATAATCAATATCACAAAAATCTACAGAGTTTGTATCTTTGATTGATTTGTTCTAATAATAACAAATTTAAAGTAGATATGTGCTAACAAGTATATTTATATAGTTTAATTATACCACATTGAAAACAGTAAATGCTTATTATTATATAGAGGATTTACAACACACTCAATAAGCAACATGTCAACACATTCACATGTGAGGATTGGTTATAGGAAACAATATTATTACATCAGCATTAAACCTGATCATATTGTTAAATGCTTAAATCATAAAGGGGGATAACTCTGTATGCAACAATTATCACAGAAATCTATGGAAGCACTTATCTAAACACATAGTGCCCGCAAAAATTACTTCATGCCAGCTCTCTGTGACTTCTACTCCTCTCAATTCAATCTTAGGATAAAATATGAAACTTATTTTCAGCTAACAAACCAAGTAAATTTTTCAAAAACATTTAGCACTCTTTTTTCCTTTGATGATTGTAGGTAATGGACAGATAGCTGCACTTGTCTATACAAAACAAACAGATTAAAACACAGGCATCAGAACTTTACACAACATCAACCATTACGGAAACACTGTGACTGAGGCAAAACGCTTGACACAGGATTATATATAAAGAAAGGGGGAAATCACAGAGCACTAATATAACAGATGTATACACCTTACTCCAAGAATATGGACTGAATACAATGCAGAATATATCTATTACGAAGATGTACATATGTAAGCTCTAATCCCTAAATACATGTATAAACAGAGCCAACCAAACACAGCATACTAGAATGCACACGGATTGAGTACAGTCTACATTTGTCAGACATATGTAAAATTGTATTCACCCAGTTATTCATGAAAGTCTCAAAAATTCATCATTTGTTGATCATTTTCAATTGATATTTAAGTTGTAAAATTTGTAAACAGCACTTGATAAAATAATGCATTTATTAAAAAAATAATCTTAAGAAAGTAACGATCCACAACAAATGTTTACTGCATAAAAACAACACACTGTACTCATCTAATCAGGATCAATCAAGCACGACCAACTTAGTGCAGGTAAACAAAAAAGTAACTCAAAAAGCAAGACAGCCCTTGATTTGTTATAGAGAAGTCATAGACCAGTCCATCTCAGTTTCCCTCACACACAACATGTAAAGACTGGCATATACTGAAACCAGAGGCGGAGATCGAAAGATCACAGAGATGTTACATCTGATATATGAGGAGACTATTAGGTCAGTCTGAAGCTGAGGAAACAACAGGTGTGTATATCTACATGTAGGTGAGACCTGTGTCTAAATAGTATACACTGTTGTATATACTAATATACTATACAACAAAAGGGGGAATGTATCATTTATTTACATGTGAGATAATGATGTAGTCTCACTGGATGGCACAAAATCTATACAAAGTTAACTGAATATAATCACCATTTATTTACTTGGGTATTATAAATTAAAAAAAAAATTCATTCAAAACAGAAAAATGTGTTTAAGAGTTTATGGGCCAAACAAAAAAAATACAATATATACCAATTACTGTGTAACATTTTGTATGTATCATCATTTACTGTTTAATAACTTTCATGATAAAAAATCATAAGATATATTCATGAATTTCAGCCAGATGGAACTAGATTCCTTCACTATTCTTAAAGTTGCATTTGGGCGGTTAAATGCTAGAGGTAGCTGGGGTACAAAATTACAGATAACTAGAACAACTACCGTAATCAATACAACGGCAAATGGGTATCATAATAACATCACTCGGCTGAAATTGTTATTGAAAAATATATCATTCTAAAATCTGTAAAGCTGGTTGAATTTCACTGGGGGTGAAGATATCAGGCAGTACATTGTTTGACTAGCTACTGTCCAATGAGCTACTCTAATCATTCATACACATACATAAGCCTGTCACTCAGAAATACTTCTTTAATCCTATAGCTAACCTTGGGTATCCACAGATTCACATATGTAGCAGAATGCTACTTTTCCAGATTCAAATCAATGAAACTACCAGCACTTGACATTGTCCATGAATATCTCTCTCTATTCGTGATTTTTGATTTGAATAAACAGCAGTCTTTCAACAAAAGAGTAACTTAAAACTACCTTGTAAGTAGCAGATTATGATTTTCCTTAACTCAATGTATGACTACTAAAATATATGGATTTTTATTCCATCGTATAAACTTTTCTTGTAAAGATTGTCTGGTAATGTAACAATTATAAAGCACTCAATATAACAAAATGGACTTTTTTGTTAGATTTTTACTATGTTGTGAAACATTTTGATTGCTAACAAAAAGTGAGGGAAAAAAAAAAGCAAATAAAAGGATAAAAATGAGGTCAACTCATTTGAGCGCACTCGCCAACACTCCAGTATCATATAAAGCTTTTCTGTGGTATAAAGCAAAACAGCTCGCTACTCAATACAATAGTTCAATGACCTACAAACTGACGGAAATCCCTGCAGAACATGTAACAATAAACCTGGGATCTCCTTCTGACTATCACTTAAACATCGGCATGTCAGACTCTGGGTTAGAACTCATTTCCGCATTTTCTTCATCCTCGTCGATATCATCGTCTTCGTCCTCTCCGTGCTCCGAGGGGGCGGGGGTTGAGCTACGAGAGGCTGCAGGTGAGGACGGTTCAGAGGCTGGCCGGGGGTACATGAATCTCTTGCCCTGTAGAATCTCCTCCTCCTTAGCAGCCAGGTCTGGGTATCCCCGGGCCACTGCAATCTGGCGGGCTTTTCTGTAGTACTGTAAAGATTCATAAAGCTAACAAAAGTATCCAAGAAAAAGAGTCCAAGCTGTAGAATGTTAAGAGTTAGAGAGTCTACAAAATGTATCCAAGAAAAGGAATACATCCACATCTGTTCATCTTCACAAAGAATGAAAATTTTCAAGACAGAAATTTTAACATCAATGTATGAACAAGAGAAAAGCTGTCAATGTGACAGCAAACCCAGTTTTCTTTTGTGTGAACAGTATCCATAATCCATTTGTCAACCCTGAATTGATGAACACTACATATCCAGAGAAATAGTGTACTCTATATGCAATATTTTGCCGAAAAATGACTAAGTTCAACAGCTGGAATTTTTTTCATAAATTATCAGAAATCAAAATCCTAGCAATATGCACACCTCTGATATATGTACAGTTGATCTGCAAAAGAACAACTTCCTATCTTGAAAACTGTAGGAGGAGTTATCCATACAATAGGGGTACCCTTTTGGCAGCCGCCCGCCCGCCATTTTCACCATTTCAATAACCGGATTTTTCCTTTGGAAAACCCGGTTAAAAAAGTCATATCCTATTTTCAGGGCATTTGTTAATAAGAATTTCCTGTCATCTTTCCTTGAATATTTCTACATCAAATTCAGTTCTTCTTAATGAAGTGAAATTAGTACATGACTCACCACCCCCAGGTTTCTCCAGTCCAAGAGGTCACTGAGGCGCTCTGTACGATTTCTCTGAATTATACGCTGTCGCCGGGATAAACAGGTAAAATCGAACATATACTGCAAAGGAAGGTAAAATCGAACATATACTGCAAAGGAAGGTAAAATCGAACATATACTGCAAAGGAAGGTAAAATCGAACATATACTGCAAAGGAAGATAAAATTTAACATATACTGCACAAGAAGGAGAAATTTGTCATACACAATGATACATGAATGAATCTCATGAAGTGAAACAGTATAAAGAAATTTTGTAACATATTGCTTATAAGTTGGTCAAAATAAAGCTTAAGAATACCATTTTTTAAATCATTAGAATTATTAATAAAAAAGTGTCTCTTGAAAAGAGGATTATCTTTAAATACTGTAATATAATACATTTCACATTTTTAATCATGCTTCATTGCATCATACAACATTCACTGGGTTAAAAATTCTCTGTTTTTTTAAAACTTGTTTAATTTGATAACCATTACAAGTTTGCATTGTTACAAGTCAGGGTTTGATTACATTTTACTATGATGAACATTAAACTCTGGGTTGTGATGATTGTTCAACTATCATCAATTTAATTGTTCAACTCAGATTCCATCAGAACACGTCAGAACCTATGTACTGCATGTCAATTCAGAAGAAAGCTAGCTTAACTCCAGAAGGCCAAATGATTGTTAAGCAAGAGGCACCAGTAATATAGACAGGTTTAGTGAAAAGCATGTAAATCTATACAACAGTGGATTAAGACATCATTAGACACTACAACAAAACATCATTAGACACTACAACAAGACCTCATTAGACACTACAACAAGATATCACTGGACACTACAACAAGACATCGTTAGACTACAGACAGATACATTTAGTCACAACTTCAAAATAGCATAAGACAATACAGAGAGAAAGATGAACAGATCTAGTCATTATTAAAAATAGAATTAGACACTACAGACAGACAGACAGACAGACAGACAGACAGACAGACAGACAGACCCACACACTCCTCTTGGAGAAAGAGTTATCTACCTTTGTCAGTTTAAGGATAGACTCGTCTGGACTAAGGTTACGTCGATCAACCACATAAATACCATATGACTGCGTTTCTGTAACATGATTCTCCATAAAACAGCCGAATCCCGACAGGTTGGTAGTGATGCTGGGTATTCCCATCACAGTACACTCCGCTAGAGTTAAACACGACATGATCAATCAGGGGGGTGCCTTTATAAACACTTGGCTTTCACTGACCCAGATTATCAGTCTTAACTAATAGATACACCTCATCTACAGACACCTCTCTCTTATGACAGTCTCCATAGAAAGGGGATAGGATTGACATTAGGGAAGATAATCAATAAGTGGTCAAATTTAAAATGCAACTTGCATGAACTTTGTATATTTGAATATCTACTTCATTTATATTGTTCAAACGAGTGCAAAATTCATGTGTTAAGTTTTTAATTTTTTGACTCTTTGAAACTGTCTGGTCAATCTATTAAATTCTTGGAGAATCTGACAATAAAGAAAGAATCTGTAAGTAAACTCTAAAAACACAAACAGAATACAGTCCTTAATGATTAAAAAAAACATGCAAAGCCTCTAATAGTTAGTGAAGCCAACCACAACCAATGCATGCAATCCAAGGAAAGACAACTCTATCCTGTCAAACATAACAGAAAAAGGCTGGCATGCTGTAAAAAAATGAAAGTGACGAGGGGCCTACAAATAAAAGGTTCATTCCATGCTTTGGATTCCATGGTTACCTGAGTCAGCTGATGGACTGATTCGTCAGGACTCTTATATCGGCGGTCTACGATATAGAGCCCATAGGACTTGGGGTCATTGACGTGCTCTTGCATAAAACAGCCGAAGCCCGAGAGGTTGGTGGAGATACTGGGGATACCCATCACAGTGCACTCAGCTGAAAGTGGGTCAGAGAGAACAGTTAAAACACATACAGAGTTCTCAACAATCAGGTTGTTCTATACCATTGTCCTGTGAAAAAATCTCATCCTCTGGAAAGAAATCTTAACTGAACATATTATCAAGGTTTTAAAAACATCTGTGAGCTGAGGTTTAAATTTTGTTTTCTAAAAAAAAACACAACAGAAAAATGAAACCATTAATATTCATAATTGCTTATTTTGTTTAAGAAAATTATAAACAATGAAAACAATGATATATATGCATGTATTTGATCTACTCTGGTATAATTGCAGACCTAAAATATAATGGACATTCAGCGTCCTTCTTTCAAAAGTGTATATTATAATCATCTATTTACTATTCAACTTACGAGACGTAGATCTTGATTCTCTTATGGTAGATACTGATATTTGGACATATGTATTAAGACTGAATTATAGTTGCTGCTCTGTGTTACATGTAGGGCAACAAGGAGAATGTGACATACCTGGCGTGTAGCCCCAGGGCTCGTAGTAAGAAGCGAACACTCCCAAGTGACAGCCCCGGACAAAGTCCTCATAGTCCAGCCCAAACAAAGGGTTGGTGGAGTTCAGGAACTCGGGGTGAAACACAACCTGGAAATACAGTGTCAACAAAGCTACATCACTGAAGGTCAGAGGGTATGAAACAAACCCCTATAAATAATCCAAGAACTTGAAATTGATCTAGAACATGACTTAGTCTTATCTGTCCTTCTTACAAAGAACATTGTACAATGCTTGTAGATCCATATACATGTACTGTACTCTGTAAGGGTTGACAATGTTAGACAATGATCTAAAATTGAGATGGTTCTACCTTCACTCTATCCTCTTTTCTGTTGAAAAGCTGACATCGTCGAAGGGCATTTAAGATTTGGTCGCTCGCATCTTCGCATACATTGTGTGTACATATAGGAGGTAAGCTGTTTCTCTGGAAGATGCAATAGACGGAACAAATTTAATCTTTGATTAAATGTCTTAACAAGCTGTTTATACAAATGGCTAGATCTTGTTCTTAGTACAAAGATTTACCTGGGCAGAGTAAATACACCTCTTGAGTTTCACTATATCTTCTTGTTCCAAAATTTCATCTCCTGTTGGAATTTTACCCCTGTAACCAGAAATATATTCAGCATGAACTGTTCTACCACTGCAACAGAACTGTAACTGAGGCATTATTTTATCTCCTCTACTTCAGTAATCTGACTGCACCTGAGACATTGTTTCATCTCTATATTAAGACTGTACCTGAGACACTGTTCAAAGATCCTCTTGCCTATCTGGGTCTGTACGTGGTGTACAGTCTCCTTCAGCTGTTTGGAGATGGCCTGTCCCCGCAGGGATTCCACATTGAAGTTGTTGGTCTTGGTGGGGAAGATCAGGAAAGCCACCACTGTCGCATCACTATTAGCTTGCTGGAGACATAAAAAACAACATCATTAATTCTATCAGTTGCTAGACACGGAAAGAAAATATCAACTTATTGGACACACACTGACAGCTTGCTAGACACAGAGAAAACAACATCTTAAACATCAAGAAAGCTTGGTTTTTCTTCAGCATTGTTCATTAAAATGTGTTCTTGAAGTATACACACATCAACTGCAGATTTACACCAATTTAATTAAAGCAGTTGTGAAAAATGATTCCACTTTTCAAACGAAAATTTGTTGACAATGGAAAGAAAGATAATTCTTGTTATTATAATGAAATTCTCAGAAAATTCCCTTACTGTTGCATCATATTTTGATTTTTTATTGCCCCGAAAAACTTATTTTTGGCCCTTGTATTAGCTGTCTTTTTATCATTTAGACAACATAATTCTGGTTGTCGTATGTAGTTTATATCAATATGTGATTTTCAAATGACACCATCCTTTACAGAAAAAATAAAGTACAATGTACTGACTTTGAGAAAAAAGTTCAGTCTGGCTAGGGACTCTATGAACATGTCAGCTCCTTTGTTGGAAAACTCGTATCTCCCAGCCGAGAAAAAGTACAGCGTCTTATCCAGATCAAAATCATAGTGTCTGCAAAATAAACCAAAAATACGTCTTATCCTAATCTTATCTTATCTTAATCTAATCTTATCCTAGTCTGCAAAGTAAACCAAAAATACATCTTATCCTAATCTTCCTTATGTGAAATTTGCAGTCTTATCTATATACATTTAAGACTTAACAAGAAAAATAAAAAAAGCACAACTGTAAATATATTTACCCATAAAAATGTCCTCTGACAAAGTCATGGATCTTCTCTTTGTAGATGGCGTGCAGGTTCTGAAACTCGTGGATGGCACTGAATTTGACCACGTTCAATCCATTGGGGACAATCACATCTAGAAATGTCAGAGAGATTGATGATAGCTGTATCCAATCCATGAAAAAATGTCAAAAGAAGCATTAACTGACCCCCTAGTTAATTAGCATGTCTTCATCACTGTGCCAATAATCCGGCTGAAGCCACCGGTGATATTTTTTCATATAAGCTGAGAACCACTGGGTCACTCCCCTGGTTGTGAGCCATTGTGATATATGAGGCTAACACCATTGACCTAGTCACCTGACCCAGAACTATTGCCACAATAGCCTGACCACTAATTAACCATTCAATAGGCTAACACAAGGGCGTCGGAACAGGGGCAGCAGCTGCCGCCCCAATAATTTTGCCAAAAAATGAATTAAAAAAAGAAGAGGCTAAAATGGAATTTTATAACGGTGATATGTGTTCATTGGAGCAGCGATGGTAACGGCAATCTGCATTCAATGGAACAGCAAAGTGTGAATGATATATATACCCTGTTTCTGGTGTGTTGACAATTAATAGAGCATTAATTAGATATATAGGTAAGACATTAAAGAAATAATGAATATATGTTCTCTAGCTTTGATGATAAATAACAAGTAGTAAGTTGTAATCAACTATCAGAGAATATTACAGTGTACGAACACATCAATCATTGTGCAAAGTACTGAAACTAGTAAATATATCTTTATATATTTTCATTCCACATATTTTTTGCTTATAAAGTGTGTTGAAAGCTATGGCAGTTATAACATTATAATACACACAGGGTACTCAAAGGTTAAAATGACAAGTTTTATTTTGACGTTTGGAGGAGGTAAATATTACAAAATCATAATTTTCTGTGTACTACAATGTATCTTCTAATTAAAACAAATTTCAAAAATTTACGTTTTACAATGACAAATAAAGGGTTAAAAATTGTGCAACAGAGACTGGTAAGTTTAATCAAAATTGATGCTTATACATACATAAAAACTTCTATAATTTGTTTATGTCGTCAAATGTAAACGAACATTAAGTACAGTGATTTTGCTTTGTTTCTTATAGTGCCAATAAATAAGTGAAATAATACACTAGTAACATTAAATTAAGAAAAATTGGACACATCGTTAAATATCTTCATTTCAAGTCAAATTCGGTTCAACCCCCTGCCCCCTCCCTCCAGTTACTGATTAAATTTGCCGCCCCAATATGAAATACCTTCCGACAACTGTAACATGTTACCCTGTAACATCAGTG
Source organism: Magallana nippona (assembly GCA_033439105.1). NCBI lineage: Eukaryota > Metazoa > Mollusca > Bivalvia > Ostreida > Ostreidae > Magallana > Magallana nippona. The sequence goes on along the minus strand of CM065926.1, from coordinate 61,236,182 downwards.
AGCCTTTACCTGTCAGTAGCCACTCACCTGGGTGAAATAACTCTGACATTACCTGGCTTCCTTTGCAGCAGGTGCTCTGCCTCCACCCCGGTGATCTCGGACACAGTGGTAAACACGTGAGCGCAGTGGACGGCAGCCCTCTCCATGCAATAACGGTGATAGATCTGACGGTCACCTGCCTCTTTGTCTAAGTTAAACTGAAAGATAATCAAAGTACTGAATGTACTGAGAGGCCATAAGCTATTGTACAAAATGAGAAGTTATAAGGCCAAGTTGCTTGTTTAAATGTTTGTGATCTGTCTTTTTTCAGATTAGATAATAAATTAAATCAATCTGTTCAAATCAATGTAAATCAAAAGCAAAACTGGTGAATCAAGGTTTAATGAACACTTTGCTTCCCTGAGAATTACGTTCTTTGTCATATTTCATTCCAAACTGAACCTCAAGAAGATCATGATGATTTTATAAATCATTAAAGCCTACACCTATTGTATTATAAAATCTAATTTTTAAGATTGACAACTGATGTTTTAAAATCTTAAGAGTAGAGTTTTTACATGATTAACTTTGTATAGAAGGGTACCAGATTTCATAAACATGTTACCTTGTCTATATTGTTGTAGAAGTCTGAGCTGCCGGCACACAGGTATCTCCCCAGCAGTGTGGCATGTGTAGTGAAGATGGTGGTACAGTCCACCTTCCTGGTCCGCAGGTAAATCAGCCCCGCCCCTGCTAACCACTCATGAAAGTGGGTCACAACAATTGGCTGGTCTGTAAGGTTCTTGCGAAACTGAATGGAAAAAAGTCTTCTTAATATGGACATCATCATAGAAAATAATTTTGGAAATATATATACTAGTATTTATATCTTGAAGATTGCTTTCATATTTGACAAACAAGGGTTGCATAGTGAGACAATTTAGATGTCAATTTTCAAAAGTGCAACAAAAAATAAAAGCAGAAATTCTTTAAAAAAGAGCGCATATAATAAATGGGCCTTAAAAAACTCTAATCATTACAAATTCAATAATCTAAAGGTAAAAGTATATTAAACACTTTTTGTCTTGACTCACCTCCCCGATAAACCAGGCTACTAGAGCCCCAAATATGACAGCGTCGTTTGACTCGCGGTCGTGCCAGGGGATTCCAATGCTGGCTTTCTCCCACAACTCGTGTTTGAATTCATCCAGCTTCCAAGCAGCAGATCCAATGTCAAACAAAATGACTTTGGGATATCCATCGATCAGCCAGCGACCGAAATAGACCTAACGAATAAATAAAGTTATCTCTATCACAACAGAAAACAATCAATGGAATAAAACGAGCTTCTGCAGCCAGATGCATCAGATTAACTAAAATACTGTCACAAAAATTTTTCAAAGAAATTTAGCATCTCTGTTATCTGTCATGTGAAAATGTTGATGCTGACCAATTTAATACAAAAAGTATTGATTAAAGATGAATTCTGAACAGCACCAGAAATTTGGAATTTGGAAAGAGAATCTGACATTAAGAACTCTGAGAAAGTAAATTAAACAATCATCACAATCATGCAATAGTTGAAGCAAGCTTAGTTTAAGTTCATCAAGAATTAATAAAGTAAAGCAAGAGCTTAAAAAAGAAAAAGAATTGAAGTTGTTCATTCAGAAGTATAACATAGTGACATAGGGGTGGGACTGGGGGGTGGATGTCAGAGCACAGCAAAACTTGGATATAACAAACATAGATATAGTGAATTTATGGCTATAACGAATTCTTATTCATGTCCCAGTAAAGTTTTTATATAACCCTATAGAAAATTGCCGTACATAACAAACACGGCTAAAATGACATTACCGCTCGCAAAATTTTCATTTTTCCATTGAAAATTTCATTGAAGATCTATGCAATTTTCAGATGCATATATAAAATACTCAAATTCAAATATGATACAGATTATTTTTTAAAAATTGAAGTGATAAAGTTATATTGAAATTTTTTGTAAATGACGGCAATATTAATTTTATAATTTACAATAGTTTGATGTACTGTCAGCTGATAACTTTATAAGGAATTCGCTATATGATTTTTTACGAATTCGCTATATACGATAAACGAATTACAGCTAAAACAAAGTTTTTTGTATGGTCCCCTAAAATTCGCTTTAAAAGAATTTTGATGTATGTAAATTCTAAAAATTTGAATTTTCCAGGGGGGTCCTTTTTCGGCTCCCCCCCCCCCCCCCCCCCCCAAAATCTGTAAATCTGTAAATGTTCCTTTTGGTAGATATGCCTAATTTCTATCAAAATTCCTCATTTTGTTGTTTTAAAAAAAAATATATGTAATATTAGGTGGTTCAACATTACAAAATTTACCTAGTATTACTGGTACTTACCCTGATACTTGCATCTCTCATGGTATAGAATATACCTGTCACTAGTATACCCGCATTGATACCTGTGTCCCTCATGGTCTGTAGTGTCTGTCTGTAGTGTCTGTCTGTAGAGTCTGTCTGTAGTGTCTGTCTGTAGTGTCTGTCTGTAGAGTCTGTCTGTAGTGTCTGTCTGTAGTGTCTGTCTGTAGTGTCTGTCTGTAGAGTCTGTGTGTAGTGTCTGTGTGTAGTGTCTGTGTGTAGTGTCTGTGTGTAGTGTCTGTCTGTAGTGTCTGTCTGTAGTCTGTGTGTAGTGTCTGTGTGTAGTGTCTGTCTGTAGTGTCTGTCTGTAGAGTCTGTGTGTAGTGTCTGTCTGTAGTGTCTGTCTGTAGTGTCTGTCTGTAGTCTGTGTGTAGTGTCTGTGTGTAGTGTCTGTCTGTAGAGTCTGTCTGTAGTGTCTGTCTGTAGTGTCTGTCTGTAGTGTCTGTCTGTAGAGTCTGTCTGTAGTGTCTGTGTGTAGTGTCTGTGTGTAGAGTCTGTCTGTAGTGTCTGTCTGTAGTGTCTGTCTGTATAGTCTGTCTGTAGTGTCTGTTTGTAGTGTCTGTGTGTAGAGTCTGTCTGTAGAGTTTGTCTGTAGTCTCTGTGTGTAGAGTCTGTCTGTAGTGTCTGTCTGTAGTCTCTGTCAGTAGTGTCTGTCTGTAGTGTCTGTCTGGACTCTGTAGACATTGTGGGAGGGCTCTAACAGTTCTTCCTGTCTATATTTGACCCACCTTGATACCTGCGTCCCTCATGGTCTGTAGAGTCTGTCTGTATACATAGTGTGATGGCTCTAGGATCTCCACCTCTGTCCTGACACACGCCTCATTATAGGGACCCAGCAGACAGTACTGTTCTCCTAGCTCTGCTACACTGACCGGAGCCTTGGATTTAATGACAGTATAGATACCACCAACTACAAACAGAAAGACAGACATATTAAACAGTGTAGATACCACCAACTACACACAGACAGACAGACATATAAAACAGTGTAGATACCACCAACTACAGACAGACAGACATATTAAACAGTGTAGATACCACCAACTACAGACAGACAGACAGACAGACAGACATATTAAACAGTGTAGATACCACCAACTACAGACAGACAGACAGACATATTAAACAGTGTAGATACCACCAACTACAGACAGACAGACAGACATATTAAACAGTGTAGATACCACCAACTACAAACAGACAAACATTATCATAAAATACAATAGAGCAGTGTAGATACCTCCAATAACCAACAGACAGACAGACAGACAACAAGTCACATCAGAGTGTATATACACCAACTACACACAGGCTAACAGACAAACATCACAGTGTAGATACCTCCAATAACCAACAGACAGACAGACAAAAAGTCACATCAGAGTGTATATACACCAACTACACACAGACCAACAGACAAACATCACAGTGTAGATACCTCCAATAACTAACAGACAGACAGACAAAAAGTCACATCAGAGTGTATATACACCAACTACACACAGACCAACAGACAAACATCACAGTGTAGATACCTCCAATAACTAACAGACAGACAGACAAAAAGTCACATCAGAGTGTATATACACCAACTACACACAGACCAACAGACACACATTACAGTGTAGATACCTCCAATAACTAACAGACAGACAGACAAAAAGTCACATCAGAGTGTATATACACCAACTACACACAGACCAACAGACAAACGTCACAGTGTAGATACCTCCAATAACTAACAGACAGACAGACAAAAAGTCACATCAGAGTGTATATACACCAACTACACACAGACCAACAGACAAACATCACAGTGTAGATACCTGTACCTCTAGCAACAGACAAACACACCAACATCTCACAAAAGTCACATCATAGTGTAGATACATGCAGCATTAACTACAGAGAGAAAGATCCACCAAATTCTGACAGATGACCTTTGCCCTCTGCTGACAGTGTTTGACAAATTATCTTCGGCTTTATGGGATTTGATCACATGACCAACCCGTATTCATATCCCGATATACATCCAAAAATGATACCTTATTTCTTAATTGCTTCTAAAATTGCAGTTATGCTTAATTTGCAATAAAAAAAAATCTTAAAAAAGTTTAACATTAGTCATTACATGCAAAAACTTGAATTGAATGCACTATACATATGCTATATATAATCTTTTCATTTCATGCTACAGAAAAAAACCATAATTAGGTAATTATGCACCTCGTTTCCCATTAGCACGACACCTATTAACTTCCCAAGTGTTGAGTGTTAGGTTAGATATTACATGGCATTTCACTACATAATACATAAATGAAAGCATGAATCATCACGGACCCATCTTTTATTATAAGAAACATGAATAATTTCCACCAACATACAAAACATTACTGTCAAGGCCACATGGTCTCAATTTATCACTTTGTCCAAATATCAGGAAGAGATTGACCTTTCACTTGCCTTCAGATGTAGTGCAAGAGAAACATAATGTAAATATCTACACACTATAATTCAACATACAAATGTCTGATAAAACAATCAACTATTATCATGATTATTGTACAATATCTTTCAATGTTCCATGAGTACGTAATACATGTAATACGTAAATCTATAATTATTTCCTTTTAATTTAAGGTAAATCTCCCGAACTGTCAAATCCCAGAACATCTCATATATTAGAACAGGTATATTTGACCTCCTTAAACTCGGACGTTCTACATGGTCCGTACATGCAGTCGTTTGTAGGTCAGTGTTTTTTAAACGTGACCTAAATGCGTGCTATACACTCGTAGCCTACATGTTTTACCTTTATTTGCTACTTCCCATGCGATTTCAAACACCCATTTGTTTTGTGCAGCTGCAGTGGCCCCTCTGTCCATGAGCATCTCTTCAAATTCCGGACATGCATCTTTAAAACTTCTGTAAAAACTGTTTCGTCTTCTCATAGCCATTATTTCCACTGTCTCAGCAGTTAGATCAGGTCAAGAACATTGCTAGTATTTTCTGAATTACGAACCCGATATGAATTACTAAAACGAATCTCGGTCACGAAGCAATAATCCGAAGAGGAGAACCCCCCCCCCCCCCCCCCCCCCAAAAAAAAAAAAAAAAAAAAAAAAAAAAAAAACATGCACGTGTGTAATGTATTTTTTCCACTTGAAATTCAAGAAAATTATAAGGAGATTGAAATCTTGGTTTGACCCTCTCCACCACCGGCTTTACGTACATACTGTTATAGTTTTATTTTCAAACTTCCTGTCTGTGTCTAACAGAAACTTTTACACCAAAAAAGGCGACCCCACCCGTGGGACGGTGAGTTTTCATTTTTTTTTTTTTAAAGTACATGTTATGTTTTTACTAAATGACTTGTAAAAATTTTATTTTAGATGACTTTAAACATTTAATTACACAGGTTCAGAAAAATCTGTCATGATTATAATTAAATATGACAAACTGGTCAATTACACAGTGCATCGTTGATTTCTGTATGGTAAAATTCGACGGCGAGGCAAGTAAGCAGACGGCACCAGTAATGGAATATCTCAGGAACAGTTTATTTCGAATAAATCTTATGTGTTACAAAATAAAAGGGATATTTTTTTATAAAGATAACGACTACATTTAATTTTTAAAGGTTTAAATTATACACAAAAAATGAGTAAATAACAGGTTTGTTTGTGTGTACAGGACTGCAGCTCACTGCTCTATGAATCAAGAATTTTCACAGAGCTAACTAAAGATAAGTTGTTCATACGTTGAGTAAAATCTCAAAATTTCAGTAGCTTCCGTTTACTCCACCCTCCCCTTCAACATTAAACAGAGCTTCACACTGGACCCAGATGATGCCTTTAAACGAACGGTCCTCACTTCACATGCCCCTCCCCCACCTTTAAAATTCCTTAATTCGCCCTGCACTCACCAAGTATATTAAATTCAAAATTTACGATAACTACATGATATTGATTTTATTAATTTACTTTATCTATATCGTAACAACACCGTATGAAATTCAAAGTCACGATCGCCACTTTTTTTAAAAGTTGAAACTAAATAGCAATGATTTTGTCGATCAAAGCAAATTATGCAAAACAGTAAGTATACATGTAGTAGATATAATCTTCACTCTATAAAATGCAATAACATGCATCTCAAAAAGATCAACGTAATATAGAATGATTTGAAATTGTAATATGTATAATGCATGTAATGAATTTACTGATTTATTGAAAATAAACAAAAATCATTCATAATATACTGATACAATAACTTCAGATTTAAAATCTAACTATCGATTATTGTTTTGAGACAGTATGAAAACGATCTATCCTTCTATATTTGATAATTTAGAAGTGAAAACAGAACTAAATTACACGATCAGTTTGTAATGGTCCTTGCTGACAAAGCAGGAAACAACATTGTCTTTGTTTGCAACGCTCATTATATCAATTGTATATTAGAAGAACATGGATTTAATTCCACAAGTGGCAATCCAGCTTATACTCACTGCTCTCTTTCCAAGGAGGAAATTCTTCAAAATTATATGTCAGTTTTGAATTTTTTTCAATATTCCCAACAACCAAAATCAATTTGAATTACCTTACCTATATTGGATACCTAAACTTCATAAAAATTCTTACAAACAAAGATATATAGCGGGTTCCAGTAAATGTTCTACCAAGCCTCTTTCTTTACTCCTTACCAAAATATTAACTACAGTAAAGGAGAAACTTTAAGAGTACTGTGCAACAGTATATTCAAAAAGCGGTTTGAATTAGATGTGGATACTTAAGAATTCCAAGGAACTTCTAGAAAATTTGAAATCCCAAAACTTTACCAAAATCAATAGCATCAAACCTTACGACTTTTCTACACTCCATACAACCATCCCAACGATAAATTAAAGTCTTGTTTTTTTGACATTATTGATAGCTGCTTTTTTAATAAAATCACGTAAATTTACTTACCTTGTCATCGGTCATTTGCAAAACTATTTTGTTAAAAGCCATTCGGATTGTGCACACAAGTACTCTGAAGTATCATTAAAAAGATGCTTGAGTTTCTGTTAGACAATGTCTATGTAGTTTTTGGAAATCAGGTCTTCCAACAATCTGTTGGAATTCCCATGGGTACCAATTGCGCCCCATTGTTAGCAGACCTATTTTTGTATTTATATGAAGCACAATTTATTCAAAAACTTGTACGTGAAAAAATATATCACTCGCTGTGGCCGCCAACTCAACATTTAGGTATTATCAATTAACAATTGTTACTTTCAATTTACGTTGATGCGATAATATCCCAGTGAACTTGAAATAAAAGATACATGTACCACAGTCTGCGTCATCTGTTTCATATATGGATATTTTACTGGAAATGGACATTGATGGTAACGTAACAACAAAACTTTATGATAAACGTTATGACTTCAATTTTTCAATAGTCAACTTTCCTTACTTATGTAGCAATATATCTTCATCACCTGCGTAAGGAGTTTATGTCTCTCAGTTAATTCGATACGCAAGGGCATGCTCTTCGTATGAACAGTTTCTAAGGCGAGGCAAGCTACTGACATGCAAACAAGTTGATAAAACAGGACTATCAACAGTCTCGATTGAAATCATATTTTCGTAAGTTCTAAGGTCGATACAACGACCTTGTCAGTATATTCAATCTTCCACTTGAACGCATGCTGACTGACGTTTTTCACATTAATTGTTTCAAATAATTAATCACCTAATTGTCTACGGACTTTTCCGTTTTCCTTATTACGACAAAGAGCACAAGGCGGGTGTGACCGGTCAGCAGAGGATGCTCACTCCTCCATGGCACCTGAATCTACCTCTATTTTTTTCAGAGGTCCGTATTGGCTCTGCTCCTGTTTTGTAATTTTCCTTTGGACTTTTGATTTTGAACACTGTTTGTTATCACCACATGTCATTATATATACACATGTATAACATTTGTTGACCGATACCAAATAGTTGAAGACTAATGCCAGTGGTTAACCAAATCCAAAAGAACTGGGAAGGATGGGGCTTGTGATGTGTTTTAACCACCGGCGACGCCCCCCCCCCTCCCCTCCCACCCAACCTCTCTCCAAAAAAAAGTAACACATAATACTTAATTCACATCAATGGTCAAAAGACACGTCGGTTAATATATAATTAGAGGGCAGTGTTATCTCAACCTTAAAGTAATACATAAATACATCAAGGTGGACAGAGATATAGCAGACAGGAACTGGACATCCAAGTCACCAACACAACCCTTATCTCCATTATCACAACTGTTGATAAAGAGGTACGAGTTAAAGAAGTTGGTAATTCGATAGATATGCCCCGGGAATAGGTGGCTCTACAGTGTTGAACAAAATAATGCCAGGTAAGATGTTGTAATTAGTATTGTTGTACAACGATACGAGTGAGTTCCAAATATAAAACTCGATATTTATGAACGCATTTAAGTAAAGGTTCTGATAAACGATATAAACTTCTGACCTAAGCGACACAATGAAACATTTATCACCAAATTTCAAATCTATATTAATTCACTGTAAATGTATTTCTCATTTCAAAATCAGGAAAAGATTACAAAAACCTTCTTCCACTTGGAAGCGGAAGTGAAGATGAAGATTACGACATTCAACGAACATCTCAAACGGAAGTTACCATACATGACAAGAGTTCGTTACTTGGATCCAAAGCCAATGGGACAGGATACAATTTTTCCAGATCTTCCAAACGTTTGGAAAGCAATAAATGTTGCACAGCAACAAATGCTGCATTGATATTTGCCCTGCTTTTGCTTGTTTTTGGAGCTGGGTATATGGCTGGATTCTTTACGCCAATGAACATAAAACGACCAGATGCCAAGTCTCACACAAGGGTTGTTAGGAACACGTCACCATGGAGAACAAAGATTGCAGACCATGGTATGATCAAAACTTGCATCCTTTATTCTACACTTAGTTTGAAACAGATAAAGGGTATGGTAATTATGGTAGATTATATTAAAGTATTCAAGTTGCCTTGCCTGTTATTTCTTGTCAGGTTCTGAGTCTAGTATACGTTTGGTTGACGTGGACGGAGATGGGCTGAAAGACATTATCACTGGTTTAGCTATCGGTAAAGATATTAGTACCATGATAACGGAACCAGACATGGACAAGTTCTGCAGAAGCATTGGTAAGTTTCAGTTATCCAAATGATAAAAATTGATATAAGCCCCAGCTTCCAATCAAATATTTGCTGCGCTTAAAAAAAAATGTTCTAGCTATTAATTTCATTTATGACCTTTCCATAAGACGCCAAGACTCCTTGTGCTGGTAAAGTTGTCGCCTTGAGGGGCTACGACGGTAAACTGCTCTGGAAGGTGGACGTTTATTCTGAGGTATTTGCTATCAACTGCCATGGTATCGATGTCAACAAGGACGGTACTTACGACTGCTTGGCTTCAGGACGTCTTGGTACCCTTGTAGCCATCAATCCAAAGAATGGTAACCTTCCAACGTCAGAATTTCATTTTTATTCTATGCTTCCTTGTTTATTAGATTTTATCACATGTTTATCTCAATATGCGGTGGATATCACTCATGGGATAAATTTTTGATATTCCACTGTGTGTTCTTACGCCACGTGACGTCATAATTAAGCATTACGTAGCTTCAGGCGGATGATTGACGGAGAATGAAAAAGTAACAAAAAAAATTCAGTTGAAAAATGTAGAGTTGTAAATGTGAAGTATTTAATTCTGTTTTAATTTTTTCTTTCATCATTTGATAGAAATATGCTCGAAAATGAAATGTTTGTTTGTTAATCTTTAAGGAACTCTTTTTCCGTGCGTAAAGTTGTTGACGTCTTGTAGTATATGTGTTGTGCGGTTCCCATTTATAATTTTTATAGAAAAGATTGAGGTTTAACAAAATAAGTGGTAAAACATGTGATAAAAAGAATCTCTCATGATTTGCGATGGTATATGATTTTTATCCAACTCGTTGTGTGTTTTCTATCCCCTCGCCAAGGCTCGGGGATAGAAAACACACAACTCGTTGGATAAAAATCATATACCATCGCAAATCATGAGAGATCCTATATATATTTTTTTTGTCGTTATATTTATTGCAACCGTTGTTATTAGGGGAACTGCTGTGGACGACGGATAAAATGAAGCTCCACGATGGATGGAACATCTACAGTCCGGCCACCGTACAGGATCTGGATTATGACGGAGTCGGAGAAATCGTCATTGCTCACGGGGGTGATCCGGTCATTCCTGCTGAAGTATGTGTATATTGCAATAGCACAATACACGTAACAGTCCATGATGAGTTAATGATATAACACTAAACTAATCCATTAGAAGCATAGTCTTTACTTGCACTTACTATATTTTTAACAGAAGCACGATAGGAATCCCGGCTGGATGATGCTGATATCTGGAGGGACGGGTGAACCGATTGGACGTCCTCTGAAAATGCCCGAATCCAAGGAAATTTACATTTCCCCTGTTATACACGAACGTAGGGATGGATCTCAATACATCTTGTTTGGGAGTGGAGGAGAAACGGTCGGAGGTAAAAATATCGTTGCAAATGTTAAAAATAGAAAGGGTAGGAAAAGTTCTATTAATCAACACTTTTGATATTTTTCTTCACCATTTGGAACTAAAAGACATTGTAATTGCTATAAATCTCTTTTAAAGGTTTGTTTCTAGCGATGTCTTTGCCTGACTTCTACAGATACGTGCATGGGTATGACAAAGATCACATAGTTCCAAATGTTCGAGGAAAATATGAAAAGTTTGGTTTCAAGGAGCCTATGGATCACGGCATGATAGAACTCTTCAGGTATTTCTGTATGGACCATCACAATTACAAAGAAAGCATAATACACGTACACTCTCTAAGTCTTCATACTTATTTATAAATATCTGGGTTTTTTTACAGGAGCGATACAAAGGGAGTAATGGTTCCACCTGTTTTAACAGATGTAAATAAAGATGGCGTCAAGGATATAGTGATGTCAGCTTTCGATGGAACCATGATTCTGTTTTGTGGAGAGACACTGGCCATCAAATGGAAAGTGAAGTTAGAGGACAGGGAGTCCTACAGGTAACGTATTACCTTTAATGGTTATTCTTGCACCTTTAAATGTAGTTAGATGATAGAAACTTAGAAACTGAACTTAATTTTCCAGCAACCCAGCACCCGGCTATTTTAACGATGATGATACTTTAGATTTCATGGTTCACTGGAGCGGAGGCGCCTGGCCGTACTACAATTTCACTGAGGTAGCATTCTATGTTGGCAAAAATGTTGACAATAAAAGACCCCTGTCACATTTTGGGGGGCGAAAAAGATTCAAAATGAAAATGAACTATCATGTGTAATTTTGTAATCTATTGTTTTTCAATCACTCTATTTTTTTAGACACTGGTTATTGATGGAAAAGATGGGGCGATCTTGTGGAACACAACGTCAGGTCGATACGATGTCACTTCTGATCTAACAGTTAAGACAACTGCCAGACACCGTGACATGTTCTTGTTCCGCATGCAAGGAAGAAAAGGAAAAGATCCGAGGCCCCAAGGAGCTATACATGGAGCCACTGGAATTCAGAGAGTGGTATTTGTTACTTACATATTGATTCACGTCACATTGGACGTCAACTATGCCCACGAAGGTCTTCACATTTATTCGTCATGTTTAGTGGTCAGTGAGTTAAATATGTTAAAGTCATCTATGGCAAAATAAAATATGAGTTTTCATGGGCCAACCGAATGACAGCCACATTTTAGCCCAGTTCCACTTTCAAACAATTTTTTGGATGTTAAACATAGATTGTATCCTTTCTAGCTATGTATGCCGATTTTCATTTGTCATGACACGAATCATTAGAACCTTAGGGGAAAAAATTAATAATCCTAGACGGTACGAGCTCTCTTCTGGTCAGAATATTAAGTAAAAGGGTTACAGTTGTTCAAATTTAACTTAAAACAATTTGAAATTTTTAGATAAACAACAAACGATCTGCAGACGGTGGGATGGTTTTCGTAGACCAACACGTGAAAGATGCTGACTTTGAAGACGATGGGATTTTCCTTCCGGAAGAAAATGTCCGTCACAAAAGAGCCGACAACTACGTAGAATGTGAAAGTGACCAGACAGTGTTCTTGGCCGAATTGTTTGCCCTGGACAGAACAGTCATGAAAAACCCGGTAAAAGTGTGGGAGAAAGGCTCAAGCAAGCTCAGATATAGTAAGCGGTTTTAAGAATAATTAGACCTATTCGATATCATTGTCAAACAAAAAACTTCAATTTTAAGATTCCATCTTACTTTTAAGGGTTAAGCAGTAAAGACAGACAAATGATGCAGCACGTTCAGACACAGTATGGAGTAACCAACAACCTTACTGAGTTGGAGATTCCTTGGACGCGTGGCAAAAGATCAGCAGACGGCACTATGTGCGTGATGATTCAGCCAGACGAAAGAACAACAGGTATGATATTCCTATTTTATCGTCAAATGCAAACTTTTTTTCCGAGATTTTATGCACTTTGAACCTTTTATTTGCAATCAGCTGCGTGGTTTTTTTTTACTTAGGAGCTTTTGGTGACGTAGATGGTGACGGTAAACTTGATGTCATCGTGAACTTGGTTTCAGTTGGGGTCATTCGTGATGAACATGCAAATTTCGTCAAAATGAAGTTCGATACAGATATTTATAAAATAAATCTAGATGACGTAATTAAAAATCAGATGTATGTACCAATCAATGCCACGCTCCATCCAAGAATGCAACACATTGACAATGAGAACCAAATACACACCTTGAATTTCCTCCCTTCGGACGAGCAGCTCTGGGGTGGTTATATGGGAACCTATGGAGACTGTGCTGTTTGAACAAGACTTCATCAATATTACATCTTAATGATTGATTTGACATTGGATTTATTTGCTTGTTACTGTTTAAACAATAGTTTTACCTGTTTTATATATGTATATATATCTTTATTATAATGACTACCGCGGTATGTCAGAAGAATGATATAATGATGATATATTTATTGAAAATAACAATATCCTGTGATTTAACGAGAAAGAGTACAGTTTGAGTGCGCATTGCTTTGCACAACTTATTTTCATGCTATCGTAGGTGCAGAGTTGTAATTATACCCGCACTTTCTAAAGAAAGTTCGGGTATATTGTTGCTACCCTGTTCCGTCCGTCCGTCCGTCTGTCACGTTTTACTTTCTCAAACTGCTCTTACATCTTATAAACCAGCAAACTGAACTCTTGGAGTATGATTTGGGGTGTCATGTTGTTTTGTAAACAGGTTTCAAAAATTCTCTGGTAGTCCTGGGGGTCAAAGAATTGGTAAAAAATGACGTTTTTTGACAAAAAACCTTCTTCCTCGAACTCCTTTTACATTTTCAACAGTAGACAAATCATCTCTTGGAATATATTTTGGGGTGTCTTATAGATGCGCAATAAGGTTTCGGAAATTTCAATTTTGTCCTGGGGGTCATTAAATGGCTGAAAAATGACGTTTTTTTACAAAAAGTCTGGTTTCAAAAAACGTCAATTTCTTTTTGCAGTAGCCTAATGATCTAATAGGATATGCTTCGGGGTGTCATGTTGACGTGTAATCATGTTTCAGAATTTTTGTTTTATCATGGGGGTCTGTGGGCATCAAAAAATGACGTTTTTTTGCAAAAAAAATATAGTTCCCAGAACTTCTCTTACAATTTATGCAGTAGCTATGTCATCTCTTGAGATATGATAGGGGCTGTCATATAGTCATGCAATAAGGTTTTAAAAATTTAAATTTCATCCAGGGAGTCAAATAGTAACTGAAAATTGACGTTTATCACTCCTGAAAAAACCTACTTCCCAGAACTCCTCTCATGATTTAATGAATAGCCACATCATTTATAGGGATATAACAGGGGCTGAGCTATAGATATGCAATAAGGTTTTAGAAATATACATTTGATTCTGAGGGTCAATACTATCTGCAAAATGATGTTTCGTCCCATAAAAAACCTTATTCCTGGACCTCCTCTTATATCTTGTGATTGAAATAACGCACCATAAGATGCATAAGGAGGAAGAATATATAAAATTATGCTTTAGGGGTGGGGATCACAAGCATTTTTTTTCAAGTTATTTGATCATTTCTGCTTTTAAGAGGGTGGGGTGGGGTTAAGGTGACCCCCAGAGGCCATGACCTACTAATACCACAAAAAGATTTGCCTTGATATGGTCATGGTTGAAGAAACAAAAATATATATGGTTTAGGAGTGGGGATTTTGAGGATTTTGAGGATATTTTAAAAATATTTAGCTATTCATGTTTTCGGGGGGTGGGGAGATTCAGAGTCTTTTCTCACATTTTTATAGTAGCAAAATCATTTCTTGATTGGTATTTTTCTGTATGATGTCAGATGTACATAAAGAGATTTTGGAAATTGCTTTTTAATCTTAAAGATAAACAAAATGTTATATGTAATTGTAGAAATTGTAAAGTCATTCAACAAAAACCTAGAGCTTGCTGTAAAAAACAAAGCAGGGTCATCATTGGCTAGGGCTAGGAATTACACTACATATGAATAAGATAGATTAATACTTGATTAGTTCCAACTCTGGAAAGTCACTCGGCATCTCAAAGGGGGCATTACCTAATATACATGTACCAATTGATGTGCAATGACACAAGGAGGAAGAATAAATATGGTCTAGGGTGGGGATCTCAATCAACAGTTATTAAAATGTATCATAATTTTCTATTTCAGAGGAAGGGGGGGTGTTTAAAAACAACTCCAGGGGGTGGGGGAATAACCCAAGGGACAGGGGCCAATTTGTCTTAACTGTATCTAATGTATCTTGACATGATCAGCAGAATTGGACAGAATGATCACTATAGGGCATCTGCAGAGTGGGGCCCTAAATAGTTACAAAATCAATCTATTGATAATATGTTATACATGTATTTAGAAATGTCTTTATTTTCAAAATGGTTAACAAATTAATCAGTCAAAATGAGTTATAAATAACCGATTGGCAATTCTGCAATTGATTGCATGATCCCTAGTATAATATCACATGTATTTTTTTATATATATAATTAAACATGTATGTTAACAATCAGGATTTAAATGCACAAATTTTCATGAGTCATAAATCTTGACATACCACATATCTCTTGACAAAAAAGAATAAGCAATTTAAAATAAAAGAAAATTAGTCATTAACTCTTTTTCTATTACTGGTGTATGATGGTGGGGTAGGGGGTATATTAAAAAAAAAAGCTGCAGCATGCCTTCATTCTCACTAGAAATGTATATCTAATCCACACATCCTGGGGATGGGGAACGGTTAAGGCCCCTTCCCCTTCCTCCCTATTATAACTCATATATACATGATATTTAATACCCAAATTTAATACAAAATAGGGTCAATATGGAATCAACTCAATAGTGTAAGTCTGACAAATGAAAAAATAAAAAAATTCTGCAATTAAAATGACAGAAACTGTAGATAAGCTTATTTAAATAAAGATGATGATACAGTATGCTGGCAGAGGGAGATCACATTTTAGAAAGTGAAAGTAAAACTTAACTGTTTTGTATACCGGTGTCTCATAATATTGCGCTATTACATGTATTATACTTACCATTGATCAACATCATAATGATAATCCAATTAGCACAATATGAATTCCCTTAGCTGATCACCACAAAAGAAACGTTTATTCGTGTTAATTAATCCTATTCTGCATATCGAAAACACACATGCATGTACACCATGTGATACTCATCAAACCAAAGAGCTGGGTAAAACTAGTACCCGATAATGCAACCTGTAGACCTGTGTTGTGTACGTAACTTCAGACAAAGATCATTTAATTGTAACATATTGCATGTATTTTCATAACTTTATTCTTTAAAACCCCTTGCACAATTTTATTAGGTAATTAACCATGTACAGCACAATTTTCAGCTTTAAGGTGGTATGGGACACCCACATTGTGATGTACTCCTTATTGAACGAAACATTAAATAAAGTGTATGAAATATAATATTTTCCCCCAAAATAATGTTACCTAACAGTTAGGCCTAAGAAAAATATTGTGTGTTTAGGGTAACACTGATGAAAAAATTAGGTTAGGTAGGTAGGGATTTTTTTTTTATTTTATCATATTTTTTTCTGCATGAGGGCACAAATACAAAAATAAAATCCTAAGAATGTTTGTTTGTGTCATGTTTAAAAACGGGTTTTTAATGGAAATAATGTGAAGATCACAAACAGATGCAAGCAGATCAACCCCAAATTGTACATAAAGGCAATATGTGTATTATTGGATGTGAACTCATCATTTATGAAAATTAAAATTTTTAAAAAGTACCGGAAATTGCATGTGACCTTCTTTTTGACTAAAACTGGTACAAGAGAGTGTTATTTAGAGGCTAACACTTGGTGCGGGTATTACTGTCTAATGACAGCATCTAGTTTTCTTTTATATTGTGTTTTCATTCAAAATTAACATTATACGTAACGTTTTTGAGTTCATAAATCTGGCCCATCACAGTTATGTCCGTATGAGGCATCTGGCAAACTTCACAATTTGCGCACACATTACGCCTCGCGCTACTTAGTTAACTTTACAGTGACAGCTTCATGAAATTTTTTTAATTAGTTGTAGATTACTTAAAACATGATTTTGATGAGTTGTCTTGAGAATTGAACATTTATACAGTTACGTAATGAATCAAATCACGTTTTTCATACATGCGTAAGAATTTTATTCGGAAGTACACTTTACCTACTAAACGTAGAGCTCATTAATTTCTGGCTATTTCGGAAAGCAAAAAAAAAAACAAAACAACAACGCCATTTAACTTATTTACTGCATGTTGTACTTCAGGCATTACATAAAAACAGTTCATTATGACAATTGATATCACATGCCGATCATTCCTTTAAAAGGAATATCTGTTTTTGAAAATTATATGCCAGTATATACCACTGATGACAATATGACAAATTAAGAAAGATGGGCTATTGAAAAAATAAACTTTGATATAATCGCTGGACTTAGCAGGAGGTAAAACAATTTTACTTTCGGCATTTAATGTCTTTTAGAATGGTTTTCATTTATCAAAGATGAAATACAAAAAAAAAAAGTCCATAATATATATACATGTACATATGCAAACAACTGTTAATTGATATTGTTAACATAAGTACTACTGGTAAGCCAGAATAATGAGATTAAACATTTATCATGAACAATGTTTATCCTTTCCTATCGTTTATCAATCCTATCGTATCGTGCATATATACCGTTCTATCGTGTGGTAATCCTATCCTATCCTATCGTGCATGAATGCTATCCTATCGTTTATCTTGTAAAAAATAACGTTGCGGGTACTGTTTTTCATTCTCGATAACAGTAACGATTCTTACTATGAAGTGTTGAAATTTTACGTAAATTAGACATATTTTGGTATTAACTTACTAGTCGTACTAGTATATAGAATGGAAGAAACTTGAGCACGTATGGGCATGAAGAATAAAAACATATAAGTTTTAAAGCAATAGCTTACTTTTATCTTGTAATTACTTTATTACGTAAGCTCCAATTTTATCTAAATGTAATGTCGATTCAACAAAACAAATAATTACAGCAATTGAGTAGTATAAAAAATAAATAAAACACACAAACCCAAGATTCATTTTACAGATTTGACTTTTAACGTCGCACTAAGAAAGAAATGACGATATTCACCAACACGCCATGCACCAATTCAGCTAGAGTTCTTAGGTTGACACAATATGAGGATATCTGTTATATCCTTCTTGTACCAACTACTTCTATTGTTTGGCGAAACGGTGCCTGGGTTTTACAATTGTAAAATCAACCCAAAGCTTCCTTGTAAACGTGGTAAAATGATAATATTTGGGTGAAGTAGTTTGAAGATATTGTTAAGAAAATGAATTTTATCATCGCAAGTGATTTCTTATCTTATGGTGCACATGACACTACCTTCCGCGTAAGGTTATCAAATGTGTAGGTGAAAAGCCGTTACATATTGAGAATATTGCAGTCAGCAACAAGGCCTGGAAGTCAAACACACAAAGAATTGTAGTGGCCTGCTAAACATGCAACGTTTCAAAATATTGACAGAAAATTATGTACCAACTATAGCAGTAAAGTTTGGAGCTTTTCAGCAATAAAAAAATATATATTAATGGGAAAGTATATACAGTCAAAACTGTCTTAGCGGCCACCCAAAATCATCGGCCACTCTTGATCAGCGGCCAGTTTTATTTCCCCCGGACGATTTTACTTTTATATTTGTGCTGGAATGAGCGGCCACTCTAGTAACGCAGCCAGTGGCCAGTCAAATCTTGACACACCATGTTATTAACATATAGAAAATTCGCAGAAATGTCATTTTTATAAATATTTAGTGGATGGATCTTATCTTCAATATTACCTTAGAAAGTCAATTCCTGTAAAATTTCAACAGTGTATATCAAAATTAAGACTGTCCTCTCATCGTTTAGCTATCGAAACTGGAAGGTACAATAATACACAAAGAGCCCAAAGGAACTGCTTTTCATGTAAAAATTATGTTGAAGATGAATTCCATTTTATTTTAGTGTGTCCAGTATATATTGAATACCGTCAAAAATACATTAAAAAGTATTTTTATGAGAAACCATCGATGTTCAAGCTGTTGCAATTGTTTAATAACGAAAATTTTAAAGATATGTGTAACCTCGGCAAATACATTTATTATAGTATGAAATTAAGAAACGATATATGTAATTAAGGGTAGATGTTGTTCTTTTTATTTTTTTCGCCTTTACTTATGTCAATTTTTCATAATTATGTATGTACAATGAAATAGGGTCTCCTGTAAAATACCCACTTCTGTACTTTAATATGTTTAAATTTGTAAAATCTGATGAGCTGCAAAGCTTAAAGAAATAAAGAATGAATGAATGAATGAACACTTTATTCAACGGCCACTTGATCGCGATTCTGTAATGATATTCAATGTCTTATTAATCATCATAATAATCTCTGAACTGCTCAAAATGGTCCCTAATCGCAGACAATAGGGGGTATACAGGTCATTATGGATGTTTTGATAATTTCATTGTCCCAAGGCTATGTCCGAGATAATAAGTGACAGAAGCGCGTGTTCCATGCAATGGCTTCGATAGGGCCGCATAGGTATTAAGAAGATAATCTATCAAATCTTCAGTGAGTTTTTTTTCTTCTTGAAATTACTTGTATTTAATCAAAATACTAAAAATTCTTAAAATACTTTTAAACCCACTATGTTTACGAGAAGAATGTGCACTAACTTAATGAGGCCCTGACTATGCATATCCATTTATAACATCTGTAATGGCGGCATACACGAAGACGGTAAATAAACATCTTAATGAGGAATAAATAAATAGATAAAATTGAGTATAACTTACCAGTTATTAAATGATTTTTCATCTATCAACAAATCGTTTTCTGCAATTAAACGCTTTTAACAAAGAATACATTAGTTTTAAATATTACGTTAAACAAACAGAAGTGTAACTATTGAAGGTTTTTCCAGTACGATAGCCCGTGCTTTCACCTGGAAGGAAAATGTATGCCATAAACCCATTACGCACCCCTTTCTCAAATACAAATAGAACAGAAAATAAAGTACATATGCATCAATTTTGGCAAAATACGTCAATCATATGAAAGTATATTTTGTTGACTTAACGTACACAAATTGTTTTATTCCACAAAATGATATCGGCGTAAACGATTTTTTATGAAAAACAAAATACAGTATTTTAAACTGATTTTTAAACTCTGTTTCAAATCTAAGTTTTCAAAAAGTTATACATACGTTATAATCAAAATATATATAGAGTCTTCTTGAAAAATTAGTTGGTAAAATCATTATTATGAGTCATATAAGAAACTATGGATAAATTTAATGATACACATATGTTCTAATGACATTTGGGATGCAAACTGGAATAAGAGGCCACCTGTCTTAAGTGTCCACTTTCAAACTTTCCCCGAGGTGGCCTCTTAAAACAGGTTACACTGTGTGTGTATATATATATATATATATATATATATATATATATATATATATATATATATATATAATAGTATGTATACTAATCAAAGGCAAATTTTATATAATATGCAAATAATTCGTTTTACATACTACTTTACTTGCGCAAACCTTTAAAATACAAATGGAAGCAGTAGGGAAGTTTTTTTTTAAAGCAATTCGGTTTTAGAATGAGCAAAAATGCAGGGTCAAAGTTTCATTGTAAGGTCTTCCAAATAACTATATTTTATCTACACACTAGCAAAACATCCAACTATGTTGGATAATGGCATGTAAGTATTAGTAGAAGCATCGTTTGGTTTCGGCTTTTTAAAATGGCGATGGAATTACACGTATTAGAGATGGATGTAATTGGCAACTTGCTTGCTTAAAGCTTTTACTCAACAGAGTCTTGTCTTAGTTTTTCCAGTTGGTACCACTCGTATCTCTGCCAGACATCTCCTCCCCCAGGCCTTTCTTTGGCCTTCACCTTGGTATTTTTCTCTGTTTGTTCCGTTGGAGTGCCTGCTGAGTGATGGAAGTTTTCGGCCTTCTTAAAGGCTGGCCAATCCATCGCAATCAATCTCATTTTTGAATTTAAATCTCTATAAGGTGTTGATTTCTTTTCTTCAAATAAATTTCACAGACTATCTGATGGTAAAAAATCGCCTTAAACAACAAATGAAGATTTGTATTTTCCTTATTAAAACTTTATTTTTGTTCTCCAGGTTTCAAATCCATAGAGCAATATAATTTTAGAATTGGAATTTTAAAAAATGGTACTTAAATTTCAGTTCCTATCATGATGCTGTGCTTTCCATATAATTTATGGAAGGTTATTTTCGCCTAACTTGGATGTTGGTAATGAAAACGAGAGGTCGACAATTAGATATTAACATTGGCAATAAGTTGCAGTCGATGAACAAAATAATGCAAGCTGATATATTACGTTTCTTTTTTATATAATGCAATCAGGTCAAAGCAACTTTGAAATAGAACACATATATCTACTGATTTATTACATTGCTATCATAATGTTATTTAAGCATTTAATGCTTATTTTGGATGTCGTCGGTCCTGTAACACACCAAGCGGTGCAGACAAATTAAATAGCGCTGTATGGTAATTTTTCTGCACCGCTCGGTGTGTTACAGGACCGACGACATCCAAAAATAAACATTCAATGCTTATATTTATATTCATACTGATGTCTATTTTTATGAAATATATGTGTATTGTCGCTGGAAAGCCATTATATACGAATTCAGTCAGGGATATGAAACATACATGGAACAGCCATATTAGCATGTTATTTAGTTCGCTTCTGCGACTAAAAATATAGTGCCAGAAACTCTGTAGAGAAAAATCCCATTTTTTAAGGAATAGATATAATTTAATGATTATTTTTCAAAAGTACATATCAAATTGGTTATGTACGATTAAACGTTTCATAAATAAATATACTCAAAACACGTGGAGACGTTTATATTTGTGCACATGGCGCATGAATTATCAAATTATAGAAAATTGAACGTCGCAGCTTTCCAATGCAAACATAAGGGGAAATATACACTGAAGGTAAAAATAGAATTTTTAATTAATATTTCATCGTTCCAGTTTTGTTTAAAAACGTTTTCTATCATCTCATTTTTAATCTGTAGTAATTCTGTATAATCTTTTCTGTGAAAATTAACAGTCCGTACCGATAGTGTGGTACGTGTCGGGCGGATAGTTTATCACTTAGCTCCAAATTGCATAAATATTGTACCTACATAAAATATAGCGTCTTGTTGAAAATCTCTTGTGAAAAAATGGTGCTTCGACCGTGCGCGTTGCGTTTTCAGAAATGTATTCTTTTCTCTCAAAAATGGATCAATAGATCTATTGGAAGGTAGACTTTTTTCATTAATTATCCTAGTATTTGTATAGAAAACCAAGAAATTGGTTTTACATTTCGATAGACCAAGATTACATATTTTCTTTAAAAATGTATAATGCGTGCATATATCATCTCAAAAAAATTCGGTATATAAATGAGGGGATTATTTTCTGTCATCCATTTTCAATATTTCTTTTTTGGCTTCAGTCTGCGCAAGAGTACGGAGAACATCTGTTACGAGATCCGGTCCATGAGGCGCTCCGACCTGCCCAGTTTGCACGCCCTCGTGGTTGAGAACAAGTGGAATATGGAGATGTCGTACTTGGAGTGCATCTTCAACACCGACCCCACGGGGCTGGTGGTCGTCGTCAAGGACATCGAAGAAGTCATAGGTCAGAACAATAAAACAAGTGATAAAGTGCTGTCTGGTATCTTCTTTCAGAAAAACATTGTTAAACAATAACTATAAATCTGGTTTGTCGCATGATCAAAATTCTGAAAGCCCGAAAGACATTTCAGGAGGTTTTATCACGTACCGTTTTCATACTCCTATAAACTATATAATTTTGTTGTTTAATCTCATTTCTATTTTTGAAAAGATGGATCATTTTAGAATTATGATCAGGTGATTTATATGCATAATAAAGCACCAGGCAAATTGCGTCTGAGTACGATAATAACGTCATAAATATGACCTTTTAACCCCTACCAAATTTTATCAAAATGAATAAGTACTACGTTTTGATCTCCAGGAGGTTCATAAAGAAAACAAATATGCAATTAAGTGTTAATGTTTTTGCACATGTTAAATACCAGAAATATTTCTTGCCTGGTTTGCATGTTCATACACTATCATTTTCCTGATATTCTTTCTACTTAAATTCTAAAAGCTTCACTTTCTTTAAAATAAAAATTAAACAAACTTAGTTTTTAGGCAGACAAACAGTCAGCGCTTCACGTGTGGACAAAAGTTTGGAAAATCATATTTTTTTTTAGAAAATGCAGGTGATAACATTTATAGATGCAGGTTGTTTCTCTCAAAATTCTTCAAAATCTTTGTAGTCGTTTGAGATGTCTTGAGCGAGGGCCTATATTTGGACATAACAATTAGCTGTACAGTGCTTATTTACATTCACCAGGTCATAGCGGATTCCTTGTTCACAGCGACACCATAGCGTGTTACGGAATGAATATCGTAAAAGAGAAATACCGACATATGGGTATCGGAAAACAGATGTTCCGGGAAGTGATGAAACTGATGGGAGACCGAAATGTCGGCATAAATTCTTTATCCAACCGGATCACGTTCTACACCCCGTTCCGCTGGACCATCAAGTCCTACACCTTCCATTACAACCAAGGACTCGTCAATCCAGAGTTCATAGCAGACGTTCCAGAGGGAGACTTCGAGATCGTCAGCGCACGTGACATTAAGTTCGATGACGTCATTGCTTACGATTCTGAAATACATACGATGCCGAGACCAATTTACATCAGTAATTGGGCCGAGCACCAGCTAGCGAACACTTACGTGGCTTTGAAAAGTGGACGTGTTGTTGGGTACGGAGTGGTACGTCAGGCCGATTTAGGATACAAGATGTATCCGCTCTATGCTGATGACTCCAAGATTGCTAAAGCTCTGTTATGTAAACTTGCATCACACATTCCTGTCGGGCAGGATCTGATCTTTACTCAGCCTATAGACAATGACCAGGCCAATGCATTGGTAGTCGGCAACAAACTAACGCCGCACTTCTCTATGACCAGACTTTACAACAAGTGGAACATACCGGTTGATATAAAGAGGGTGTACTCACTTTCCACAACGGAGTACGGCATCATATAGAGACAATTCAACAAGTATTCTCTTTTGGTTGTATAACTTATAATAAAAAGCAGAGCAAACACAGACCTAAATAAAGATAGAGAGAGGTGGGATCAGGTGCCTAGGAGGAGTAAGCATCCGCTGTTGACCGATCGCACCCGCGGTGTGCTCCTTCTCACAATTGATCATGTCATGATCGAGGTATATGTCAAAATCGGAAAATATCATAATGGGGAAAAACGAAACGTTGGTGATTTGGTTTGTTTGTAATGGTCAAAATACAAACCCTGAACAAACACGGACCTCCATTACATTGGAGGTGGGATCATGTGCCTAGGAGGAGCCGACCGGTGTTATATAGTGCCTTTTTCCCCCTTGCCATCTTTCCCCCCGGAAAAATGGCTATTAGCAGTTTTTCCCCCGGAAAAATGGCTATATAGCAGTTTTTTCCCCCACGGAAAGCTGACTATATAGTGGGTTTTCCCCCTTTTTATAGCCAGATTACCCCCACGGAAAACCTACTATATAGTAGATTTTTCCCCGTTTTTTACATTTCGGTCATATTTTTGGCGGACCATTCGTGGCAATAATTTGCAATAACTTATATGATATTAATTTCTCATAATGAAGGATAATAATGTCATTTATTAATACATAGTATGAAATACATGGTTTTTGTTCAACCCTAATATGAACAAAGGCATGCGTCTTCATAACGTTCCTGTGTCATCACCATTTTTTCACCTTTTGTTACACCTTTTGTGAACACCTTTTATTTGGATTTCGGAATAGCTCATGTCTTTTTCCTCTAATCGATGCATATCTACAATTTTGACTTCGACGTTATGACATTGACGTTTTTCACAGAACACTTCAGATTACATCTGAGTGAAAATACGCCGGTTTGGAACTTTAATTTTCCCATGTATTATCATCTATGTATAAGTTCCTCCCAGGAAACTAACTGACCAATCTTGACATAATTTTGTAGAGGAAAGGAATAAGAAGTGGAAATGTACTACTCCCTTCGTCCAAAAGGCTATAAATATTTAATTTATACCGTTAGAATTGACGATCTTAAATATAATTATATATTTCTACTTGAAAATTAAGTAGAGGTATAATAATTGATTTTATTATACCTCTACTTATTTTTCACTATATAAGAGTAATTCGATATATTTCGATGATTCCCTGAAAATCGCTGTAAACCGACTGATTCTCTGCAATCCCTTATGAATTGATTTAATTTTTTGAAGAATAATTAATTTACCCACGTACTTTTTGGAAATTTTTGTTCGTAAATTTAAAAAGAAAAGCAGAATTAAACGTAATTTTCAACCATTTTGATTAAGAAATATATGAGTGAATGTTGTTCTGTTGATATAAAATTGCAAAAAATTAGATTTTGTAGGCAATAAAATAAACAAAATTATCAAGTAAGCTCTATTCGGACAAATGCAGGGAACATGTAGGCAGCGTACACTTTACATTTATAGTCATTACGGGCGCTCTATTGGGACGCAGCTACATGTAGGTAGCGTACACTTTACATATATATATAGTCATTACGGGCGCTTTATTGTGAAAATATGGTGAAGTGGTGTTCTCTAGTTTTTGAGATTCGGGCCCCACTTATAGAACACTCTTCATAATAATGGGGCTTTAAAACATCGGGCCTGGAAACATCGAAGGCCCCTACCCCGGGGGCTGATATTTTCAGGGTCATCTACTAGTGGTATACATGTACCACTACCACTGTAAAATTAAAAATTGGTCATCTCTAGTTTTGGAGATTCGGGCCCCCATTTATGGAACACGATTCATTATAATAGGGTTTTAAACATCGGGATCTGAAACATCGAGGGTCTCTACCCTGGGGGTTGAAATTTTCAGACTCATCTACTAGTGGTATACCACTACCACAGTGAAAATATGGTAAAGTGGTTATCTTTGGTTTTTGATATTCGGGCCCCCACATATAGAATTAGTTTATTTATTCCTTAAGCCAAATGGCTCATCAGATACAAAGAATACAACATATATATACAATGTAAGACATAATATGTAGCAATATACGTATTAAATGCATCAAATTATTAACTATTTATCTATTACAAACAATTTTTTCTGAGTGTTGTACTCCACACATATATGGCACAATTTAAGCAATAATTGTGGATTAGATAAAAGGGAATTATTTTCCAGATTCAAGATATGCAGCAACAGAAGAAAAGTTTACAATCAATGAAATAGAAGTACAAGCAGAGATGTTTTATCCCTGTCTTGGTTTGTCAGAAAAACCTACGCATATAACCAGATTAATGAGGCTTTACAAAAAAAAACGTTTGTCAGGATAAAATGGCCAAAATCAAAGTCAGACTTTATTGTCAGGTTACAGTGTACAGTTACCAAAGATGTGGAAAATGCAAAAGAAACTCTAAGAAGCTGGAAAGAAGAAGCAGAGGTGAGAATACTATTCAATCACTATAATGGGGTTTTAAACATCGGGCCCTGAAACATCGAGGGCCTCTACCCTGGGCGATGAAATTTTCAGAGTTATCTACAAGTGGTAAACCACTACCACTGTGAAAATATGGTGAAGTGGTCCTCTCAAGTTTATGAGATATGGGACCTTAAAGAATATGCACTATTCATTATAATAGGATGTAAAACATCGGGCTTTGAAACATCGGAAACAAATATTCTTTAAAACAGAGGATAAGCCTGGATAAAATTTGCACAAACAGACAGAAGGACTGGTAGATTTGTTAAAAGAATTCTCAAAACATTTTTCACTTACAAATTCAGAACACAGAGTTATCCATATGTGTATATCTTGTAAAACCAAGTACTTTTTTAAATTAATTACCTTAATTAAGTTCTATGTATAATTCCATTACACATATGTTCACTTTTCAGCATTGTCTATAAAAAAATAATAAATCAGCAAAACGAAACTTAACCTGTACAGATGAATGCAGATATATGCAACCTTGGAGTGTAGAAACATTGATTTTAATCCTTACTGGGTTTCCATCAATAATTTCTATAAAATCTGAACCAAAAACGTGAGGGAGAAACCCTACTATGGAGAAAAAGCTACTATATAGCAGCCCCCCCCCCCCCCCCCCCCCCCCCCCCCCCCCCCCCGTATAGTAGGTTTTCCGTGGGGAAAAGCTACTAAGGGTGGAAAACTGCTATACAACACCGGTCGCACCCGCCGTATGCTCATTGTTGTGATCATGAAAAACAGAAGAAAACCGTAGTCAGTCCGGTGTATAAATAATGGTCTAACAAGTATGAAAAACGTCAGTCAGCATGTGTCTTAATGAAACATTGAACTTGCTGACAAGGTCATTGTATCGACCATAGAACTTGCGTAAAAATGATTTTAATCGAGGTTCTTGATATTCTTGTTCCAACAAGTTGTTTGTTAGTAGCTTGCCTCGTTTAATAAATTGTTCGTATGTAGAGCCTGCTCTTGCATAACGAATAAGTTCAGAGAAATAAACCCAATAGACAGGTGATGATGGTATATTGATACATAAGTAAGGGACGTTGACGACGGAAAAATAAAAATCATCACGTTTATCATATAGTTTTGTTGTTAGGTTACCATTAACGTCTAGTAAAATATCCAATTAGGAAATAGATGTCTCAGAATCTGTGATATCTTTTATTTCAAGTTCACTGGGAAATATTGAGTTAACATAAGAGTAAAAGTAACGGTTGTTAATGGATTAAACATCATCAATATATCAACATGTGGAGTTGAAGGCCACAGCAAGTGCTCTTATTCTTTTCTTGCACAAACTTTTTAATAAATTCTGCTTCATAAGAATATAAAAATAAGTCAGGCAATAGAGGAACACAATTTGTGCCAATGAGAATTCCGACTGATTATTGGAAGACCTGGTCTCCAAAAATACATAGATGTTGTCTATCAAAATTCAAGCAGAAAGTACTGGAAAGCGGTTAGCATGCTTGTTTTCATGATGTTGGGAATACATGCGTTCAGATTTCATTTTGTGATTTATGGAGTTCCAATACAAGTTTCACCATTGAGGTACATGTATTTATCGTGATGTTGGGGTTAACCATGTAGGATGCATATCAGGTTTCTACTAAACTACCCAAATTCTCGAACATATCTTGTGTTTTGTTTATATTGTGAATTCAGAGGAAAGCACAATTTGTTATATTCATTAAAGTAAACGCTGAAAATAAACTCCAAAACGAATGAAAAAATTAACAAGTTGTAATTTAAAAACGGTACATAATGGTGTTCCGATGGGGCCACTTTGACCTTCGCACTTTCGCCTTGAGGGCGAAGATACGAGAGTGAGAAGTTGCGAAGGCGAAAGTGCGAAGGCGAAGGAGCGAAAGTGCGAAAAGTCAAAGACAGTTTGTATACAGTGGTTTCAGATACTGGACGGCAGCGAACCCTAAATAGACGTGATATTAAACGCGTACCGTCGAAATATACAAGCAGTGACAATTACACTGCATGTGACGTTAATCCATCACTACCTCTACGTGTAGGTTTGAGCGATAAACAAATGTGAATGTGACATTGATATTGAACATTTGAATTATCATGATATTATGTTGATTAGTGTTTTTTAAATTTTGATTTTTATCGGGACGATAAGCAGTATGGGGGCAATTTGTTATTTTCAAATGCATTTGGTTTCAAATTTACAATATATGAATTAAGTTACGCTAGTTCTTGTGCGTGCGCAGGTGGATTAAGTTTGTGAACTTTCTTTACTCTTCCATTGGCTGTTGTTGCTATTGGTTAGAATTTTCGAATCAGATCATTTCTATTATTATAAAACCCGGCAACTTTTAATTTTGTTTCACTGTGGGTCCAGCGATTTTGTACACCAGCACTTCGAAATTCGCACAAGGTATTTTTTGTATTAAGGGGAATGTGCGGTCATCTTTTACATTTGAGGATATAAATGTAAACATTTCATGAACTGGCTTGTTTCTGCCCCAAACTGACTTAAATTGTTGTCAAAAGATAAAAAAAAATAAATATGAGGTTCTAAATGTTGTTTTGTATGTAAATTTCGCATACAAAAGCAGAGCAATTCCTTTTTTAATCATTCAGAACTGCGGAGCTACAGACTTAAATTCAAGATTTTAAGATCTAAAAGATATGAAAGGAGACCATTAGTGTCCGCTCTACAACCATGTGTTGAGAAAAGGGTTTTAACTTGATAATTCAAATTGTAACCTTGTCTCAAAAGAGGGAACCCTATTCTTAAAATGGGTCTCAAAAATCATCGATTCGCAAGAGATATTTTTGTCTGTGTCTGTGGTAGTAATTTTTTTTATTAAAAAATGTATGTATATATTTTTTTTATATAAGACTTTTAATTTTTTGGACCCCTACCCTACTTCTAAAATGAATTAAATTTGATTTATACTGACAAAACTGAAAAATCCCTAGGAACGGATATAAATATGTCCGTCACATTCAACACAGATTGTTTTGTATTTCTTTTTCTATGAAAATATAACGTCAATCTGCCTCCATAAACACAAGAGATCTAAGTTTAGACTGGATTTTTCTTGTTCTAAATATGGAACACATGCCGACTGATAAAAATAGGGTACCCTATTTTGAGACAAATTTACTACAATAATGTACAAGATTCAACCTTTTTCTCAACAAATGGTTGTAAGGAGACACCAAGTAACCCCTTTTTTAATTTTGCAGATTTTAAAATCTTCAAAATAAGTCTGTAGCTGCGCAGTCTACAGCTGTTCTAACTGATTAAAAGGCATTGTTCTGTACTTGTATGAGTAATTTGAATACAAACAACATTCAGAACCTCATATTTCTCGCTTTTTCATCGTTTGACAATTTTGGGCAGTTTTGGTCAGAAACAAGCCAGTTTACGAAATGTTTTCTTTATTCTCAAATGTACAAGATGGCCGCACATCATATATAACATAACTTTTCTTAGTGTGTAAATAAAGTTAACCAAGATTATTATAAAATTTAATAGTATATTTAAACCGTAATGGATTACTGTGTATAAATTGTATATATATTTACACGTGTTTATATTTATTTACAGAATCACCATTTTGTACAAACATCCTGAACAAAGAACATTACCTTTATTATTTACTCAGTCACATAATGTTTTCAGTTCTAGATATTTTCTCAGAATCTGGTTCTCGACGGCAGAGACGGTTACGTGTTGTGGAACACGACGTCAAGTCGATATGATATAACTGCCCACCTAACATTCAAGACAACTGCCAGAAACCGGAACATGTTTCTGTTCCTTATGCAAATAAGAAAAGTAAAAGAAAAATCCACAAGGAACAATATATGGCGCAACTGGAAGAAAAAAAATGTTTGTTATTGAATCGTCTGCATGCTGTTAAACGCCCGTTTTGTGAATTCGTCTCTATTTGTGACATCATGTATGATAATGCTGTTAAAGGATGTAATTGTTCCATTTTATAAATTGACAATGAACCCATTTTTGTCTCAGTATTCATAATTTCTAGATAAACAACAAACGATCTGCAGACGGCCAAATAGTTTTTGTAGACAAATCCATGACAGATGCTGATTTTGAAGACGATTTTCCTTCATGAAGAGAATGTCCGTCTCAAAAGAACTGACAACTGCGTAGAATGTGAAAGTGACCAGACAGTGTTCTTGATCAAACCTCTTGCCTTGGACAGAACAGTCATGAAAAATCCGGTGAAACTGGGGGAAACGGATCCAACAAGCATAGATATGGTACAAAATTGTTGCTAAACTAATTATCTAATTGCAATTGCTTTTAAATTAAAAGTTTAGTTTCAATTTTATTTCTATTATTATTCAGGGTTAAGCAGCAGCTACAGACAATTAATGCGGAAAGTACAGAAATATATGGTGTTACCAATAATCTTACTGAAGTAGAGATTTCTTTGGACCTGTGGCAAGAGATGGATAGATTGCACTATGGGTATTATGGTTCAACCAGACAGAAAAGCAAATTATGCGAAAAAAAGACATTACCAATTTTTACGGCGTTTCACGCACATGTCTTCTTTATCTACTTAAGGGGCCATTGGTGACTCTTCTGAAGAATGTAACCTAATGTTGAAAAGATATTTATTTATATACTATAACATTGTCTTTGTTTGTAAGGCTCATTATATAAATTGTATATTAGAAGAATTTGGACTTAATTCCAAATGGATGAACTCGCAAAAGAAGTCCAGGGTCAAAATGGCATTCAAGAGCGTCTAGAGCTAGTTCAAGAATTCGAGCAAGCTAATGAAACTGTCTTTTCTCTAACTATACGAGCAAGAGGTTGATTCACTCCATATCCTCAATCTGTTCAGGCTGGGAGAAAAAGACCCCAAGAGAAAATATCCAATACCCATATGTATCCAATTTGGATCTAAAAAACAAAACGAAAAAGTGATGAGCAGATTGAGGGTTTTGAAAGAAAAGAAATCCCGTATTCGACTGGCTGTCCAGCAACCTGGAGAAATACGCGAAAAATGAAAACGACTGCATGATATCCAGAAAAAGTACTCTGACAAAAATGTAGAAACCAAATTAAAAGGAAACAAGCTAATTTTCATCAAACGTGGTAATGTTTATCGGGACAAAACAGGAACCGGACCAACAGCCGAGGAGGTCATCTCAGATGACCAGGTGGAGATAACGGTAAACAAAGGTAAACACCCAAACGACATTGAATTCATTTAAACAGGTCGCTGGTCGCTGATCGAAATACTCAGACTGTCTACGATATCCAGCGCAATTCACAATGTGTACGCCTATCTGTTCACAGATAGTGACGGTACGGTACATGTAGATGAGGACGCTGAAGATGACGGCGAGCACGGGGCGGGGAGAACTCTGCTTGCTTAGCGCCATGAAAGACAACGGAATCTAGAATGTCTCCAGATGTTTCGGAAACAAAATCGGTATGCTTCACCCATATCGTTGATGCGGGTTTGGGTGCATGAAAAATCATAAACCCGTCCTAGCCAAATATGAATGCGAGTGTGTAAATACTGCTATTTATACATGTGAGTTTTTTTCTTTTCGACATTCCGCTCACTGCCTATGATCCGGAGCAATTATATTTTTGCTTGTTTTGAAATGATTTATATTTCATACATATATTTTGCACAAAAATTATCTCGTTGGGTTTGGTTTTAAGAAAAATAAGCGATAACTTTAATATTTTTTTTTGGGAAAAGGTGACTTCACGCCATGGTATTTAGAATTAATGTAGTAATGAGGTATGCTGCCTACCTGTTTTTATTCCTCTCTATTTGTTCATTATGCCTTAAGGAGACTGAATAGTCAACAAATTAACCATCAGATTTACCTGAAATTTTAAGATAATATGATGTACGGTGTGACCGTTTAGAAGGCGAAGCCAATGACGTTAAATGTTTTTTCATTGGGCCCTTTTATCATCTCTGGCCTGGCATATCATATATTGTTTGTTTTGTTTTGGACTCTTAATTAGAAAATGAACATCCATCCTATTGGTCTGTTTTGTTCCGGTATGACTTTTATTTAACTAAGATTTTAGCTAGTCAGTTGAGAATCAATTATTTTTATTGTCACATGAGACTGATTTCAAGGTCTCAAAAGTTGTCAAAAGGGAAGTGCTCTGTCAATAGCACTGTAGTCTGTCACAATATATTTATGCAGCACATTTGGACGATTTTTATTAAAAATTTACATACTCGTGAACGAAGTGCAATTGAAATCGATGAAAGAGAAACTTTCCAAGATATCTTCATTCACACATGATCATTTTTCCTTCGTACAAATTCACAGGAACGAAAACATATTTCTTACTGAGATTTATGATGGGGAACGTTGACATCTTTTCTCCATTCGGAATAACTTGCACAATTTTTCATTGTTATCATCCGGGTACTATCATCTCTTTTGTAATGCAAAATCCCCATAGACTTTTTATTTGTAGCCGTGTATTGAAACCTGACAAGCTAGAGGGGGCGTTTCAAATGGTAAATCTTGGGATTTTTTCATAGATTTGAATGAACATCGTCTGAACTCAGAGGTTTTTGTAAATGTAGAATAATTTAAGAAAGTATGCAGCAAAAATAACTTGGGACAGACTATAGTTCTAATCGCGCCGTTGTTAAATTTTTTAAGTCCTAATATACTATAGCCTATATATATGTCTGTCCCAAGTTAATGTTTCCATCACATGTTGACGATTTTTATCGAAAAATACACATATCTGCTAAATAGATATGCTTCTAACAGAAATACAAAACAGATACTGAAATATTCATTCACACATCATTTTTTATACTCAGAGATTTTCACAGAAAGATTTCTTATGGACATTTATCGCTCTAGTCTCTAGGAACACATCGCACAATTTTCAAATGATATCATTCGATCTAATATCATTTTTCTCCATAGATTTTTATTTAAAGCCGCTTTTTTAGCCAACCAAGTTGGAGAGAGAGAGAGAGAGAGAGAGGACCGTCAAAATCAAATACAAAAACATGTTTTTTTCATTCTAGTAATTGAATTTTGTTTGAATCCTGATTAACGAATAATAAAGCAAAAAATCTTTGAACAGATTTTAATAAATGCTGGAGAAAAGTTACCCTGGAGAAAACATACCCAAGACTTAGGGTACGTTTTAACCACGTTTTCCCCCCAGAGAAAAAGTACCCTGAAGAAATTATGAACAGAATTTAAAAAAGCTATAAAAACTAGTATAATGCACAAATATACAGGATTATATGAAGTTTAGCAATACTTTGTCGTACAGATCCTGTAAGGTAATTCTTATATTGGTATCGGTTAAACATTTAAAGCGATTTGGACACGATCTGAGCCCAAAAATTGTAAAATTTAATGTCTATAGGGTGATATACAAGCAGGATACAACAATTTTGTCTTAAATTGCTTACATCGTTGTTAAATTGGTAAAAATTCCATCCATTTAAATCTTAATTTTTCTGTGTATAATGATTATTATGAATAAAATAAATAATTTACCAAGTTTGTTATAAGTACCTGTAGTCTTCGTTGTATCAAAATAATTTCGTTACAATACATTATTTGTAAACACAAATATGACTTGAGCTTATTCACATAAAAGAGACTTTGAAGCTCTGTAATTTCTTTTGAAACTATTAAGTCTTTATTGATTTTATTAATATCGATTGATTAATTGCTGACTAGTTTAATTGATCAGGTGATGTTTGTGCATCTGTAGACAAACTTATTGTCTAATTAATATACGTGATTAAAAATTGATCAAAATGTTTATTGTATAGGTAATTTTATTTCATTGGAGTATTTTGTTTCTCCAGGAGAACTATTTTAACTGCACTATTTTTTATTTTCATTCTATCTGGGTATGTCTTATTGTCTCTTTAGAATAGTAGACAGGCATAACCTGTATCCAGTGAATGAAGACATGTATTTTATTGTACAAATGATTCGAACGCATGTTCTGGGTGGATTAGATGGGGGAATGTATTACAATGTGTCTATGAAAGACGATGATGTCCTAAGAAATTAAGTTTTGATTATTGTTTTTTTTTTTATTGAATCGGTTATTGGTCGTTCCTTGACTTATTTTTTTGGCTTTGAGGAATAATTTGAATTCTAGGTACGAATTGACCTGGGAACGAGTAGGTCATACTACGATTCGACCTGAAACCTAAAAGCGATTTTTGAAATTGAAATTAAAAGTAGGAGAAAAATGGCGTTGGTGTTTTCAAAAAGTAATCAGAAAGAAAATTCAATTAAAGAGCATGATTTAAATTTTATTTAATTAACGATGAAATAAAACTGCTTCAATGTTGAAACACATCTTTTTGTCCAATCAGATGCCTGAAATTCATTTGATTGGATCTAATGCAACCGTTGAATGTTGTAGGAAACGAATTTGTAGGAATAGGTTTTTCAAGAACACGCAAGGTATTATTAGAGGGCAAAGCCTTTCACGGGGAGCGAAGCTTTCGCTATAGACAACACGTGTATGTATACCAAAACTTTAGAAATTACACTCTATACCTCCAGTAATTCTGAAATTTAAAGTAAATGAGTTTATGAATGCGAAAGGCTTTTGGAAATTCAACAATTCCATAATAATTGATACAACATTTATTAACTCTGTTTATAAAAAGACAATTAGGGAAGTAAAAAGATAATATGTTTGTCCTATATACAATATAGATAATGTAGATAATATAAGAAATGAGGATATCCAATTTACAATTGATCAACTATTTAGAGATATTCTTCTTACTGAAATGAGGGGTAAATCAATTTCATACTCTGTTTTTAAGAAAAGGAAATCAAATTAAGAGAAAAGGAATTAGAAAAAGAGATTGTTTGTCTTGAGCAGAATTTAACGGAAAACTCTTTAGAACGATTATCAAACAAACAAGATATGCTACCCAACATAAGAAAAAAAGATTAAAAGATCAATGTATCAGGTCAAAGTCTATATGGATTGATGAGGAATTAAGCCATCTAAATATTTCATTAACTTCGAGACTCGGAACTACATAAGTAAACAACTACCAAACATTGAAAAAGAAGATGGGTCATTAATTTTTATCAAATGGAAATATTAAAAGAAACTTAATGATTTTATGAATATCTTTACAAAAAAGAGAAATTATAGATGAATATAGTGTCCATAAAAGTTAAAACAATAAACTTAATAGAGAAGAGTCAACACCCTTGAAGGTATGCATTGAAAGATATCATAACAGAAAGAATTTTAACTGAGAAATATTTGCTGTCGAAAAATGTAGATATGAGGAATATAAAAGCCACTGGCAGA
The DNA here is from genome assembly GCA_033439105.1 of Magallana nippona. Lineage (NCBI taxonomy): Eukaryota > Metazoa > Mollusca > Bivalvia > Ostreida > Ostreidae > Magallana > Magallana nippona. Next base: position 61,200,109 of record CM065926.1, on the reverse strand, counting down.
ATATATCTGAAACATTATAGATATGTAGATATGGTTAAGTTGTTTTTTGGGTTTATTTTTTCATTTCTGTAGATCTTTTTTCCCTATCATTTCAATTGTCCTTAATTGATTATAGTATGCTGTATACATGTATACACTGCCTGCATATCTCTCTCTCTCTCTCTCTCTCTCTCTCTCTCTCTCTCTCTCTCTCTCTCTCTCTCTCTCTGCTTTCATCACATAAGAATTGTACAAAAGTTTATAATTACTTCGTAATAATTTAAAGATTCTATAATATGTATCTACAAATGTATCTATCATATATCATGTCATGTTTGTACATGGCATGTGGTAATAACGAACAGTGTTAAAATTCAAAAGTCTTAAGGGAAATTACAAAACAGGAGCAGAGCAAACACGGACCTCTAAAAAAATGTTGAGGTAGGATCAGGTGCCATGGAAGAGTGAGCATCCCCTGCTGACTGCTGACCGGTCACACCCGCCGTGTACATGTGCTCTTTGTCGTATTCGGGAAAAACGGAAAAGTCCGTAGACAATTAGGTGATTAATCATGGTCTTACAATTAGTATGAAAAACGTCAATAAGCATGCGACCCAGTGGAAGATTGTATTTGCTGACAAGGTCGTTGTATCGACCATAGAACTCACGAAAAAATGACTTCAAACGAGACTATTGATTGTCCTGTTTTATCAACTTGTTTGTCAGTAGTTTGCCTCGCCTTAGAAACTGTTCATACGAAGAGCATGCCCTTGCATATCGAATTAACTGGGGAAAAAAACTCCATATGCAGGTGATGAAGGTATATTGCTACATAAGTAAGGAATGTTGACTATTGAAAAATTGAAGTCATCACGTATATCATAAACTTTTGTTAGGTTACCATCAATGTCCATTTTCAGTAAATATCCAAATATGGAACAGATGAGGCAGATGTGGTATGTTTTATTTCAAGTTCACTGGGATATATGTTATGAAAGTGAAAAAGTCAATAAAAAAAGTAATTCTATTGCATGCATGAAAAACATTTGTCAACAGGGAGTAAATGTGCGTGTAAAATGGAAACGTGTCATTGTTTCGGAGCAACAGGTACCTATATTTATACATGTAATTGATGGCATTTGTCGGAAACAAAACACGTCTGTCTTACTAACAAGGAATATTGCTAGATTCCGGTCTGAAAAATAAATAAGTATACAAAGTTTCATTTCACTTGAATTGCAATTTTTCGTCGTTCCATTTTTTGTTTAAAAGCGTTTTCCATCATTTCATTTTAAATCGTAATTTTTTATAATCTTTCCTGTGAAAATTAACAGCCCGTACTGATAATGTGATGCTGATGGTATATAACTTACATTACATCATATAACTTAAATTTCATATCTAACTTGCATAAATATTATACGTATATAAAAGATAGCGTCTTCTTAAAAATAAGTTGTGAAAATAATGGCGCTTCGACAGTATGCAGCATGCTTCAAGTAATGTATTCTTTTCTCGCAGAAATGGATAAATAGATCTTTTCGAAGGTGGAATATGTTATGGTTACATGTATCCCAAGTAATGGTTTTACTTTACGGTTTCGCGAGAGCAGTACAATGTAGCTGCGTACTATGTTTCCTGAACAAGTCTAGTATTTATGTAGATAACGTAGACATTTGTTAAAAATTGTGATTGGTCAAACTTTAATATTTCCTTTAAAAATTGAAACTAGGTGCAAATATTGTCTTACAAAGGGATCTATCTCACAAGGGGATTTTTTCTGCAATTCATCTTCAATTTTTATTAGTCAGAGCAAGGATACGGAGGACATCCGGTATGAAATCCGGCCCATGAGGCGGTCCGATCTTCCCAGTGTGTACGCCCTCGTGGCCGAGATGAAGTGGAACATAGAGATGTCGTACCTAGAGTTTGTCTTCAACACCGACCCCACTGGGCTAGTGGTCGTCGTCAAGGACAACGGAGAGCTCATAGGTTAGAACAATAGAAACTGGTTGTAAAGCACTGTCTGGTATATAGGAAACGAAAAAGAATGTTAAACATGGATATTAAGGTAAAGATCTAGAAAAAATAATTTCAGAGGATCGTTTGGTGCTAGAACCATTATGACGTCATAATTGATTTGTTAAATCTGTTTCCCGTAATGTATATATAGTGAAGATTCTTAATTTTAAAAATCATGACCCCCAGTCAAACTGGAGCCCCAGGTGGGGTTCAAAGGTTAACATAGAAATACGTAGGAAAAATGTTTAAAAATATTCTTCTCAAACACCACTGCACCAGAAGTGCCAATATTTATACAAAGGCTTGTATATATAGTGAAAATTCTAAATTGTGAAAATCGGACCTCCGGATCAACACTGGGGCCCCAGAAGGGGTTCAAAGTTTAACATAGACGTAAAAAGGGTAAGTGTTTAAAAATCTTCCTCTCAAGAAATACAATGCTACAGATTGTGAAATTATTATGCAGGCAACCTTGGGTAGTGTAGATTCAATGTTTTTTAAAATAGTGACCATTGGACTAATGATGGATACCCAAGACGAATTCAAATTTTAACGTAGATGTGAACGAAAAATGTTTTAAAATCTTTTTCTCGAGAACTAACTCTCAGCGCTTTGCATTTCGACTAAATTCTGGAAAATTGAATTCTTAGAAAAAACGTCGAAAAATAATAAAGGCTGGGTTTTTTTTCAAAATTCTTTAAACATTTGGTTCTTGCATTAGATTAGTTTTAGATGTCTTGAACTAAGGCCTATAATACTATGTTTGTACATACATGTAAAGGTAAGCTGTGTCATCCTTATTTTAATTTACTAGGTCACTGCGGATTCCTTGCTCACAGCGACACCATAGCGTGTTTCGGATTAAATATCATAAAAGAAAAATACCAACATATGGGTATCGGAAAGCAGATGTTCCGGAAAGTGATGAAACTGATGGGAGACAGAAATGTCGGCATGAATTCTTTATCCAACCGGATCACGTTCTACACCCCGTTCGGCTGGACCATCAAGTCCTACACCTTCCATTACAATGAAGGACCTGTCAACCCAGAATTCATAGCAGACGTTCCAGAGGGAGACTTCGAGATCGTCAGCGCACGTGACATTAAGTTCGATGACGTCATTGCTTACGATTCTGAAATACATACGGTGCCGAGACCAGTTTACATAAGTAATTGGGCCAAGCACCAGCTAGCGAACACTTACGTGGCTTTGAAAAGTGGACGCGTTGTTGGGTACGGGGTGGTACGTCCGTCCGACGTAGGATACAAGATGTATCCGCTCTACGCTGATGATCCAAAGATTGCTAAAGCTCTGTTCTGTAGACTAGCCTTACATATACCCACCGGACAGATTCTGATCTTTACTCAGCCTGTAGAAAATGACCAGGCCAAAGCATTGGTAGTCGGCAACAAACTAACGCCGCACTTCTCTATGACCAGACTTTACAACAAGTGGAACATACCGGTGGATATAAAGAGGGTGTACTCAATTTCCACAACGGAGTACGGCATCATTTAGTCACAGCACAACTAAATTTGTAATTTATGATATATACTTATCATTATGTTACATATATGTTTTTAATAATATTTTTGTATCAGTTTTCAATATAGAAAAATATTAAGATATTAAGATAAAAAGTCACTGCCGCGACAGGGCGTCGAACCGCGTGTCTATCGGATGTGAATCGGATGACTTAACCCTGTTTATAGTAGTTTTTTTTTTAAGTTCCATTAGTCAATCGATGTTTTCAAATAAATATCATTTCGATATTTTCACGCTAAATAAATTTAGATAGTTGCTTTATGGGATAAAACTCTGAGTGCTTATATTTTTCTTTAATATATGTAAATTATTAAATTTTTTTTTTGTAATATAAGATTTTCTTTGCTCTAAAACTTCCGGTCGATAACTAATACAGCCATTAGAAATTGCGATCGACTGGGACACATCATCTAAATGTAAGTAATCTTTTACCTTTATATATGAATTATTTATGAATTAAGAAGCAACAGTTATTTTAATTGTATCACAGAACATATTTGGTCATTTTGTCAGATTGATAGAACAACATATAAAGGATTACATAGGATAAATATAAACCATACACTTTATATACTTGATTATTAAGACGGTAAATTAGTGTATGCACGTGGATATTTCATTTTATTTTGGTGTTTTAAAAGTAGCAGGTGCATGTAACTAACCTATAACTGTTATATAAGGAGGTTTAGTACTCTCTGTTCCACCCTTCCTTAGGGTATTATTATAATTTGTACTACGTTATTATATTTGATAATAACTGTACACTATGTCCATATTAATTTGGTAATTTCAATAGTATGGCACATAACACTTGCATGAATTAAATAGAAGGAAAGAGTTATATATTAATGTTTACATCTACTTGATTATTGTTTAATACAAATATATATTAACTGATAATTTTATACTTACCTAAATTAACGTGCATATGAAAGAAATGTTATATTACGACATGTATAATTGCAGTTGAGTAATTCTTATTCATATCATATATTTGTTGGGACGACACACACACACCCCACCCTCCCTCACACACACACACACACACACACACACACACACACACACACACATATATATATATATAATTGGAATAGATTTGCGGAATCTCAAAAGTCTGGTTGTTTACAGTTATAAAGAATAAAGGTTGTCTTCAGGTGTACAGTAATATCTTCTAACAGATATATACCCATGTTTTACTGCACTTGTGACTGAAAATAAAACTACAAAAATTAAACGGATAGGAGATTCTTGTCTCCAACTGCTTGGACAATACTTTTCCAAAGTATTCACTCAGATAGATGAAATATAATAATGACTTATTTATGTATAATATATGTTCATGGTAGGGAATATCCAACTGATCTTCAATGGTACTTTTAAAATGTTACAAACCTCTTTTTATACACGGGCACACTGCTAGCGGATAAAACTAAAGATGCTAAGTCGGATATATTCCAAACATCCTGTACAACTCTTCAAAGTAGTACTCTTGCGGAAATATTGTTTGGGTATCAAAATAAAACTCAACATATAATTGCATTTTCGAAGAATTCTAGAGAAAACAAACGAACTTTTTTCTACTTCAATATATTAAAGCACGAACCATGTGGATTCAAAACTTATATATACTATCAAAAATTGGGCATCATAAAGTCGTAATCTTCTATTGCAAAGAAAAAAAGTCGATGATATTAGAATAACATTGACAATAACTTGCATAAGATGAACCATATTATGCCAGGTGATATATTACGTTTTCTTGTTATATGATACAAACAGTTCAAATTTATTTTGAAATAGAACACGATTATAATAAAATATAACATTGTCATGATATTGATCTTGAAGAAAAAAAGCTAAACATTGCTACAGTATATATTCTTTTCCTTCTTAAAAGTAACGAAAAGCATATGGTTACATGACTTGCCATTTATTTGACGTACCTTCATTTCTAACAATATTGATTTTCATAAAATTTAACTACATTCAGGAAAAGATTACAAAAGTCTTCTGCTTCTTTTAAGCGGAAGTGAAGGTGAAGAATCTGATACCGAAAAAGCGGCCAATCCGGAAGTTGCTATAAACGACAGAAGTTCGCTACATGCATCCAAAAGTAGAAATACCGGCTTTCATTTCCACAACGTCCAAACCCTCAGCAAGGAATAAATGATGCACAGCAACAAACGCTGCACTGATATTTGCCATGTTGCCTCTTGTTGTTGGTGCTAGGTACATGGTCGGGTTCTTTTCGCCGATGAACTTTAGAAATCCCGATAGTGACTCTCACAAATGTTGCAAAAGCACATTTCCATGGAGAACAAAGATTGCCGACCATGGTAATTATGAAAAGGGGCATCAATTTTTCTATAAGATATAAATGTCTTTTGATATTCGTAAATACGTGGAAACATATTTGATTAATCCTCCTAATCTTTTTAATGTTTAGTTTGGTTTAGAGTTACACATGTAGTTGATGTGGATGGTGATGAGCAGGTAATCATCCTTACATGTTTAGCTCTTGCAAAAATGTCAGTACCGTGGGATCGGAATCTGGAATGACCGGTACTGCGAAAGCTTATCCAGGGAATAGTAAATATGCTTCAAGAAAAAGCACTTTCAAAGATTGCTTCTTCCTATCCATTTCTTTTTTTATCTTTCAAATGTTGAAGACTCCTTGTGTTGGTAAAGTAATCGCTCGCAGGGGCTAGGCGGTAAACTTCTCTGGAAGACGGACGTCTATTGCGATGTCTTCTCTATCAACTGTTAGGTATCGATGTCAACAAAGACGGAACCTACATGTACGACTTCTTTGCAACAAGACGTCTTGGTACATTTACAGCTATCAATCCAAAGAATAGTAACTAACCAACCAACCAACATTATGCACAAATATTAAAGAAAATACATATATTAGTGATTCGTTTGATTCCTATTCAGTGCCTTTTGAATTACATGAATGTTCCAATCACATCCTGATCCATCCAAGAATGTAACACGTGGACAATGAAAACAGCTAGAATGAATACTTTGAACCTTTTTTTCCTGCTAATAAACAGCATTGGGATGGTTATATGGGAACATATAGACACTGTCTTCTGAAGAATGTAACAGAATGCTTTTTACCTGTCTGCTAATAAAAATAACATTGGGGTGGTTATATGGGAACATATGAATACTCTGTCTTCTGAAGAATGTAACAGAATGTTAATTGGGTGTTTATTCCGTGAATTTGATTGACTGACGATAACGTCATCTTACCTTGTTGTTTCATTTATCATCATCGAAAAATATTCTGCTGTACATACCCTTTATCTTTTAAGATAAACTAAAAGGAATCATATTGCTTTCTTTATTTCTCCAATATTTTCAACAGTGGTAAAAAAATTATTGTGAACGTTCATTACTCCCATCAGTGAATATTTTTTGGAGTAGTGAGTGTGAGAAAGTCTCTCAAGAATTAACGTGCGTATATTTACATCCACGTTGTATAATTTCTCCATTTTTTAGGAAATTCTCTTTTTATTCATACAGCTCTAAACTGACAAGACTGAAATCAACATGATCCAGAGAAACGATGTCGTATGAGCATACACATTCCTTTAACTTTTAAAAGCTGCTCACAAAAACATTGTTTAGCTAATTTAATGTCAACTCAAATTAAGTTGCTATTATACATAATTTTAACATTTTTCAGTGATGTCTTCTACTATGTACTTTCGGTGTCGCCTTTGCATGGGTTATTTCTTGATCGATCAAAACTAAAGCTACACTGAGAGCATGAATTTCACGGACACGCACGGGCTAACCTCGTGCAACCTTCCAAATAGTTGTACTTTTCATGATAACCTTAACATACATGGTAAATCTGATGTTCCTTTTCAAAATTTATGTAAAGTTCTGATTGACAGTAATAATTCTATAAACTTTTTTATCACATGTTTATCTCAATATACGATGGATATCACTCATGGGATAAATTTTTGATATTACACTGTGTATTCTTACGCCACGTGTCATCTTTGACTACGACTCGGTTAGACCATGGAATGAAACAGAAGCAAATCAATACAATGCCACAAGTCCAAAATTAAAATTATAAAACGTTGTTTGCTGTTTTGTAAACTTTCTTTCATAGATTATTAAAACTCTGATAAAAAATGATATTTTTGTTTGTTTGGCTTGGAACTTTTTCTTCATGCGTAATATTATAATTGACACTACAAAAATGTGTTGTGCGGCTTGAGAACACGAAATTGTAGAAATAACGAAGTTTAACTAGTTAACTTGGTAAAAACATGTGATAAAAAGAATCTCTCATGGCTTGTGATGGTATATGATATTTATCCAACTCGTTGTGTGTTTTCTATCCCCTCGCCAAGGCTCGGGGATAGAAAACACACAACTCGTTGGATAAAAAACATATACCATCACAAACCATGAGAGATCCTATATATTCGCGACGACTTTATTTTGCGATTTACCGAAGAGAAACTAGTTTAAGCCAAATAAGACCACTACTTTTTGCGATCAGGATGTAGGTTGTCTGGATATTCATTTTCCAGGGACATTTGAAGACTGATTCGCGGCAAGATTAATTCGCAATGAGTGTGATCTCGCGAACCTCACGAAATTTCTTGCACGCGAATAAAAGTTATTTTACAGTTATTTACATATTTTTATTCATTTTTATTGATGGCCGATGAAATGATTCAGAGGTAGTTGAAAATATAAACAGTAATTTAATTTTTTTTTTTTTTTTGTGATTGAAATGGGCTATGATTTGTAGCAAACATTGCAAATTGATGGGTGATGTATTTCTTTCTGCAATGCTAGCTATCTTCATGCCCGCATGGTCACCAAAAACAGAAAGCATTTTATTGTATAAATATTTATGTTATGAGGTAGCGTCCTTATTATACAAAACGAAACGTAACAATGTTTCATGCATTGAAAATGACATTTGTCGACGAGGAGCAGATGTGCATGTAAAATGGAAACATATCATTGTTTAGCAAGAAGATGAAAGTGTTTATATTTATAACTGATGACATTTGTCAAAAACACCTTAGCTTATTTTTAAAATCCAGTCTGGAAAGAAAAAAATATACAAAGTTTTATTTCGCTTGAATTGTAATTCGTTATTCCAGTTTTTGTTTAAAAGCGATTATTTTTCATCATCTCATCTTTTATCGTAATTCTGTATAATCTTTCCTGTGAAAATTAACAGCCCGTACCGATAATGTGATACCGATTGTGTAATTACTTATCTCTAACTTACTGATATATTGTATCCATGCGATAGCGTTTTGTTGACAAGAGAAGTTGCGAAAATTATGGCGCTTCGACCCTTCACATCGCGTTTCAAAAAATGCATTCTTTATTCTCAAAAATGGATAAATAGATCCATTCGCAGGTATGTTGTTCCAAACTATCGTGTTTCTAGTTCTTTTGCTAGACAAGTAGCTTCGTACTGTTTCCTAAACTATTCAAAAGTATTTTTAAAAATCATGGTAAAACTTTTCCCTTGAAATTGTAACATTCTTGCAAATATACCAATAAAGGAGTCTGTAATCATGAGGGTTTTTTGGGGGTGTTTTTGGGGTTTTTTTGCAATTTATTTTTAATTTTTTTTTTTTTTTTGGCTGGTAACAGTCTAAGTGACAGCCCAGAAGACATTCGGTACGAGATCCGGCCCATGAGGCGATCCGACCTCCCCAGTTTGTACGCCCTCCTGGCCGAGAACAAGTGGAATATGGAGATGTCGTACTTGGAGTGCGTCTTCAACACCGACCCTACAGGACTGGTGGTAGTCGTCAAGGACAACGGAGAGGTCATAGGTCAGTACCATAGAGACCGGTGGATACGATGATCATGTTTCGTCTGAAGCATTATAATCAAGAAATTAAAAGAGATGTTTTGATATTTCATTGGGGTATGAGCCTGGTTGGTCAAGTAATAAATTTCTTTGAAGCCCGATGTGGGGTGTTCTCAGAAGATTGATCATGTACTAACCAAGTCAATATCCAAAATTTAATGGACTTTTTAACATTGTTATATTTATTTAAGAAGGATTAATCATTTCAAATTTTGAACTTATTGCGTTTCCACATAACCAACCCCTGAAAATGTTCACAACAGAAATGACAGTTTTGCTCTTCAGCCGGCTCATTAAGAAAATATTGGCAAAATTAATGAAAAGGAACTAAACAAAACTGATATGTTTGCAGGTTGCTACTTTCAACTAGAGTTAGATATTTGGGGCCCGGATATTTGGACAAAATATTTTTTGTTGCATTTTGCTTATTTTCATTTAACAGGTCATAACGGTATCCTTGCTCACAGCGACACCATAGCGTCCTCTGGAATGAATGTCGTGAAGGACGAATACCGGCAGCTGGGGATCGGAAAGCAGATGTTCCGGGATGTGATGAAAGTGATGGGAGACAGAAATGTCGGGGGGACATCGCTATCTAACCGGATCACGTTCTACGCCCAATTCGGCTGGACCATCAAGTCCTACACATTCCATTACAACCAAGGACCTGTCAATGCAGAGTTCATAGCAGACGTTCCAGAGGGAGACTTCGAGGTCGTCAGTGCACGTGACATTAAGTTTGATGACGTCATCGCTTACGACTCTGAGATACATACGGTGCCGAGACCAGTTTACATAAGTAATTGGGCCGAGCACCAGCTAGCGAACACTTACGTGGCTTTGAAAAGTGGACGCGTTGTTGGGTACGGGGTGGTACGTCCATCCGACGTAGGATACAAGATGTATCCGCTCTACGCTGATGATCCAAAGATTGCTAAAGCTCTTTTCTGTAGACTCGCCTCACACATTCCTGTCGGGCAGGATCTGATCTTTACTCAGCCTATAGACAATGACCAGGCCAATGCATTCGTCGCCGGCAACAAACTGACGTCGTACCTTTCTATGACCAGACTTTACAACAAGTGGAACATACCGGTGGATATAAAGAGAGTGTATTCAGTTTCCACAACGGAGTACGGCGTCATTTAGTGACAACACAACTTGTAGTTAAATTTAAATTGTGTAACTTATTAAATATACTCATCATAATATAGAATAGAGATCGTCGTAGGTGTACAGTAACCACTGCTAACAGATCATAGCCATGTTTTTCTATACATGTAATTGAAATTAGAAAATTTAAGATTATTACAACCAATAGAAGATTCATGTTTACAACAGCGTGGACACGTCTTTCCCTGTAGTATTTAGATAGTAATATTAACATACATTTGTCCACGCATAATCAATATTTATGGTTATAAGGAAATATCAATATCCTCTTCCATGATAGTACTTTCAAAATGTCACTAAGCAAAAATAGCAGATAAAAGATGCTCTACGTCAGAACTCCTGGGCAAGGTAAACTCTTCAAAGGAGTACTCTTGCGGAAGTCTAGCATTGCGTTTGGGTATCAAAACTTAACACATCAATGATTTTAAGGATTCTGGAGAAAACATACAACATAAGTTTTACTTCAATGTACTATGCATGAACCAGGTGGATTCACAACTGAAATACTGAGAGCATGTATAAATAAAAAGAGTAATTATTTGGGGTAATTTGTCACTTTTTGATGCTTTAGTCAAAAATTTGTGTAGAAGTGTTAAATTTTTGTATTACTTTTCCTATTTCTTATTCTGAAGAGACTTGATAGACTCTCAAACCAACCAACTCACTAAAACAATATTTACCTTTAATTCACATTACTCATTTCTTTTATGTATCATCCGATACTTAATGTAATTCATGAAAAATGTTGACTTAATTTGTTATCTAATATTACATTTGATTCCTACAAGTATATACAATAAGTAACAAAACAGTGTTCTATACAAGTGTTTTAAAAAGATGTAAATATAAGCAAGAAAATGTTTTTATCTGATGATTCATGTGGGCTATGAAGGTAGTGATCATTGCAAAAAAAAATCAACATTTTAGGTATTGCTCTGCAATGTCGCTACCTTCATACCCATATGAATCACCAAAGTAAATATTTTATTGCTTAAATAACAATGATCAATACAGCAAACAACTGAGATATTCCCTCCATCAATCACTCTAATGAAAAGATTTAACTTAAAACTTTCAACATATCTCTTGGAAGCAAATGCATGTATTCAATATTACATTACAACAACTTATAGAGCACTAACTGAATACGTTGTAAGCTTAAATAATAAATCAGCCAGTCATTCATTAAAACCCTTCACTCTCAAACCATCAACAATGACGGGTTCTCCATCACTTGCTGAAATTTCTCCAGAAATTGGGAAGCTTCTGTTTCCTCTATTGCACGACTGTCATACGACATTTTGACGGTGAGATAGGAGCAGGGTTTTCCCTCCGCGGACGGCTTGAGCACGGAGGACCCCACCGCAAGGACAGCCGTCTGGGGTGGGTTGATGATGGCAGAGAACTCCCCGATACCAAACATCCCAAGGTTTGAGATCCTGTAATTCCAGCCAAAATATCCACATTAATTTTTCATCAATTACAGAAACTCAGTACATGTATATGGCTTTGAGAGGGCAATCACTTCAATATCATAAGAAAAATAAAATATAGCATACAGGTAAGGTACGTACAAATTAAATATTTAAAGAAACAAAATTTCATAAACTTACGTAAATGATCCTCCCTGAAACTCCTGGGGTTGTAACTTTCCTTCTCTGGCTTTGACAGCTAATGCCTATAGTAGAAAAGCCAAGTTTCATTAAGTACAGTTTTTGAACTAATTTGGCAAATATGGCAAGTGCAATTGATTTATTGTGACTCCTTAAATACTGGATACAAAATTTCACAAGAGGCTTAAACTATAGTAATGGCAGTCATTTTTTTCAAAGACAGTTTTCAATGCAGCTGCATATTCAAAGTGTCAATTTCAAACTTATGGTAAGGCTTCTCACACTAACCCTGACAAAAGTAGCTATTAAACAACCAGGCTTATAAAAAAAATGGGCTATCTATCATAAATGAAAATCTAATGAAATTTGACAGCAGCTAGTGCCAGGAGTGTAACAATAACCCTAGACATTGAGAAGATTTTGCAGCTGCAATTACGGTAGCCCTAATTACGGTAAATACCCAAAATAAAACAAACCTTAGTAGTGGAAGATATCTCTGATAAGCTTAATTCTGCAGCATTTCTAACAATAGGGGTAATGAGTCCACTATCTGTTGCCACAGCAACCGAGACGTCCACAGTGGGCTGGATCTGGACACTGTCCCCTGACCAATGGGAGTTCACTTTCTGAACTCGCTATGGAAATTTTAAAAAAAACAACAAATTGTGCAGTCATTTCTTCAGAAGAAAGAGAGCAAGTTTTTTTTTTTACTTTTTTATATATACCGTACTTTTATATTTAATATTTTTTTAAATCAATATTTTAGTTCAAAGACATTTCAAGTACAAAATAAAATAAAATATGTGGACTTATATTTTCAATTTTCAAAATTAACATGTAAATTCATTGAATGAAATAAAACAGAATACATGTGTCTTCTTACAAATAGAAATATAGAAAATATATAAATTTTAGTTTTAATAATTTGGATCTTCATGGATATTGATTTGGCATGAACTATTAGATGAGTTTATTTTCAATATCTTTACATTCATCAATCTAGATTTCCTTATGATATTTAATAGATAAAACACATAAAATATCTACCTGCAGTGAGTAACCTGCTGCCTTAACGATGATATCATTCATTGATATTTTGGTTCCAGAAGCTGAAACAAAGACAAAACAATTAATGTTAGTGAAGGCGGAACCCTCTGCAGCTCTTAGTAAAGAGTTCTACCCGAGCATGCAGCTATTCTCTACTTGGAAGTACTGTAGACCAAGTATTATATGTGAAATATAAATATCTGCAAGATTCATGAATAGCCTCTACTGACAGATACAAGTACTTACTGTAAAAGTAGTTATTTATGCTGGTGGTTAAGTACGCATTTTCTATAGTCAATTAATATGTGTAGGTATTAAATACTGTAGAAGCACATATATTAGTTAGGTTAAAATTTCATTGTTTTTATCCCAAATATAATTTCTTTGGGATTTAATTTTGTCATGCCGTAATCTCTAAAAATGTATTACGTATCAACTATGTATTTATGAGTACTTCGGTTAAAAATTTGTCATGGATTTCATTTCGTTGATTAATACTATCCATGAAAATAACGAATTTTAAATCCTCAACATATATTTCTGCTTCTACAGTATGCGTTTGCGTTATTTAGCACTTTAAAGTTTTGATTTTTTTGTACCATGTGCACTGGGGTATTTTAATTACACGGTTTGAAGCTTACTGTGAAGCTAGTGTACATTTCCTGCATGCATAAATAACCACTTAAGGTCTATTAAAAGCAAGTCTGAAAATATTAAGGAAAATAACATCTTGCTTTGAGAAATTAATCCCAGCAGATTAGATCTCAACCAGCCATTTATGATTTAAAAATGTCATGAATAACACTTGGTTAGTTCCTCCATTACGTGCCCTGCTACTTCATGTTATCTAAATAACTACATGTATCTGAACGAATGTTACTGTAACTTAATTTACTGGTAAATGCACCCCAAGACTCAAAAAATTGAAACATCAATTAAACAAATACAAAAAATAGCTCAAAAACAAACTACAATACATGTATTTATAACCTTTAAGTAATTAAAGATGATCATTATGAGAAAAAGAAAACAAATTACCAATAAACTTCTTTCTCAATTTCATAGCAGCATCCACTTTACATTCAATTGACACATAGGAATGGGGAATCATCATCTGAAAGTAAAGAGCAGTAATGGATGAAACAGAACTATCAATTCTGATTTAAACGAAACATAAATAATATACGACATTGGTTGTTGATAGACAACTAAACATAGATGTGATGGTCACCTTTGACTCCGTGAGGCGTCTAGCTATCACCCTCCTCATGTTGGTGGTCTCTATGTCCTGGTAGCCACCCTCTGGCGATGCTGTAATGGATGGTGGTACCCTTGTCACCGGCGGACTTGGCTGTGTAGAGGGTGTTGTGGGGGTTGACTTTTGGGAAGAGGGGGGAAGTTGAGCAGCGTTTTTTACACTTAGATCAATTTTTGTTAAATGCTGTGCCTGAATATACTTCAGAACATCACTGAAAAATTAAAGATTTAAATAAACTAAAGTTATTTTTAAACATCTAAAAGTTTTAAAATGCTTATTACCTTCATGAAATATCAAGAAATGCAACTTTTTAAGTATTTTAAGTTAAAATGGCTTTTTGAAAAGATCTTGTAAGCAATACTTAGAATTTTGAAAATCCATTTCTATGTTCATACTTTAGGTAGATTAACATTTAATAAATTCTAGTACAATGTATTTGGAATGCATCGTAAACAATGCCAAAATAAGAATTTTTTTAATTAAGTAAAGTATTAAAATACAGATACTCCAGATTTAGACAAGTTTCAGTTAGGATATAATCAGGATAATACAGGCATATAGTGTTACCTTTTTGATTTTTTGCTAAGGTAAAATAGTTATCTATTTTTAACTGTCACATGATACCATGGCATGACAGCCTCAAAAAGCGACTTGATTCCGAAGTAGAAATATTCCTTAGTAAACACACTCACTTGATATTAATATTCAGCATTGTTTTCATTAAAATAAACAATTTTTAAAATGACCATAATATCTACGACCATTAGACTTGGAGTTGCCTTAACCGACCCACACAGAGATCAGAATTACAAAACCTTTTTTTTTAATTTTAATTTCTAAAATGACCATAATATCTACAACCATTAAACTCGGAGTTGCCTTAACTGACCCACGCAGATATCAGAATTACAAAACATTTTTTTTTTATAATTTTAAGGGGTGTGTGAGGGTGTGTTGTGTGTTATTTTGCATGAAAGTAAAATGACAATTTGTGGATTCTCACCCCTTGTTGATCATGCCGTGGGGCCCAGTGGCCGGGACCGTCTGAGGGCTAGAAATGTTATACTCCTCCATCAGCTTTCTGGCTGCAGGACTCATCCTAATCCTTAGAAATTATATTATGAAATCTTGTTTTAAACTAAAAATTAGACAATGAAAGAGCAAATCAATTCAAGTACCGGTAAATTAATATACCAAATAGATTCCAAGATGCATGTTTAAAACAAATATGAACCTTGCAGTTGGTTTCCCATCTGAAGCAGTACTGGATGGCTCACTTGACGTAGACGCTTCTGATGATGACTCTGATGATTCTGGAATCTCAGCATTCTGCCAATCCTCACCTTCCTCAACCATCACAGCTATCATGGAGCCTATTTTCACATTTTTTGAGTTCTCTGCTTTCTGAGTAAAAAATTTTTGATAGTATAATTTATCATACCTACCTCTGTCAGTTCTTTATTTATCAACAAAGTCAAATTTCTCTAAAAGTTCCATAATTGAAATAAGTCAGATAGCGTTTAATGAACATACTGAATCGCAAAAATTGATGGCTTAAAAAATATGATATTTTTCAGTATATGCTATAATTTCAGTATATTCCAAATTTGAAACTATGGAAATTCTATATATTAAGAATAAGTTTATGCTTTCAATACCAGAATTTTGGCCAGTATGCCCTCCTCTTCTATGTCGAATGTAATCACCGCCTTGTCCGTCTGGATATCACACAGCATGTCTCCAGGGGAGATGGGGTCACCTTCAAAAAGCAGGCAAAGTTTATACATACATGCTAATGTACATGTAGCCATATATTCAAGGCTTATGATTTAAATAATGTTGAACTTTGTTGATGAAAGCTTATCAGAGTGTAAATCATAAACTAGACATTCAAGCAGTGATTTTTTTTCTGTTTTTAATAAAGGGCCCTTGGCTGTTGAATTGGGAAAATTAAATCATCAAAATTTTTGTCAACTGGGAAAAATTACTGGTAAATATGTCATTGTCTATATTGATAAGCTATGTTCTAATTCCATCTTTTATGCATTGAATAACAAGTATTATTAATTGTTCCTCTCTTTTACTCAATTCATTTTGGAGGATACAAAAAAATGGGGAGTTCATTTGGAAAAAAAATCTGTAATACAAGTATTTGCAAGGGGAAAGGGCTGAAATTTGGACCAAAATTAGCAACAAAAAAGTCATTGTCAAGGGAATTTCGTGACAATACACCAGATGATGGTATGCAAATAAAAGGAAGAAGGAAAGAAGTAAAGTTATTTAATGTACATCACTTATGAATAAAATATTATCATTAAAAAAATCCCAACAAATATAACTGATAAATGTTGATGCATTGTTACATAACAGTTGCATTTTGACACCCTACCTTCTTTTTTGTGCCATTTAACTATTGTTCCCTCAGTCATTGTGGGTGAAAGAGCCGGCATGGCCACTGGGATGGATGCTGAAATTACAAAAAAAATTGGGACTGTGAAACTGTAAATCTTGCTTCAAGAAAGGTTCAACAGTCAGCTGTTCAATATTGAGTGAAAATATTGTGGGTTTGATTTTAATGAAGCATTCAAAATAAACTATAATTGAAATTCAATTCTTCGTCTGTTTATAAAATGAATTAAACACTGAAAATAACAGAATCTCCCATTAACCACTTTGAATATTCAGTCAATCCCTATTCCCTACTGGTATACATATAACAGACAAGCATATCACTTGTTAGCATGCATATGACTAAAATCTTTGGTGTCTGCATCCTAAAAACTAATTTAGGAAATACACAAATAATACATGAAACAGAGGAAATTCGGTCATACCAGGTTGCACGACAAAACACATTAAAAAAAGAAAATTACCATCAATCTTCCGGTTCAAATGAAATGACCTTATCTCAGAAGTAGAGCGCTGCACAATGTTACACGGATCATAATGCAAAATTCTTCGAAAACCCGTAAATTGTATTGATCTGCGGCCAAAGTGACCGAATGCAGACGCCATTTTCCGCGACAGGAAGCGACGTCTATGAAACGTTTATTCTTGGGTATAAAAGAGCTAAAATCTTTACATCTTAGCAACGCTGATCATTGTGAGAAGAGAAAGTGAAAGTAGGTATTAAGACAGATTATCTGGAATCTGTTGTTTCCAATAGATTTAATTCCCACACATTTGAAGTGTTCTTGACAGTTTTTAAGTTTGTTGTAAAAAATGGCCGAAATACAAACTGCCAAGCCATTTTCCGTCCTCTTTGTATGTTTAGGTAAGTTCTTTTAACGTTACTTGATTTATACAGTTATAACAAACGGGGTACACACCGGCAAACTGTAAGATTAGTTTAAATAGTTATTCATGTTTTAAATGCTTCTTTGGGGGCCATGATGGGCTTCCACCTTTTAAAAATCTCTCTCTCTCTCTCTCTCTCTCTCTCTCTCTCTCTCTCTCTCTCTCTCTCTCTCTCTCTCTCTTCTTTTTGCATGTATAAAGAAGTTTAAATTGATTATCTGTTTTTTTTTTAAAAATGTGATTCTCAACAACTGTGTGTTTTAATCAATAGAGTTTTATTCACAGGACCGTGCAACCACCCCACCCCCCCCCCCACCCCCATTTTAAAAAAAAACATTATTTTTTCATTTCTTATCTTTAACTACCTCATATCATGCATATATTTGACTCAACTCAAATTAGATTTTAAAAAGGTTATGTGTATAGCTATCAATACATCCTGACATTATAGATGAATTAATTTGTAATTTTGGAGGGGGGGTAGTGGAAACCATGCAGGGCATGTCGGCTATATGGCATACCCAATTGAGAAATCCTATACAAATAACACAGTTACATTGGTTAATTGAACATATATTTTATTGTTAAGATGTATATAATTGCATTCATACCAGTAACTGTATTATGGATAGCCAAAAGGCTTTATTCACTATTGTCATGCATGTTTGAGGGACATAATGATAAAACAAATTTGATTTATATTTAATAGGAAACACATGTCGATCCACAATGTCAGAAGGTATATTGCGTCATTTAGTCAAGGCAAAGGGACTACAAGATAAAGTGAGTACCAGTACTTGTTTTAAATCTTTGTTTATGATTAAGGCAGCAGGCTTGGTATAGATTTATCTGTATGGTCAGATTGAGAAAAACTTAATCCCTTGTGCAAAAAGACCATGCATGTATTGACATGACACACACTGTTGGTGTTTACTTAGAGTAACATGTAGTAACAGTTATATACTTGGTACAGAAATAATTTAATTTCATAAAACATGTACATTGGGTAGAAGTATAAAACCTTAAATAACCCATTATTTTTTTATATAAAAGAAATAGCTAGGTCAGTACATTTTGCTGGATATGTTTGTTTGTTTATTTAGTGGCATATAGATAGTGCTGGTATTGCTGATTGGCACAAAGGCAAACCCCCAGATGAGTTTACAGTGGCGATGTTAGAGAGGAACGGTATGATGAATGGCTACCAGCATACAGCCCGACAGGTGACTGTCTCAGCATCATTAAGTATTACATTGAAATATCACTCAGTCAGGGTTTCTATTTTTCACTGACAATATGATATGTTTGATCAGAGGAATCATGATCTGATAATCATTAGAGTCCTGATCCACTTTTGAGATCAATACTTACAATATGGCTATTTTAACAAGGTAGTTTTGTCTATTTCATTGATGGGCATTCAGTTGTGGCTCATTGAAATCAATAACATTTGTCCTACTCTAGTGCTGTTCCTATGTACCAGTAATTTATGCATTAAGAGCTCTAACTTAAGGCTCAGAAGAAACCTAGCAAGGGGCCATTTCTATCAGTAAAATATATTATCAGCTGTAAAATGCTGGCAACTCTTTAACAGTGGTTTGGAAATTTTTATATTTTTTTTTCAGTTAAGACTTGGTGTTTACAAATGTTCAGAGCAAAGGCAAAAATAATTGTATCTCTATGGTAAATTTTTAGCAATTACTTAGAGATTATTATAACATACATGTAGTTATGTACTCGTTTCTTGACTTGTAGATAACAAAAGAAGATTTTGCAAAGTTTAACTATATTTTGGGAATGGACAATTACAATATCCGGTAGGTCACCTTTCTTGTACTGCACCAAATCTAACACATTTTGTTTAGACCTTATAACAGATTTCAAACTATGAAAGTTTTTAATTTTACTTTCTCTGGTTTATTGATATTTATTTTATTACAGTTGCCTTCAGGAAGTTGCTCCTTTACAACACTCTGCGAAAGTTAAGTTATTAGGACAATACGAAATTGATGGAGAGAAACAACAAATTGATGATCCATATATGGCAAGTCTCTTTTTTCTCTCTCTGTTTCCAATGCCCCTGGTACAAAGGAGGGGGATGTTGTACTGAAATCAGTTTAGCTATTCATCTATCTGGAGCTAAAAAGCTCAATCCATTTGTAACTTAAATTACTTTCTCATTTTTCATTTGCAGGCTGACATAGAAGTGTTTGAGGAGGTGTACGCAAAGTGCCTGAGGTGTTGTCAGAGGTTTCTAGACTCTCAGCAGTAGTAGAATCAGTGGATTCCCGCACAGAACTACAGTCCTACATTGTATGGTTACAATGTATGAAGATGCTCATAAGAATTAACTACACAAATCTGCCTGACAGTCTTTGCAATAATTATTTACACTGTGATATGTAGGCATATCATTTACACAATGTATAATTTTACAGGATTTGTTGAGCAGCTAGATTCTCCAAGAGTTTTTTTTATTGTCTTTACTTCACCTCTGTAAATGCTTTATCCATCTCAGTGATGATGTGATGTATCCAGTGTTGCAGTAGAATTTCTCTTCAACACATCATTTTAATTTTTCATGTTTTTAGTTTTGTGATCAAGGTTATGGCAGAAAGTCGGTACCGTTAATTATTTCAGAAAATGAATGAGAAGAAATATGAATTACAATGTATTAAACCTTTTTGAATATTCGCCTCAAAACTTTATTAGGGCTTCACTCTGCAGGTGCCCTATGGTAATCAGTCTGTCAATCCATCTGTTCATTCAACATTAATTGTCCAGAGCAAATTTCTCTCCCCTTGGCTCAATCTTGCTCAAAATGAAGTCCACTGAAATGCTTTTCATCCTTATGTTCTAATATAAATGTAGGGCCCTTTGAAATTGTCACCATTTAAATGATGTTGTTATTTATTGATGTGGTCATCAAGCAAGTTTTGGATGGATAAAAAATGACATAGAGAGTAAAAGGACCTAATCTTCATAACAAAAGGTATTTATCCCGTGCAAAACATAAACATGAAAAAATAAGCATATACTAATGTAAACAAAAGATAGCTCAAACCTAAATAGATTTATTTTTATACTTCTTTGTTTAATGATGGAGTGAATTTCAGAAACAGTATGGTATACATGTGTCTGTAGAAACCCAAATCAGGTATTTATGTTTACAAAATCTGTGATCATAGATTTATTTTACCTATAATATATGTATCTATCTTTTTTATTTTTAATAAAATTCTTTATCCTAAATGTATCTTCTTTTGTGTTTGACAGTTTTGTTGTGTTTATGAATGATTTTATTATGCGTAAAAAAAATTCCTGCCATTAATTATACCCAACACAACTTGATGCAGGAGGTATAATGGTTTTAATGAGTTCGTCAGTCTGTCAGTCCTTCAGTCCTGTATTTTTGTAAGTGCAAGTCCTCTTAAACAGCTGTTAACCACTGCACAAAATTTCCTAAAACTTTGAATTTTCAGTCATGGGAGATAAAGTAAATGCATTATGTCCACAATGTCCTCTTCTTAACTTGTAAAATTCACTGCCCATCGGGCAGGGGTTCAGGCTTTCTATTTTTTTTTTTGGGGGGGGGGGGGGGGGGGGATGACGAATATATGGTCAGTTAGTAAAAATATTTTTTTTTAGGTCACTTGAGTCCGTCAAGACCTATGGGCCTCTTGTTTCTGTACGAGTTGATAGATAAAATATATTTTTAATTGAAAATAGTATACGTTCCTGACATATGGTAAGAAAGTTTTAAAAATTTAGATCCCATACGTTTTTTTATGTTAAAATTGCAATTGGGACATACTAAAGACTTGAAATACTAAAGACCTGAATGACATGAAATTTTATATAAATGATATATATGAATTTCTATGTTCTGCGTCAAATAAAATGACTCTGTGTGTGTATTTATTATATTTCCATGTGAAATGTGGTAGAAAAATATCATGAAATGACATCCATATCAATTTTTTTTTGAATTTTGAATTGACCTGAAAATTTGAGCTGACCTGATTTATTTTTAATTCTTTCGAGAACCTCAGGGAATTAAATATCTTATTCATAAACTGAAGTGTAGATAAGATTTATAATTTCATTTAGGAAAAAAATTATCTGGCTTACTTTTTACCTTTAAAATTGTGCAGTTTCTACCGGATGAGCATGATCTTACATGTACCTTTAAAATAACCGATCTCTATTTTATTATTTGGTCCCTTGAAATCATATAAGCTAATGGATTAAGTTTTAATTCAATACAATGCAACAACAAAAAAATCTAAATTGTTTGAAATACATAATCTCCAAGAGAATAATGATGAGTTGAACTTTGTATTAGAATAATGTACAAATCAATGTGTTCTCCATGCATTACTGTGACTTCATACTATGACAATGATCATACAATTACCGTTAGAAATGCTTACAGTAACGAACTCGATTCTTAATAACAATAGTAAAATGTTAAACTTCGAGACGTGTTGCTGAAAATATATTAAAATTTACCATAAAATTTAGTACAACCAACTCGTTATTTTCTTCTTTGTGGTGTGTTTTTTTATGTAAACAACCTATGATGATTCATACAATTATATTTTTGGCGGCCCATTTGACGCTTGCGTCAATATGTTTTCTTGTTCTTTATTTGATCTGTATAAGATAATTTAGTTCTAGAATTGCTCTGATTTATATTAATATATTGTTTATTTGATTACCAAGCAGTTTTCTTGTGAAGTCCTGAAAACCGGAAGTCCAAATTCGTACATACACGTGAGACTTGCAATACATTCGAGCATTAACATTTCAATTTATCTTACCATTTTCAAAAAAGATATCACTGACAAAACTGTCGAAAAAAGTTACAATAAAACAAAACAAACATAATTAGCCTTGTTGTATGTACAAGTATAATAAGTATGAAAAACTAACATTTTATTGTCCCTTACTTCCTGATAAGATTGCTCATAAAACAGTAAAATTTACCAATTATCGAAAAAAACGCTTATAATCATTTTTTATCTTTGAAAAAATCTCTATCTGAAAAAATCAAACGTCGGTAGGTTGTGCGACACAAGCTGTTTGTTGTCCGTCGAAATTGTACTTGCATTTAAAGCGAATAATAAAACTTAACAGTTGTTAAAAATGGAACACTTAGTATGAATACCTTTTGGGGTCCTCTACTAAACCCCAGTGTTTCCAAGTTCCTGTGATCAAACTCAAGTGAGATATAAACCCCTGAAATGAGCCCGAACCCCTGGGAGCCACTTGGTGGTACCCCTACAGCCCAAATTTGAGACCGGGAAATAATAGCCCTATGGGTCCTCTACACTGCCCTGGTATCCGTTTGATGCACACTTCAAAGATAAGGGAGATAATGAACCACTTTTACCCCTCTATCATTGTGAAATGCTGAAAAATGCCAAAGTTCGGGTGAGCTAAATAGTCTCTTATTTATATCTTAGCAATTTTTCTCGAAGGTTCTCGTCAAAACATGGCTGACACAAAATAATCCCTATTTCACCTTTGGATTTCTGTTGTTTTGGTTTGCTACCGAGGCAAATTTTTTAATGTGAATAAAATCACAATGTAAGATTTCTGATCGTCCCATATTTGTAATTATATGAGGACTTTTTTTATTTTCAAAGCATTTTATTTCCGGAGAAAAGTAAACAGACTCGGGGATCAATTTTTAAGCATACGTATAAACAAATACCAATATTCGATTGAATTTCATTAGACACAAACTCATTTATAACTCTTATCCATGTGAGCTTTACTGCCTCCGAAGTTGTCAATGCTCATAGATATTATTCTTGCATAAATCTTCTTGATATTAATTAAAATATTCCGATAATTAAGTATAATATAATTTTCTGTTCGAGTACTCTCAGTACTTTGATGATTTTCCTTATTGGCTGCTAGCTTCTACGGGCTTAGTGGCTGCTGTTAGTGGCTGCTAGCTTCAGCCTGGTTATAATTGACATAGATAGAGGTTTCAGAGTACGAATTTCTGTCACTTTACACGGATTTTTCACGATTTTATTGCATCTGTGACATTACTTTTGGATCAACCCTCGTATTTAATCATATATTTCACAGCCCAGGTTTTGGAAGTTTTCAAGAGATGCTGTACTCCTGTGAGGAATGATCCAATAATGACATTATCATTTCAAAATAAGTTGTGTTTAAAATTGAGTAAAAGTTTAATTTTATATATACCTGCAATTAAGGTAGTAAGGAATCTTCTTTAAAAGTCTTTGTCTAGGACAATGTCACGTACAGCAACACGGGCTGGGGTTCTGACTCAAGCCAGTCTTTATCCCTAATTACACCTGCTCTGTATGGTAAAAATTATTTATCCTCATTTACAACATTGTGCATTACATTTTCGAACTGCGCAGGTATAAGCATCATTTACATGATCATTTACAAAATGACATGTAGGACTTCATATTTATTGCTTTTCTATCTTTTGGCAACACTTTTGGCCAGTTTTGGGCAGAAACAAGCCAGTTCAGGAAATGTTTACATAATTTCTTATCCTCAAATGTACAAGATGGCCGCACATACCCCTTAAACACGTTTAAGCTTAAAATGTATAACTGCAACAATGTGCTCCAGTTTTTGTTCAACAGAACAAAACAAGAAAACATATTGACGCAAGCGTCAAATGGGACGCAAAAAATATAATTGTTGGATGAATCATCATTGGTTGTTTACATAAAAAAAACACACCACAAAGAAGAAAATAACGAGTCGGTTGTACTAATTTATATGAAAAGTTTTAATATATTTTCAGCAACACGTTTTGAAGTTTAACATTTTACTATTGTTATTAAGAATCGAGTTCGTTACTGTAAGCATTTCTAACGGTAATTGTATGATCATTGCCATAGTATGAAGTCACAGTAATGCATGGAGAACACATTGATTTGTACATTATTCTAATACGAAGTTCAACTCATCATTATTCTCTATTGTAAGATCATGCTCATCCAGTACAGAATCTGCACAATTTTAAAGGTAAAAAATAAGCCGGATAATTTTTTCTTAATGGAATTATAAATCTTATCTACACTTCAGTTTATGAAGATGATCATGGTTATTTAATTGCATGAGGTACTTAAAAGAATTAAAAATAAATCAGGTTAGCTCAAATTTTCAGGTCAATTCAAATTTCCAGTTCTTTCATATTTTTGCGTAAATAATTGATATAGATGTCATTTCTTGATATTATTCTACCACATTTCATTTATTTGACGCAGCACATAGAAATTCAAATGTATTATTTATATAAAATTTAATGTCATTCAGGTCTTTGATATTTCAGGTCTTTAGTATTTCCTAAATTGTATATCTTTTTTTTAGAAGATGAAAGAAACAGAATTTAATAATCGTTTAGGAATAAAGTTATATAAGAATAAAAAAATACTTTTAAATTGTGAAAGTGAAACATTTTACTTTATGCAGAGATGTACATGTATCTAACAAAATATCGAATGTCCTCGTACAAGAATTGTTTTAAGTACAACTTGGTGCTCTAAACGCAATTTCCGTGTTTTCATTTACGAAAGAGTTCCGTTATGAAACTTGTTGCACAACGTGAATTTGAAGGATTTAAAGGATAAATCTTTTGCGTTTTGCGTTAGAGCCATGTCTCGTTGCGTTTTATCAAAATGTTATCACTGTTTAAGGAAACCTGTAATACCTTCAAATAGAACAATTACAGAAAAGTTGTATAGGCAAGTAAGTAATATTTTGTTTTACCGAATTTGCTCTATTGTTTATAAATAACCCGGACAGAAATTAGCATGAAATGAACAGAACTTTACTCCCGCTTGGTAGGTAAAATAGGGATTCAATACAGGTTTTTGACAACTGAATGGGAGTCAAACAGCCAAACGGTGTCCTGAACCCAACCTGTTAATATTCTATCTTTGGAATGTACTATCAGAGACATAAATATCATGTTGTTTGTCTCTGGTACTGTAAAATCCCCGAAGGGTTTTAATTTTAGATCAAAATACTTGTCTTTTAATTCTTTTTAAAAAATTTTGTCATCTTTGAGACTACCGAAACTATGATCTCACTCATCTCAGTGAAGAGACGTTTGCCAAAATTTTTCAGTCTTGACGAATCTTGCTGAGATTACATTGACAATAACCTTTTATTCTTTAAATTTCATTCTTATTCATTATACTAGGTGAGGACAGGACGGTTTTTGAGGGTACCACCATATGAGTCAACAGCCCTATTATTTGTCAGACATCAGAACCAGCCCGCGACCACAGCTGCTGCACACAATTCTGCAAAAAATTCTCTCTTCCTAATCACTCAGGTCAGAAGGACTCCATAGTTCTATCTTAATGCTCAAGTCTTTTCCCCCACAGCATTGAAAATAATATGTAAACGGTGTAACCGTTGGACCGAGTGCAGATTCAACACATTGCACTTTGATTATTTTGTAGAACAAAATTTATTTGAAATGCACACGGTCGCCGCCCCAATAATTTTGCCAAAAAAAAAGATTTTTTTTTTTCAAATAAGGCTCTAATGGAACTCTATAGGCCAAACGGCGATCTGTATTTATTGGAGCGGTGATGGTAACGGCGATCTGCGTTCAATGGAGCGGTAAAGTGTGAACTCCAGACTATTGTTTACACAAGCAAAAGTGGGCTATATATACCCGTTTCTGGTGTGTGTTGACAACTAACAGGGCATTAATTAGATAGGTTCGACATTTAAGAAAAAAAGAGAATGCATTCTCTAGGTTTGCCACAACGTCAGGACCCCTGAGGTTGAGAGGATGCTATCTTTGATGATAAATAACAAGTTTAAGTTATAATCAACTATCAGAGAATATTACAATGTATAAGCATAAATTTCATAGTACAAAGTACTGAAACTAGTTAAAATATCTTTAACAACTTACTACACCTACTTGTATCACTGACGCATAATTTCTGCATTCAAATTTCAAAACTGGAGGGATTAACGTGTATTAATCACACTATTTATTTCAAGTTTCCAATGCGTTCCTCTCGGCAAGAAAAAAATCTTTCAATCTTTCGTGGCTAAAGTTCTATCTATTGGTTAGTTACGGTTCATTTTGACGAGGTAAATATCACAAAATATTAATTATCTGTTACTGTACTATCTTATAATCAAACAAATTTATTTAAAAGAAAATTTACGTTTTACCATGACACAAGACAGGATTAAAAATTATCTGATCCTGCACATTCACCGAGATGCTTAATGAATACAACTGCTGTCAGCGCGGGATTCACAGATATCCATTTTTTGGACGTTTTTGATGTGAATGTGTTTTTGAGACTGTTGAATCAAAATTGTTGCTTATACATGTATATATGCATAATTGAATGAGAGATGCGTTATCTTAATACACATTTTATGTCATCAAACTAAATTAAGAAATATTAAGTACAATTTTGCATTGTTTCTTATAGAATAAAAACAATGTAACTGAAAGACTATGTGATTTATAAAATTAAAGAATAATTGGAAACACTGTAGAATATCTTCATTTCAAGTATAATCCGGTTTACACCCCCCTTATCGATCAATTTTGCCGCTCCAATATGAAATACCTTCCGACGCCCCTGACACAATAAGATCCGCCTATCTACATGATTCATATACCAAAGTTAAACTAAACGTCGCGCACTCAGTCTTCATTATGATGTCATGTTTCAAGCGGCAGTTGTATAATGATCGAGTTAACTTTTGTTTAACAAAATGGTGGCCAATATGGCGGCACCCAGGGCTGGAAGAAAATTTGTTGGCCCTTAGTACCCCTGATTCAACTTCAATTTTTCACTGATTTTTTTAATCGCTTCGCCAGGCGGGCTTTGCCCGCCTCTCGCTGCGCTCGGTATAATTAAAAGGACTATATGCTGTATTTTGCATTTTTTGCCCCCCAAATTAAAGTTCTATAGAGAGCTTTAAAAGTAAGATTGAAGATAGTTAAAATCATATTTCAATAAAGTATGTAAAAGGTTATCACCCCAAGTACCATGAAAACCAGAAATAAGCCCTGGCCCTTTCATGCTTGGAGAAGGATTTAATTTTGATTACTAGATATAATGCAAATAAAGACATGCATAGAGTTTGTTTGTTTGATATACAGACCCAGCATAGAAAGATGTCGGATACAGTGGAAAAGAGTGTGGAACCTTCTGTTGGCAGTAGATGGATGGAGAAAGTAAAGGCATTCCTCACAAAGACTGATAACCCAACCAAGCTACCTATACAGGTAAGACCTTGAGTTAACACCTGTACATGATTATACCCTTGAGTTAACACCTGTACATGATTATACCCTTGTCTTGGTGAAATTGTATCCTTCTTAATATGTAAACCATGTGACCATTTAGCCGAGCGCAGATTTTTTGTTTAAATAGTACAGTTTGATTTTGTAACAGAGAGAACCATTTCATATGAAACGTACAAAGTTGGATCTACCTGCCAACTTAAATCATACTAAACTTCGCGTGCTCAGCCTACAATTATGACGTCATTTTTCAAGTTTCTCTTCGGAAATATCCGAGCTGAATGGCAGTGATTCCGAGATTTTACTTTCTTTCTTTTCAATACTTATAAATTTCAAATGTTAATGAATTGAAATGTGCTTCTTTATTCGGTATCAGAAAGGTCGGTTCCTTGATGGTTTTGGAGTTTTTTTCTTTAAACATTTTGATAAGACATATGTATATGTGAAACAAGTCATATGTCCTGATCAAAGCACTTTTGGAACATACCGCTAAATGGTTAGCTTTTTGATTATTTTTATTTAAATTTCTTAAGAAATTGAAATATTGTAAAGTTTTAAATAGAGTTAATATAGACAATGTACAGCGAAAAGCAACAGTCATTTAATGACCGAGTTAACTTTGTTGAACAAAATGCCGGCCAATATGGCGGCGCCCATGACCTGGAAGAATTTTTTTTGCCCTTAGAACCCCTGATTCAACTTTAATTTTTCACTGATTTTCTTATAGATACGTGTTACCAATAACCCTCTTCTAGTGAGGCGGGCTTTGCCCGTCTTAAGCTGCGCTCAGTATAAAAGATCATACGGAGGTTTTTTTCATAGTTTTTCTTGAAAAAAATATTAGAATAAATAAAAGAAAACCTTGATTTCTATCAGGTACAATTGTATAAAGGTGGGCATATCTTCTTTTAATTGCATAGAATTATTACATTTCATTTATTTTTGTTTGGGATATAACTTGTGTGCCAGGTCTAAGCATTATTGTTAATTTTAATCAGGTAATGAATTGTCTTTGTAGCAATTACAAGCTGCAGGATCAATTTTAATCCTGTCCATCTCAGAATATGTCTCCTATGAGGAAGTCCTAAACAGTAAGAGTCAGATAATTCATTGAAGACTAATGTTTACAATCTTCTAAAATTATTCTGTAATTACATAAATCCCTTATTCCTCATCACTCTCTTTCAGTTTGTAATCTAGACGACACATTTTATTCCTTCTACAAATTACTGGAGCTTCACACATGGTAAGATACAACTAGTACATGTAATAGAAAAAATCTGTAAACTGTTAACAGAATAAAAGAATGAAGTGTCATGTTTATAGGTTTTAATACTTCATGTATTTTATATTTTTCCCTTGTTTTTCTCTATCACACACATTTCATTTTTCATGTCATGGTAATTGCTTGGGAGTTGTTTTCATATCTAAAAATACTTGTATCATTTATTTTTGCACAAAATATTCCAGAATGAGGCTTCAATGCAATCTCCCTGATAAGTCTATGTTTGTGCTATTGTACTTAGGTGACCATTCAGACCCATGGGCCTGTTGTTATCCTCATAACCACATTACAAGATGCCCTGGGCTTACTGAAATGGATGGAGATTTTTGTTTCTATCTGTAGGATGATGTTACATCGGCTACGACAGGAAGGAAACGATGGACTAGTTGCTGGGATGGCTTTTGTAGACGCCATGTGGAGGGACCTTGAACCTCGACTTAAAATTGCAGGAGTAGGTGAACAAAATCCTAAACATTCATCAATTCATTTGATAAACTAGAAAGGATGAGTACCAGTACAAAAACATGCCATTGAATTATAATTGATATTATAGTAAAACTGTATGGCAATATACTTTGGTTGCAAAACACTGCTGCTTAGGCGAGTGATGTGACCCGTTGGCCACATGTTGTTTTTAGTAGGAAAAATCACAAGTTTTAATATTTTAAAAACAGCCTTGCAACTTCTTTTCAAAATATCAGAGACTCTTTGATATTGTAAAATTATATCGTAATCATTATTCTAACTTTTGTGTAGGCCCAGATGTCACAGAAGACGGACGGCCTGTATTATCTGAACAATCACTTCAACTCTGCAATTGTTGTTTATGATGAGGTAGGTGAGAATGAGAGTTTGGACATAAATAGAAAACAGGAATGATTGCCACTGGTTGTTTGCCATGCTTTTGTTTTTAACTGTATAACTCTGTTAGTTTCATCATTGTCTTATAAGTGCTTTCAATTAATCACATGTGTATTATGTGTTCAGCAAGTGTCTAATATTTATTGATTTATATTGGCTTTTCAAGCTTTTACATGAAAATCAATTCATTTTATACTAGGTCGGTAAATATTTTTTAGATCAAAATATTGTCATTAATGATAGACATACATTATACATTAATTGTAGTGGTACAAAAGAAACACCTATTGTCATTCTGAATAAAGTTGTAAGATAAAAAAAAATTGCTTTATCACTGAAATTTCAGGCTTTGTTGGTCAATGATGATAAAGCAATGGCTCATGCGCTGTGGTTGAATGTTTTTGATGGCAGGGACTGCGACCCTCGGCATCTAGAACTTTTGTTGGCCTATACCAGGAAACAGGTAGGCTATTTGTTTTCTATATAAAAGGAAAATGTTTATATGTATTATATTTTTGTTCATTTTAATAATATGAATACAACCTGTTTTTTAATTATAAATCATTCTAAATTATCCATTCAAATTCAAACAGTCATGAAATCAGGAAAGTGAATCTGACCTTGGACTACTAGCTATGACCTTGGGCCTTTATTGACCTAGTTCAGACTAAGTAACAAAAAGACAGATAGACCAGTAAGAATTTATCTTAATGTTTTCATACATGGAGACACAGAAAGGCAAAGGTTTCGGTAATTGGAATCATAGAATGTATAACATTACTGACTTGTAGTTAACTATTGTTTTGTTCAGTCAAAGTAATGGTTAAAGTTGTTAAGACCTGAAGATCTCTTTGTTTGTTATTAGATGTTGCATCTTCAAAACATTGAGTCTAAAGTCTTCCTGAGTGGGCAGAAAATCAATTTTTTACCCATAGAGTATGATGATGGGGATAAACAGAAAAAAAGGTACTTGTCTGTATTCAATTATTTGTTGCCATAAAATTGAAATAGTCCAGTTTGTTCTGGACCTATATTTTTAACTTTTCATCAAGAATGTTACGGATTAAACTCAGATTTTGGCATTCCAATTATTAATCTATATAAATACGTCATCATAGGAAACTACATCATATTTGTATCCAGCATTGAAGAAGGCACATAATGTTAGACATGTACTTGGTTTTCAGACATTCAAAGAAAAAGTACCGCATACCAAGGCCCGTAAAGAGTTCCTCCATCATAGACTGAAGACATTGACCTTGTCATTATGATCTCAGTGTGGCCTTGACCCAAACCCAATTAGGAATACACTTCCATTTGACATCAGTGACAGAAACACAGCTGGTATTGGCAATGGCAGAAGATTTGTCTTTCAACAATTATTTATTGCATGTTTCTAAGTCATTACATTTGTATGTGTCACACAAAAAGAACAAATGTTCCATAGTTGATAATGATGAAATAAAAGTATTATACTTTGAAGGAGTTTTCATTTTATTGGCGAAAGAATGGATATTGGGAATAGGACAAAATGCAGAATAAAAAGAGTTCAAACATTATTTAGTAGCAGTGCAATCTTCGTGACCCTCATTGTTTCAATGATACAATAAGTAAATCCATATTTTCTTTTTATGACTTCTTGTTATAATGTAGCATTGAACATTACTGAAACATTACAGTGGTTATGTCCAGTATACATCACCGAGACTGTACAGCAGTTGAATTATCCAATATACATCACTGAGACTGTACAGTGGTTGAATTGTCCAATATACATCACTGAGACTGTACAGTGGTTGAATTGTCCAGTAAACATCACTGAGACTGTACAGTGGTTGAATTATCCAGTATACATCACTGAGACTGTACAGTGGTTGAATTGTCCAATATACATCACAGAGACTGTACAGTGGTTGAATTGTCCAGTATACATCACCGAGACTGTACAGTGGTTGAATTGTCCAACATACATCACCAAGACTGTACAGTGGTTGAATTGTACAATATACATCACTGAGACTTAAGAGGGCTTGATTGTCTTGGCCATATTCCATCCATAACTATCATATTTCATACTTAATAGATTGCAACTTTGATCATTAAAATCTTAGAGTGATTTTATAGGGTTTATTAAATAATGAAGATTCACCATTAATCTATATATATCTTTTAAACACACTTTATTTTCTTATAAATCTCGTGGTAAAAATTGCAAAAGCTTTACCTTTCTTTTAAGATGCCATAAAATTCATAACTCATCGTACATATTTTTCCCTAATT
Source organism: Magallana nippona (assembly GCA_033439105.1). NCBI lineage: Eukaryota > Metazoa > Mollusca > Bivalvia > Ostreida > Ostreidae > Magallana > Magallana nippona. The sequence goes on along the minus strand of CM065926.1, from coordinate 61,167,568 downwards.
TTCATAAAGGACAGGCAACTCTTTAAAAAAGTTTCAAGTGCAAAAAGGTCATTTATCTGACTACATCACATTTTCCTGACTTTGATTTATGACAGCCTCTTAATATTTCTAAAAGACGTATTTAATGTAGTTTAGATAAATCAAAATTGTTAAATCCCCCTCAGTTATGGATGGACTACCTGAGTAACTGATAGTTTATAGCTAAAAAATTATATCTGAAAATGTCAGGAAAATCTGATGGTTAATTTGTTGGCCACCCAGCCTCCTAGCTGGTTATATTAGATTTATTATACACCACTAGGACTAAAGCGGTGGTTTTGTGTATGTTTTCAAATTGAAACTTACGGTAGTTATAATGTAACTACACAACACTTTAATTTATAGCGGCAGTATTGTGTATGCTTTCATTACTGTATTGAAGCTGTACAGTGGTTGTATTGTGACTGTACACACAACTGGGACTATATAGCGATGGTATTGTGTATGCCTTCAATACTGTACTGAAACTGTACAGTGGTTGTATTGTAACTGTACACACCACTGGGACTATATAGCGGTGGTATTATGTATGATTTCAATACTGTACTGAAACTGTACAGTAATTGTATTGTGACTGTACACACCACTGGGACTATATAGCGATGGTATTGTGTATGCCTTCAATACTGAATTGAAACTGTACAGTGGTTGTATTGTAACTGTACATACCACTGGGACTATATAGCGATGGTATTGTGTATGCCTTCAATACTGAATTGAAACTGTACAGTGGTTGTATTGTGACTGTACACACCACTGGGACTATATAGCGGTGGTATTGTGTATTCTTTCAATACTGTACTGAAATTGTACAGTGGTTGTATTGTAACTGTACACACCACTGGGACTTATAGCAGTGATATTGTGTATGCTTTCAATACTGTACTGAAATTGTACAGTGGTTGTATTGTAACTGTACATACCACTGGGACTTTATAGCGGTGGTATTGTGTATTCTTTCAATACTGTACTGAAACTGTACAGTTGTTGTATTGTAACTGTACACACCATTGGGACTTTATAGCAGTGATATTGTGTATGCTTTCAATACTGTACTGAAATTGTACAGTGGTGGTATTGTAACTGTACATACCACTGGGACTTTATAGCACTGATATTGAGTATGCTTTCAATATGGGACTTTATAGCAGTGATATTGTGTATGCTTTCAATAATGTACTGAAACTGTACAGTTGTTATATTGTAACTGTACATACTACTGGGACTTTATAGCAGTGATATTGTGTATGCTTTCAATACTGTACTGAATCTGTACAGTGGTTGTATTACTGTACACACCATTGGGAATTTAAGGTGGTGGTATTTTGTACATGCTTTACGGTGATTCCATGGTTACTTCAAAGTTGTATTGCATCGATTTACATACATAACTGAGACAAGGTATTGTATTTGTTTTCAAAGTTGTTCTTTACATCGATAGTATTTGCTTTTCATACGTAGTCAAATAGCAATAAAATATCATTTCTCAGACTAGATTTCATACTGTTCAGAATTCAGTAATTTGTTTAGGGGTTGAAAATTTTTCATGAATAAAGGGGTTAACTCTGCCATTCATTAATCAAATATTCATTTGGTGTAAAACATTTTTATACAGGTTAACTATAAAATATATCGGAGTTAACAAAATTAGTATTTGTAATAAAATGAGGTATTTATACAATTCAAAAATTGCACAACCATAAAATTGTCAAAAACATGTATTATACATTGCATAAAAGACACAGATTAAGCATAAATAAACATAAAACAAGTTTAGGCCCTTCACATACTGGTAGTTTATAGGACCATAATTCACATGCCACTGCTGCTCTAGGTGATGTATGATATATATGTGATCTCCATCTGAAGGTAGAAACGCATCGATTCCTAAATGTGAATGTCCTGTGAATTTTCTCCTTCTTGGAGTGGTAATGAACGCTATCGAATGAACTATAGCAGTGTAAAGCACCACTAAATAACGGCGCGCAATCACTTGATAGGCTTGGCTTGGGTCACATCCCCTTGGCTTAAATCTCATTGGGGGATATAATCAAGGTATGATGCAGCTGTTGACGATCATCAGGACCGCGGCAGTCAGCGCGAGGGCAGCCCCGGCCACGTCCAGCCCGAAGGACCAGTTGAGGAGGGAGTTGTAGAGGTCGGTCAGGGAGGCTCCATACAGGATCAGGCTCACCGTGATACACAGGCCTATAGGAGGAATAGAAATTATTATAGGAGTGATAAACAGGTCTACAATAACAAAAGATATAAATATAGGAGTGATACACAGACTTACAGAAACAATAGTTGTAAATATAGGAGTAATACACAGGCCTACTAAACAGTAGATATAAATACAAATGTGGTAACCGGGCCTTCAAAAGAAAAAAAAATAAATATAGGAGTGATACACAGGCATACAGGGAAATAATGGGACTACATAATTAAACAATAGATATAGGAGTAATTAATAGGCCTACGAAAGACATAATATGTACATGTAAAGGAGTTTTACATAGGCCTACAGAACAAAAGTATAGGAGTGATACACAGGCCTAGAAAGAAAGGTAAAGGAGTGATACACAGGCCTACGAAAGAAAGGTAAAGGAGTGATACACAGGCATGCAGAACAAAAGTATAGGAATGATACACCGGCCTACAGAACAAAAGTATAGGAGTGATACACAGGCCTACAGAACAAAAGTATAAGAGTGATACACAGGCATGCAGAACAAAAGTATAGGAGTGATTCACAGGCCTACAGAACAAAAGTAAAGGAGTGATACACAGGCCTACATAAGAAAGGTAAAGGAGTGATACACAGGCATGCAGAACAAAAGTATAGGAATGATACACCGGCCTACAGAACAAAAGTATAGGAGTGATACACAGGCCTACAGAACAAAAGTATAAGAGTGATACACAGGCATGCAGAACAAAAGTATAGGAATGATACACAGGCCTACAGAACAAAAGTAAAGGAGTGACACACTGGCCTACAGAACAAAAGTATAGGAGTGATTCACAGGCCTACAGAACAAAAGTATAGGAGTGATACACAGGCCTACAGAACAAAAGTATAGGAGTGATACACAGGCATGCAGAACAAAAGTATAGGAATGATACACAGGCCTACAGAACAAAAGTAAAGGAGTGACACACTGGCCTACAGAACAAAAGTATAGGAGTGATTCACAGGCCTACAGAACAAAAGTATAGGAGTGATACACAGGCCTACGGAAGAAAGGTCCATCGTCCAACAATCGTTTATTTCGATAAAAGTGTAAAGGAGTGATACACAGGCATGCAGAACAAAAGTATAGGAATGATACACCGGCCTACAGAACAAAAGTATAGGAACGATACACAGGCCTACAGAACAAAAGTATAAGAGTGATACACAGGCATGCAGAACAAAAGTATAGGAGTGATTCACAGGCCTACAGAACAAAAGTAAAGGAGTGATACACAGGCCTACATAAGAAAGGTAAAGGAGTGATACACAGGCATGCAGAACAAAAGTATAGGAATGATACACCGGCCTACAGAACAAAAGTATAGGAGTGATACACAGGCCTACAGAACAAAAGTATAAGAGTGATACACAGGCATGCAGAACAAAAGTATAGGAATGATACACAGGCCTACAGAACAAAAGTAAAGGAGTGACACACTGGCCTACAGAACAAAAGTATAGGAGTGATTCACAGGCCTACAGAACAAAAGTATAGGAGTGATACACAGGCCTACAGAACAAAAGTATAGGAGTGATACACAGGCATGCAGAACAAAAGTATAGGAATGATACACAGGCCTACAGAACAAAAGTAAAGGAGTGACACACTGGCCTACAGAACAAAAGTATAGGAGTGATTCACAGGCCTACAGAACAAAATTATAGGAGTGATACACAGGCCTACGGAAGAAAGGTCCATCGTCCAACAATCGTTTATTTCGATAAAAGTGCAGTGAAAGAGCTCTATATATACTCAATTTTACATCTTGAAATTTAAAGGTTTTTTTCAAGACGAGGTCTTTGACCGTGCTACCAAAATACTTTAAATCAAATATACCATTTGAAGATATACATATCGCTGAAACGGACTGCATTATTTCTATCAGAGATTTCTCGCATCAGTGACAAAATAAACTTTCCCAGTACATAGTTCTATACATCTAAAGGTCGAACGGTGCTATGACGGGTTGTTCAATAAAAACTTTAATGATGCTTTGCAAAAATCAATGAAATAAAGGGATTAGCTTTCTCAATGATTATATTTACCTCCAACTAGCATGAATATGACAGCCACCCAACCTAGGATTTTGTTCGGAACACAGCTAGAGAAAACAATCATGATCACCATGCCAACCAGAACACCGACCCAGCCGATCAACTGGAGGGACAACGTGGCCAAGAAGTCGTCGTAGTAATCTGTAATTAGAAAGGTACAACAATTGTAATCGTAAATGTACAGCAATCGTCTTTCGTAACAAGGAAGGTACAACAAATGTACATGTAATTTAAAGGTACATCAATTGGGATCTGTAATAAAAAAGGAACCACAATTGTAACCTTACTAAAATAGGTACATAAATTGTACATTGTAATACATAATAAGAAATACACATCGATTGTACATTGTAATACATAATAAGAAAGTGTAAATTGTAATAAAAAGTACAAAAATTGCATTTTGGCCTGCGACCATTAACAGTCTGAGATAATCTATGCAGCATGAATTGTACTGTGAATGGGGTCAGAAATTAACTCTAATTGCCCACTTATTACTTCACCCTGGTATAAATCTTAAATTGATACATCAGGAGAAATTTAACTGCATTTTAAATAAATATTAAATTAAGGCCAAGCTTGAAAAAAAATCTGTTTGCAGTTGCAGACGTACAATTTCAAGATTAGGTAGGTTTTTTTTAAAAACAAATCAATCATTTAATGTATACATTGAAAGCCATAGTATGGATTCACCCCCATCTGAAAATTCCCTTCACACAGCTTCTAAATAGCTGTGTTGGCACACATTACTATGAAATAAGACAATTCATTTTTTTTTTATTTTAGGTTTACAAATGTTACCCAACGTTAGTCCTCCACACACACGAATTTAAAGTTTGAGGTGTTAGAGTGTGGGGGACATTTCTCTTTATTTGTCTGTCTTATTAATATCGAGTACCTTATCGTGAAGAGTTCACTTAGCTAAAGTTTTAAAGATTTCAGCGACAGCCAGAATTAAATCAAGAGGACCTTCAACCCCACTCTTACAAGGATTCCCGTAACTTAATTTTCTGAGACGTGTTCAGAAAGGGTGTTTCCATGTCCATTCTTTTAAGATATGATTTTGTCATTGAGAGACAGACCCGAATTCTTTCAATAACGAATTTTTGAATATGAATTTGGTCGTGTTCGTTCGTGTACACGTGTGTATTTACAATTGTTAATCAGACGATTCTTTGGTTCTATATAAGACAAACATATTTTTACAAAATTCTGGAAATCGAGATTGGTTGATTATTAATATTTTTGCAATTACAGGTCAGTTTATTTCGAAAATATTTTTTTCTGATATCTCTTCTGTTAGTGACATATTGAAAGTTATCTATTGAATATACTCCAAGGATTAAAAAAATATTAAGAAAATTTGTGTTGTCTAAACTTTTTAACTTTTTGAGATATTTATGAAATCCATGGATTATTATATTATAGCTGTACTTTCACCCCAATTTTTCAACGATAAACTAGCAAAAAATAATTTTGGCCAAATCTATAATATACTAGTAATACTTCATGAATAATTGACCTTTTTACATACATAATCATCTCTTTACAGGTTCCATTTAGACAACAATATCCCAATTATAACTTGTGGTTGAGAGTTCGAATCACCTACCCGTGCCCTGATAGACAGACAGAACGTTATCCAGGCTGAAACAGTTGGTGATGTCATTGGTACAGGTTAAAATAAGCCCGGTGTAGTTCACGGTCCCGTTGGACTCCAGGTTGGACCAGTAGGGGGTAAAAATGGCCACGGTACAGCAGGCGAAGGCCACCACAATCACCACGGTGGCTACCCTAGACAGCACGGAGGAATCATTACAGCAGCCCATTGTTATAGAAGATATTATAAATTATCCTAGATGTTCTATTAGAATAGCAGGTGCGCGCCGATGATATAAAATCTCAAATCCAATATGTTCTATCGGAGTAAGATGTTCTATTGGGAGACCTTTCTGAGACGAACTATGGCCAAGTGTACAGATCGATAGGGCGAGGAGCTCAGGCACCCTTGAAAGTAGATAGATAAATGTATACTTTATGGCGGAGCGTGATTTAAATACCCTTTTACAGCTATGTCTTTTATTTATTTTTTAAAATAACTCTCGAAATGCATGATTTAAAGGCCGGGTTGTGTGACTTCTTATTTCTATAATAAGAAAGAAGTAAACACTTGATGACGTTTTCTGTTTTGACATTGCTATGATATCACACTCCTCGCTGTCACGTTCGGGTCCTACTTATACATTTTTTTATTGACGGAATGATTTCAAACATCAATTATATCTAAAAGAGGAAACTTACTGGTTAAACAACCAGTTACCCCATACTAACCTTTTCAAATATCGGTAATCCCACCAAACCAGGAATCATAATTGCTCATGACTCAGGCGCTGAGGATATCTGCACAAGTAGGGAATTCCTCCCAAGGGTTTTAGACGAAGTCAATGAGTTGTTCAATGTTACAAAAGGAAACAAACTTACATGTAGATGCAATAACTAATGAAATAAATTACGTTATTGTGATATTCAAAATAAATATATACTTTTTATCGAATTGTTACAAATTAAAAAGATATTCAAATTGATATGTATGTCAACCTTTATTTTTGCTAGCCAAGGGTCACGTTCTTTTGGAAGATAAAAGTAAATAAATTGAACACTTGGCTAGCAAAGTCAACCTATAATTGTGTTAATACATGTACCAAGTAATACAAATATAATATACCTGGTTTGAAGATTGAATTATAATAGGGAAATATTATCTTATCAGAAATGTATGAGGAGAAATAGCAGCTCTTTAAAGAACGATTTTAAAGACATTACCCCCTAAGTAAATATTTTTTCTTTCGACGTTAATTTCTTTTAAATTGCACAGATCAAAGTTAATATAAATTTAAATCTGACGTGTCAGGATTAATTCCAGATTGGGAGTAATTTAAATAGTGTAACCTACAAACAATTCGGGAACAATTTTCTACAGATAGCAGTGCTGTGGATGTCAAAACAACATAGAGGGGGGTCAATACTTCTGTTTATTTCGGCGCTACGGTGCGTTCATGTTATCAGAATAAATCATTGCGGTAAATAAAAAATCATTTTAGTTTAAACAAATGAATATAAAATAATTACAAAAAATTCCAAATAACACTACCTTATTAATTTGGTGACGTTTCTGCACTAATTAAATTCTGTTTTCTGGTATTATAGACTCAACAATTATTTATAAGTCTGAACGTTTTACTTAATACGTCACAACAAATATGACGGAAACATGTTATAAACTCAGAAAATAAAATCAAAAGCATGAGTCAATAATGTAGTATTTTAGAGATTATGCCATGAAAGAAATTGATTTAAAGAAAAAATTGGAGTTAATTTTTTTTCTTAATTTTACAAAATATTTGCGATACATGTCAAACTATGTTGGTAAGAATCATAAAAAAAATAAAATCATTGAAAATTTAAAATATGTTTTCCGGAACAAATTTTAAAAATATCCCAATGCACAAAATACAATGTATCTGGAGGGTTAGTCTGTTCATAACCACGAAGTTAAATATGATAAAACGCAAGTATACACAAGATGACCACAACAATTGTGACAAATGCATCATTCAGATTCTCTACTAAAATCATCATCGGAATATTTTTTTCCGTTTTTGAAAAGCTATATCACGTTGAGCGGTTCAGAAACACCCGATGAGCGAGGATGATATGTTTTATAACTATGCTAAGAATATCTTCTTAAGCTCGTATACATATTTTTTAAATCAAAGGCCGGATAAATTAAGCAGTGGAAGGTTTGCATTACCATTTGAGTTGTCTTTCTTTTGTCAGAGTCTTTGCCATGTTCGTGCAATCAAGAACAAATCAACGTTGAAGCATGTACTTTTTCCTACATATACTTCATTAACTACATAGACTTCTTTTATTTACTTTATATGTATGATCATTTACTACACATTTCTACAGGTACTTTCATTACTTTTACATGTACTTTAATAAAACTTTACATCAACTTCTACATGTACTTATAAACTATCTACATACAATACCATCAACTTCTACATGTACTTATAAACTATCTACATACAATACCATCAACTTCTACATGTACTTATAAACTATCTACATACAATACCATCAACTTCTACATGTACTTATAAACTATCTACACACAATATCATTAACTGCTACATGTACTTATAAACTATCTACATACAATACCATCAACTTCTATATGTACTTATGAACTATCAACATACAATACCATCAACTTCTACATGTACTTATAAACTATCTACATACAATACCATCAACTTCTACATGTACTTATAAACTATCAACATACAATACCATCAACTTCTACATGTACTTATAAACTATCTACATACAATACCATAAACTTCTACAAGTACTTATAAACTATCTACACACAATATCATTAACTTCTACATGTACTTATAAACTATCTACACACAATATCATTAACTTCTACATGTACTTATAAGCTATCTACATACAATACCATCAACTTCTACATGTACTTTTAAACTATCTACATACAACACCATCAACTTCTACATGTACATTTATTATTTTCGACATATACTTTTATTTTCCTTACATTTACAATCATTTACTTCTACAAGTTCTTTTATACATTCAGAAAAAAAAACCCACATAAATTGTCAGACACCGTGGCTGTATTTATCGATAAGAGAAGAATCCGTAATCAGCCATGTTTGTATATTTGTTGAAGTAGCGAGGGGTAGAGTCAAATCTTCTTAAACCCAGATATTCTGAGTAATTTCCTTTTTACTGATACCTTTTACGTTAGTTCTAAAATTATACTTATATGGAATAAAAATGCGGAATGCATCAAAACATTTCACAGCCACGATTTGTACTGGAAAAGGATAGGTTTTAAAAATTACACCCCCCCCCCTTCTAATAACCTTTTTTAAATTTGATGCTGTGCACATTTTTTTTTAAATTCCAAAAGATTATAACAATAATATAATATCAAAATCTAACTGTATTTAATTAGAGCGTTACAAAAGGCAGTGGATTGTATTGCAGATTTATTTATTTTTTTTGTCTATCTTGTTTTTTCATTATTTTCTCTTTTTTCCTTTTCTTTTCTTTTTTTTTTTTTGTATTTTTCCCTTTTCATTCATTAATTCTTGTTGTCTGTGCATCTTCTGTTTGTACATCATTTATTTTTATGCACCATACCTGTATTAATATCTAATTACACAATGTTATCATGATCTTGTTTGTAAAGAGAGGACAAATATAGGCTATGACTGCTGTCCGATCCTATTTCATTTTGAAATAAAATATCGTTTAAATTTAAAAAAAAGAATTTTTTAAAATGTATTTCTCGGTATAAGCAAGATGGAACCAATGGAATAAAAATAATTTTGTAAATATTTTGATAAGCAATATTTAATAATTATTCGCTTTTTCTAATAAACCGCTCCTTTCCATTGAGGTTAACCACATACGCCTTTCTCCGCAAAATATATTTATTCACGTCATAATTGATAAATCTCTGTTTGAAAGTAAAATATCTATTAACATATTCATTAATAATGTTTTTTAATCATTTCGATTCTAATAAACATAGCCTGGGTGGTCTTTCATCGGATTTTGTTATGACTGCTGCACTTCCTCATCAAATATCAACACGTGCACTCAATAATACATGACAGCCATCCTAACCGACAGATAGTAATAATCATATTTCTGACGTGGCATTCTCATCTGTTAATTACTCACTTATAATTATACTGTTTATTTCAAGTTTTGAACAAACATGTATATCCATCCAAAGTTTGACAAAATAACTATAATGATTGTTGGGGTTTTTTTTTCTTTATGTCTCTGGGGGTGTGCCTCCTACGTTATAAGAAAAGTACAAATCCTCACTAACTTTCACCAATGACACCCAACCTGAAAGTGTTCAATCCTCACAGATATTTCAATATTGGAGGGGGGGGGTCAGTACTATCCGATTGGATATGGCTCGCTGTCGCTAGTCTGATCTTATTTCTAAGGGACCAATAACAGTTCTTAACTTCAAGTACGATTTATGGAAAAAATCAAAAGATTCTTCATCAGGGACTTTCTCAAACAAACTTCGACGCTAAATTCATACCGATACCCTTCATGAAGCGCGTTATTAAATCAATTTCTTACATGTACGTCTCTGGTTTGAATGAGGTTCATATATTGAAAGATAATTGCCGAATGTAAATATTTCAGAGTGTAGTCAGAGTAATAATAACTTGTTTATACCACACTCCACACTGCTGTTCCTTTACTTAAACCATATTATAAACTCGTCAAGTACGAACACGGATATAGCGAAATCTCTGATAAAGCGAAGTTTATTTTGAGTCCCCGGAAAAATTATTAACAAATTTTGCAAAATTTTAGGGTTATAACGAATTCGGATATAACGAATTTACGAATATAGCGAACGGATTTTGAGTCCCGTAGTGGTGAATAATGACGAAATTTAGCACTTTTATAACGAATTTCTTTACAGTTTAAAAAAGTCTGCACTACCATTTAACATAATAGTTTGAAAGAATTTATTTTCACATAAATCCGTCAATTTACAAGCCGGTTATTAAAGGTATCAAGAGAATGTATATTCATTCTAAGCCTCAATTAGCAAATTAAAATTGTAGTCTGGTGAAAAAAATCTAAAGAGAAACACGGCGGATTGACCAGATAAGACCAATCCCTAGACACGATCAATGGCTAAATCCTAGTCTGTCTTTGTCCTTCGTCTTCACTGAACTGGTGTTTGCAATTACAAGTATTGATCATTTTACACAAAATTTATTGCAGTGAGATAATTGCATAAAACCATGCCATATCAATTTAATAGGACTGGTTAAAAGCATAAAAGAAGGATTTCAATATAAAGTCTTTTCCCTCTCACTTAGATTATTTTTCCAATCTTTTGATCATTTCTTTTGTTTCAATTCTCAGGGGCTGGTGACGAGAAAAGTTTTTCTACTGTGCAACAAAATAATAGATATTAAGTTCATCGTGTTTTCAGCAAAACAAAAATATTATTTACACCGAACCACATTTATGAAAGATTTTTATGCCAAAAAAAAAAAAACAGAGTATATTTGACTACAAATAGTACCATCACAAGATACACATTCTCGACAGCCATTCAAAACAAATAACAAACACACGGTGTGTTCCAAATTCGCCCGACTCTTGCAATAGCCAAAATAACATTTCTGGACCTTTGTGTCAATGTATTTTATTTTTCATATTAAACACCAACACGTTGATATGTAATGTACGTGTAATCAATGTTAGCGCTGTTAATAAAGCATAAGAGACTAACATACTTTTTTTTAAAACCATTCATATCTGGTAACAAAAATAATTAAAGTGTATGTCAATATATGTATCTTATGTGAAAAAGCAACGTTTAGTGTACCTTGAGTATAGGAGAGAACATAATTTTATAGGCATATCACCTGATGTCCAATCCTTTTTAATGTATTGATATAATTATACTTGAACAAAATACTTCTTAAGTTAAACAAAAATGAACGCTTCTATAATTCCTTGTATGTACATTAAATGCAGCAACATGCAATATACATAAAAAGTAGAAAAGCCCCAAACATTGCCCGACTGCTTTATAGAAGTATCCCAAACATGTAACGAAATTGTACTTTTGATTTTATGTAAGAAGGATATTTGATCTTGGCACCTGGTGATTTTCAATTTAAAAGTTTAGCTAAATATCAAACTGTTCGAATTAAAATGAGGAGTTTTCTATCTGAGTTCCCCCTTTGCCTTCCATGCATACTTCCAGATATGAGACAGACACACAGTCGAGTGAAACCTGTAGAATATGGCCAGGGGGACGGAGATGTGAACAAAGATGGCCCAGGCGTCCTCTCCGTAGATACTGATCTGGACAGAATTGTGTTCTGGTCGAATTGTCTCGAACGTATTCACAACCCACATACAAAAGTTACAGAGGAGCAAAAATGTTACAAATTCTCGTCCAGGTTTAGTAGACTGTTCCTTCCGGGCAGACATGCGCATTGCTGCGAAAAGAAATATCGTCTGCAAAGCTGCTTGCGTCATCATCAGAAAACTCGTTACGATGGTGAATGCCCCGCGTGCTGTATTACTCTCAATGCTTCCAGCTACCAAACTAAAGACTCCATACATGAAAAGCCCAAGCTGCGATATGCCGATCAGATTTTCCTCAAGTTTTGCTCGTTCGTTTGAATCATATTTCAAATCTTTCATTCGAACCGCTGCCACTACCGTGCTGATGAGAGCCATTGAATAAAGTACAATCTCCGTGCAGTGGGATACGAACAATACCGTCAGACCGTCCGGGTTGACTTTGACGAGGCTGTAGAACGATTTCAGAGAAATCACCACCGTCACAAATAGCAGGATTCCCAAGAACAGGCCCTTGCTGGAGCTGGAACAGTCGACCGTAAGGCGGCGCTTTCGTTTGTCGCTATTGCTCTCCGAGCGAGAAAGAGGCAGGCGTTTAACCTCACTGTTGTACGCAAGGTGGCGCCACATCACGTACAAGATTCCTGTAAAATAGAAATTTTTCATACTTCGAGTGGATTAAACAAAGAAGGAAACTTAATCCCTAAAGTTATACTTTCAAACACTAAAAGATACCTTTAATTAATTCAGAATATGATTTTATGTTATTGCCAACACTGTTTTTCTTTCACACATAAAACTTTTCAATTTGGTATTTATCACGAATGTAATGAGATAATAAATAACTTTATAAATACACGTAGAACTTTATAAATATCATACCAGCACAAATGAGGTTGTATTCGATTTTGAACGGGTAAAGATAAGGACTAGTGTCTTTGATTATGTTCGCTACAAATTTGCTAGACACACACGACTTGTGGTCGGTGGTATTCTCAGGACTGGAGAGGTCTGAAATCAAAGTAGATAATTATCCTAATACTCCAAAAAGAAACAAAAGTTTTTTTTATATAATATCAGTGATATGTAAGTTAACTGTTTCATGATGACATTTACTTTATTCTTCAGAAGTATACAACAAACAATTTATAAAATGCAAGTCATCCTTTTTCAAAACCGGATTCTTTTCTAGACACAAATTCATAACGCACGCGTCTAAACTTCAAGCATTCAGACGTGTATGGCTCACTCGATCATCTGGTGGTATAACGGGGCAATACGCTTCTACATCTTCAATTCTTCGCAAGACAGAGATTAAACTGATTGATCACACCGAGGTTTTACGGTCCTGTTGAATGGACTTAATGAATGGACTTTTATAAGAGACTGTAATCGTCGTTAACATCTATTATTCATCACAGAATCAGCCCTGATATTCTTCCTGTCGCGACGTCTCAAGAATCGCGACTTTAGAAGCTTAACGTCATCCATTCATCAGCGTATCCAAGGTCGATTCTAGACGTCTTAAATTATGTCATCGCCTCACCATTCATTTACTTTAGTATCAGTTTCATTATTTAAGGGTTCTTTGATAATTCATGCCTTCATAAACGTTTTTTTTTTTTTTTTTACTTTTTTCAAACTCTGTTGTAGCATTTTTCTCTGTCAACATGCACTCGGTATTCCGATCTTTTCTTTTCCTGCCTAATCGTACAACTTTTTTCTGTAGTTTTGCGAAGAGAAACATTGCAATCTTGAATGTCAAGAAATGAATCCTCTCATACTAAAAATTCATAAATTCATGAATTTCTAGAAACATAAAATATTAATAAGTGATAGAATGAATCAAAATCAATCTGACCATCTTATTTTCGTAGCAAGGTCAGGTCAAATTCATTATTTTCCCCATAACGTAAAAGAGAAGAAAGATGTAGGCAATCACGTGGTATCTTTGTCATGTTGTAAATTTTGAATTCTAATATTCAAATTCAATTATGTATTTACAACCACCCAGTAAATTCAAAATTTACAATATGACATCTCAATTTTTTTAATATGTTACCTTCTAAATTAAAAGGAATACGCATCAAATGTATATCAGGTGATACTACAAAATTGATTTATAAATAGTGTAACTGAAATCAATATCGTTTTGTCTTTATTTCGTCTGATTTTTTAAATTTTTTTTAAAGTAGATATTATGCTTATTCTTCTATGCTTCTTAAATTGAACTAGTCATTTTTATTCTTATACAGACGTTGTATATGGCTATAAATTGGCAGTAAAGCTACTATATTAAATATATGATACAAGAGAAAATACCAATTTTAGTGATTTTTAAAACTCAAATTTGTTTACAGATTAAAAGCTTTAAAAAGCTAGCAATATTGAAATTTGATTGGAAAATCATATTTTATCAACATATTTAGAAAACGCAAATCCAAAATTAATACATTTATTAGACAAAAAAAATATCCTGTGATATTCTTTAAGAAATATAAATCAAAAATCGTTAATATTCTGCTGTAATTGTCACTTTTTCCTACGTCACTATTCCGCCAGAAATATAGTCCTTGTTATATTGTAAAATGTATTTGCTATTTCTTTGCCTAGTCGTACAACAATAAAAACAAACGGTAAGAAAAATATGAAGTTTTAATTTCTAAACATCTTAAATTAATAAACATTTATTCGAATAAAACTTCTGATTTTTAAATTAAGTCAAAAACAAAATAAGACTTCTTCCTTCAAGAAAAATACCCGCCGATTTTTAATGACTGTAACTTTGCGTCCTTTATTGTTTATTGGTAACTACAGGTAGCTTTGTAATGTTGAATATTAAAGAGAAACTTTATGATCTTCATATTAAGGAGAAACTTTGCGTTCTTGAATGTTTAAGAGACGTTTTGCGTTCCTAAACGTTATTCCTAATCTTGACGTTTGACTAACCGTGCACATGCTCAGTGACGTTGGTTTGACCTTCCGCTTCCTCAGCCAGTGTCTCCAGGGTTTCAACCACCACTGTTCTGTACCACTCACAGATGTTGGTGGCCGTCATATGCATCAGACCAAACTTAGCAAGATTCTGGTGAGTCAACATCCTCATCTTGAAAAAAAAATATAGTTGCTTAACATTTTAATATTACCGATTGAATAGGACACATATAAGGATAGGAAAAGAACATACCTGACTTCAAATCATAATTATATTATGTATAACTGATCTCTAATTATATAATTGCGTAGTTTGTTTACAATATCAATTGACGAACGTACTTAATATTTGATAATCAAGTGATAAAATTATAAAAACGTGACATATAAGGTCACGTTTTGTTTTATAAAGTATAATTGTCCGTTGAAACTGTTCTATCTAAAAATCATGTTCAGGCAACTAAATAAATTGAAACTTAAGCATTAAATTCACTACTTTTACCCCAAAACCCCCTTTATCTCCGTATTCAAACTACTGATTTAATCAAAGTACTGAAATACTGACGGGAGTTGATTTTATCGATTATTATTTATTCTAAAATCAACGATGTGTTATTTTGCATGGCAAATACATAGTTTCTAATCTTTATTTGAATAACGAACATTTTTATAATATGAATTCTCGGACTTTTCCGACAAGAATTTCGAATCATTTGTGTGATATATAAAGATAGAATTAATTCCATCAAACTATGTATCAGTAATCGAAATGTTTTTGGAAAATTGTATGGATTCAAGAATATTGAACTCTAGTCTCGTTCAACCGGACACTCGGCTGTCGTCGTTAATCTCCGAAAGACAGACTCTCTGCTTCTCGGAGATTTACGGAGACAGCCGAGCGTCGGGTTAAACGAGACTATATTGAACTCTGGCGTAGGAATACACACGACTACAAAAAATATCTAAATTGTTCTTACCATTTAAAAGTGTACATTTTCAAGGTATTTATAAATAATTTTCCTTGAAACGCAATGCTTCAGCATACATTACATTGCATTTATCAATTATTTTCAAGAACTAAGTCTTGTCAGCAGTGATGATGTGTGCTTACATGTAGGTCCAAACACTGTTTCACTTCCATTTTGCCAGAGTAACTGAATAAAATCAACTCCCAAAAATAAAAAATTATTATGTCGGTAGTTTTGTTGGAATTATTTCTGTATCGTGCCGTCATGTGTTTCCGATAGTCATGCGTTTTTGATAGTTTATTTTGGTCGCGTGCGTTTGCAAAAAAAATGGCCAAGAACACATATTGATTATTTTTTAATAAATTGATCCTAAAAGATCCTTCCTGTTATTGTGATGACTGATGAGTAATATTAAATTAGTCTGATTCATTTAAAAATTAGGAGCATAAATTTGAAATGCGTTTACCGACTAAAATAAGCATTTCACTATATATTTCATTAAAATGACGTTGCTGGATGTGATAAACATTGTTGTGTGATAACATCCTAACCACGAAGACGAATCTCAATTAAATTCTAGATATAAAAGTTTGAAAATGAAATGTGGTAATAACGAAGTGTTCAAAAAATCAAAAGTCTAAAGGAAAAGTACAAAACAGGAGCAGTGCAAACACGGACCTCTTAAAAATATTGAGGTAGGATCAGGTGCCATGGAGGAGTGAGCATTCTCTGCTGACCGTTCACACCCGCCGTGTGCTCTTTGTCGTAATCGGGAAAACGGGAAAATCCGTAGGCAATGCGGTGATTGATAATGGCCTAACAATAAGTATGAAAAACGTCAGTCAGCATTCGACCAAGCGGAAGATTGAACGAAACAAGCGGATATATTTTCAAGGTAGGTTTTCTCACAAGGAGTAAACCCGCCAGTGACCTTAAATATTTACATGTTTAAATGATTTAGAAACACCAGATTACACATGCTGTGACCAGTTTTTCCTGAAATCGTTGGACTTGGAAAAGTTTCAATTAAGATGTTTTCGTTTACATGGAAGTAGTCCAAAATTGTGACTTTTGTTGTATTTTATTGTATTTTTTAAATAGTTCATTTAGTTCATAGTTCATTTGAAATTAATAAACACGAATCATTGTATAAATAGTGACATTATTTTCAAATATTTTAAACAACAATTATAAATCTCATTCTAGTCTCATATAAAATGTACATATTTTCACGAAATTGTTTCCATTTCATTAAAATGACAGTTTGAAATCATGAACTCCGACCTTTTGTAGTTATAAAACGGGTCCGGCAAAATCGTTATAATTTCATAAGAAGAAAGACTATATAGTCTATAGTAAACGTTGGTACAGTTCCCAAGGACAGCACTACTTGCATATCCATCAAGTTTCATCAACAATTTAAATTGGGTTCCATAGCTCTTATCTGATGTCATTAAAGTGTCTGGAAGAAGAAATTTGGTATTTTCATAAAAGTAGCCAGTTTTGATCATCCAGTATAATCTAATTAATAATGTATGCAAGGGACGCTAGTAAGAGAGTTTGAGAAGATAACAAGATGAGAATTACGCCTTCCCATTACTCCAGACAGGACAGCAACCTTCAATATCCTTACATTATAGTAAACACTAGCAATTGTCGATATCGGAGCAATCCAGTGAAAATATGAACATGTAGACTATCCATAACGACTATTATCGAATGTGTTCGTCCTGTCAACAATATTTCATCCTTAGCGAAAAATCGCCAATAGGAGAAATATACTGATCAGTTAGAAATCTTAATTTGCGTTGTCCATGTGACACAAAAATTATTCATACAAATACCTTACCCCACTTTCTTGATCTCTTGTGAATTTCAGAGAGTTAGTAAAATGTGATTCATTGACAATTATATGTAATTATGTCTTCATTAATTATCTACGACAGTATTCTGTAAAAAAAAAATAAGAACTTTCCATCGTGTTGACGGGATTTCATGTAATATTTGTATTATCTATAAATAAGTCACCTGACCGCATATCTTGTGGACATTTTTGGGCTATTATCAAATTATTTAAAATCAATTATTTGCGCGAATTACTTCCATTAAATTCATTCTTTTACATTAAAATTAAACGTTTTTATCCTCTTATTTTTACTGAAGGTTTTGACCGGTCACGTCAAATAATAAACTCATCATTTAAATTAAACTTTATTTTTTCATTTCATATGTACGATACCAAACCATTGTTCTCCCACACTTTAAATATACAAGCGAAAATCTAAGCTAAATGTTGTAAAGACAGTCAATATGAATGATAACAAAAATGCGATGCTTTACATGTAACTGATGCTTGATACCATCAGTGCATGTTTTGTTGGGTTCCATAATGACAACATACATGTATAACTCTTTCATTGTTTTCAAGGTTTCTTGTTTTGATCTGACAGTGACAAATGACCTTAGTTTCATTACATTATCAGCTTGACATTTATCGCGTAAAAATCGGCCGAGATTCCAGAAAATAGCACAACTCACGGAATGGGTCTTGATT
The DNA here is from genome assembly GCA_033439105.1 of Magallana nippona. NCBI lineage: Eukaryota > Metazoa > Mollusca > Bivalvia > Ostreida > Ostreidae > Magallana > Magallana nippona. The sequence goes on along the minus strand of CM065926.1, from coordinate 61,148,817 downwards.
TACAGGAAATCGGTTCCGTGCCTTATTTAGCCACATCGTACCAGTACACGACGCGATGGTCCATTCACTCTATAGTATTACTCGAAATGTTCAGTCCTACAGGAGGGTCAAATCTAGGCTAATGGATTACAAATTCCTATGAATTTGATAAATGTGGAAGAATGTATTTGGTGGAAGTAACTCGAGCAAATAATTGATTTTGAATAATTTGATAATATCAAAAATATGGTCAGTAAGTTTGGGTAGGCAAACGAATAAAACAAAATTGTGGTCTGCTTTGAAATTATTGCAAAATACGCAGTATTTTTGTTTCTGAAAAGTCGCAAATTTATGAACAAATTTAGCTAGTCGTATATCTAATAGACTCGTCTGACATTCTGTTTCAAAAGAAGTAAACAAGTACAAAATAGAAATGAAAGTTGTTAATTACTAGCTAGAATATTCACATATGTAGTTGCTCAAATACGTCAATACCTGGTTATGTTCAGTGCTTTTCAATTCCTGTTCCTTTTTTTTCTCAAAAATTATTTATCGATATTTTTCTTTCAAATTATGCAAGGATTGATTTATTTAGCTTACAACTAAGACCATCTTACGAAAAGCGATTTATCAAATTAAAAAAGCCCATAATTTTGACGTTTTAGCTTAGTTAAACTCTTTGCCACATTTTAAGTATTTAATCAACCGAGTTGTAGTAAATACAAAAACCACTTACCTCAGCATTATTAAAGACAAAATACAGCTGTGAAAAGGCGAACACCATCTTGACGATATAAGTGGCAGCGGTAATGGTTGGGTAACAGGAGTTGGGGTTCCCGTAATCTTCGAATTTCTCGGCAATGTAGAGACCATCCAAGATCATCCCGCCAACACCAAATCCTGAAAATCCATCATCTCTTAGAATTGACTTGCTTAGAATTTATAAGGTTGACTTGCACTTAATCTTAGATTTGACATGTATAATTAAATTCTTAAAATTGACTTGAACTTAATCTTAACACTGACAGGTATAAGATCTAGAGTTGCCATTGAGTAATTCTGCAGAATAAACAAATCTGATAACAAACTACTGTATTTCATTTTTATAGAATGAAACAACTGCTATTAATAAATTTGACACTTTAACACCACCATTATCATAAATACTACGAAGTTAATGTATAGGTAGAACAAAATACTTGAGGTTCTTAGTTTGTGATTCATTTCCACTACGAGTTTCCAGTAAAAATTGCCAAAACAAAACTGTTCTTCTCATTTTTGTTGTTTTTCATGTGCACCTTCATAGACTCCCATTAATTGGCTTCGAACCGTTCGTTACCTATCGCGCCGAGTCGAAGGTAAAATCCACCGGAATGACCAACGTTTGAAAAGGTTACCACGCGCCGGAACATCGGTTGGCTGTCATGGAAACTGAGTCTGCGCACTGCCTGCCTTATCATTTCCCCGGATCGTTTCCGGAGGAGAAAGACGTATACGAAGATCAGGAAACTAATGCTCGCGGAATATATGAAGATATAAAACAGCTGTAATAAAAAATAAAATACATGTTTGGTATTTCAAACTTGCTTCATTCGCGTTTGTTTGTTTTGTTTTCTTCAATTAATTATTCAAGGTCTAACATATTTAGGTAAAATGATTCTTTGCACATGGGATTACACTAGTATTTCAACATATAACTAAATTAAAGGAAATTCTCAACTTAATCCGTGCTTTTGTGAGCGTGTTTATTTTTTTTTTCAGCTATTAATTATAGAAAAATTATAACCTAGTATGTTATATAAGACGTGAGTAGAAAAACACCAATATCTGACTACCTCGAAAGACAGTGGTCTGTTAGCCTTCAGGAAGGACTCGGTCATTGACATTACAGATCCGATCACGACAATGATGTTGGCGTACAGGATGCTCAGAATGGTGGTCACACTGTTCCTGGAAACAAAACAGGATAGATAAATATCAAAGTCAGCAAAATTACGCTTAAATGTACGTTGTTAGAGACAGCGAACAGCGGCTACCTCTTTAAATTTAACCACTTATTACTCAAAGAATTGGGAGACAAGCTTAAATGAGAGTTTTCTATTTGTGCTCACTTTAACTCTGGATTGAGCTGCAATAGTTTGAAAGACTTGGTGCTCGACTCCACAGACTCTGAGTGAATAAGCGGGTTTTTCTGCTCGAGCTGAGCGGGCGTCTCCAGGCCCTCGTCCTTCAAAAACTCCACACGAAGACTGTCTGCGTTCACTATGCTGATCCTTCCTGTCATAATGATCATTAGATGTACCCGTATATATGTACAACTTCTTTATCAGTACATCAGAAAATGTAGTCTGTCAACGCGTCAGTAACGTATTATTGCAGTACGTTCTTGTAATCAACTTGCATTAAATTGAATTCTATATCAAATAAATAAAACCAAAAAAACAACAAAAAGCAAATAAAAAACTGATTTAAAATCATTCGTAAATACCTGAATTTGATTGCTGATCACCATCCCCGATATCTGGGGTAGGGAATGTCGAATCATCACTTTCAAACTTGGGATCTGAGTCCGAGTACAAGCCGTTCTGAAAACTCCTGAATGGAGCTCTTTTGTAGGAAATATCGGAGCTCTCCTCTTCTTTTGTAGATGCAAGAATGCCATGCTTATTTTGGAGACGGTGCAAATTTCTTTCGGAGTAGGCTCTCGGTTTACTTTTTAACAATGGTGGCATGTGATCTAATGCTAATATTTCAAAACGTTAATATAAATACCAGAATTTAAACAGTTGACAAGATAAAATATATTTTTTGAAATTTGACATAAGCAATCTAGAAAGTGACATATTGTAATGAGAATTGTAGGTGCATTTTTTAGACGTTATATATTTGATTTAGATAGCAAAATACATTAACTTGTTTTTCGGTCTGAAGATGAACCATGATTAGATATATCACGTTCAGAAAGTCACAAAATTGCAAAGACAGATTATCAAAATGGTTATTAGTTTTCTTTGAAAGAAACAATCTGGCGAGACATTGAAAGGAAGTTAAGACCTAGAAAGTCTAAGCATGTATTAAAATATTCACATCATGACAATGAAGGAACAAATGAAAAGAATACATCTAGTATAGTTATAGTTATGTATAAGATGATCATATAAACATATAGTAAGACAAGATATAATGAAGGCCAACGTATTGCATCAAGTTAAACACAATCTATAAATGTTAGAGAACTGATAACCTGGTAGGCTATGGTCTAGTTTTACTCGATTCAGCCATCTGGGGTCACGGTTGGACGGGGTGGACTTGAATCCCTTGGTTCTGATTGGCTCACCAATGGGAGGGGTTTCCTCGTTTTCTATCCAGCCCTGGCTTTGTCCACTGCTCTCGCTGTGGCTTAAAGAGGATCCCTGGTCAGTTGTAGTACCGCCAGACTCACCCTCTGGGTACACAGGTGTGGGCTTCAGCAGAGATTTTGTTCTTGTTAGATTTCTATCCGAAGTGAATGACTTTAAATCTTGAAAGTCGGATAGAAAGATAGAATCTGAAGTGAAAAAAAAGCGGAAAATATACGCATCGGTCAATTGGTTCATTATATATACTACCATTTTAGTTGTTCATTGTTTACATACAACACAATGGATTTTGTCCATTGCAACTTCTTAGGCCTTTCAGACAGAGATCAGAAAAACTCCTCATATGGAATCTATTAACGTCACCGGATGTTTAAATATCATACAATTTCAAGTTATTTTCCATTAAGCATTGTCTAGACATCCTTGAATGTCTCTTTTATTGTGTATTTTAGGGTAAACATGTATCATTGAAGGTAAGGCGGTTGAGCACAACTTCAACGTTAATAGATAAAAGAATGCCTTGTATTTACAGCAAGTTTGATGGTTCCATAAGAGCCTACACAATACATTCGTTTTTCTGCTTATCGGAAAGGTCCAAGCAGTTGAAGTTGTTATTGTCTGATTGCTGAAGATCCAAAGATCTTGGATACTCAATTCATGTGACCATTTCCTTTCTTTCTCCATTTAGTTAAATAATAAGTGGTCACCAGACATTCCAGAGGTAGAAATCATAGTTACCGTCACTTGGTTGGCTCTGTTCTCGGTTGAGTTTGAGACTTTTTGAGTGCCGGGGGGTTGGGCGTGGTCGCCTTGTGGGTCTCTCCATGCACGCCACGGTCACACTCCTGGGTCGCAGCATGTCCTCACTCTGGTTAAAGCATTGATTGGCTTTCTTTCTCTCATTTGCTCTGGCTAGTCTCTCGCGTTGTTTTTTGTTGGTGTCGTTTATAAACTTGCCTGTAATTTGACAAAGATAAGTTAAGTTCAACGATGGTAGTTTTTAATCAGTAGAAAAGAATTGAAATGTTTGAAAGTTATTCTCAAGTATTTTTTTTTTAATCTTAAAATATCTTGCTGCATCACAATAAATATAGGATCAAAAAAATAAATAAATATGCACCTCGACTGCTGAATTTATCCTATATTTGAAAGCCTTTATGACAATTATGGCGTTTTAATGTCAATAGAAGACGAGATGTTTTTACAACATACTACCACATATTTCCTAGAACTATTTAATGACATGTGGTGATAACGAACAGTGTTCAAATTCAAAAGTCCAAAGGAAAATTACAAAACAGCAAACACGGACCTCTTACAAAAAATTGAGGTAGGATCAGGTGCTATGGAGGAGTGAGCATCCTCTGCTGACCGGTCACACCCGCCGTGTGCTCTTTGTCGTAATCGGGGAATACATTATATTAACGCCAACGTTCGTAAACATTTTCACTCACTGAAGATCGTCAGCGTTCGAGCTGTAGAAAAAAATCCTACAATTACGTGCTGCAGTATTTGTACCAAAAGCTAAAGGTACAATTAAAACCATAAAATATGTTGAAAATATGTATCGTAAAAATTGAGATTAATGTCTTTCATATTGAAACATGCAATTATTTCAGGATTTGATCTAATTTTCTATTTATTGCATCCTGGGTTTCAACTGACCACATGGAAGAAGAAGCCTTGATACGGAGTTGACCCTTTAAGTGCAGCGAACGTTTGTAATAATAAAAAAAATCATTGCCTTATTTGTCTTAGCTCGCAATCTAATTTTTTCTCGGAATATTAATCTAGACAGAATAACACAGTATAAGGAGAACGTCCGCGCGAGTAATTTGGCCGTGTTTACTGTTTAAGATGAACTAATTCTCTCCCATACTGAGGAGTCATTATTATGTCTGTCGATGTGCTTTACAACATATTATGTGTCTCCTCACCATAAGTCTTCCCATATAAACATAATTGTCGTCCCAATAAAACAAATCTGATTTAATCTGCTGCCGCTGATGTTTCCTAAGTAATAAGGGATGCTTGATTCATACATGACAATCCCGAGAGCTAAGAAATATATATAAGGACTTAACTTAGAGCATGTTTAATCGTTTATATGTAAAATAAACCCAAAATCCATAGTTTGACTAATGGAAAAAAAACCTATTAGTAGATCGATCCTAGAGGTTTAAAATCTATCTGAAAATATTTAATCATAGTGGTTTTCAGTGCAAGGTCAATGAATCTTTGAGTCCGTGGACTCTTGAATCAACACCCCCCCCCTCCCCCCATTATTCCCCTTAAAATTACATTATCAGAACACTTAAATTAATATTCTATTTAGACTTTTGGAAGAATTTAATAGTCTACTTTACGTCTATTACTACTATTTGCAATTCTATTTTTTACACGCTAACTATCACATCAGAATGATGGCAACGAAGGACGTTACATGTATACAAAGCTGTAAAACAGACTGAGGCAGGAAAGTTCAAGTACTCACACTTGTCTAGGTCCCCGGCGCTGCTGGAGCGTCGGAGAGTCCAGAAGTCGGTCATTTGTACACTGTCCTCCATCTCAGCAGCAGGTGCGCGCTATACAGAGCTCACTAAACACCAACATGTAGATTGGGGGACGATGTCCTTGAAGAAAATATCGTTAGCTACGGGCAGAAGACGGGTCCAACAAGATAATTTATGACATAAGTCATCAGAGAGAAAAAAAAAATAACACGGGAGTGCAAGCTTCGTTTTGTATTTTTGTGTTTCAATTCGACACATGGAGTAGTTTTAAAAAGTTGAATGATGACCTATCTAGTCTTATTCATAATTTCCTTAGCTTAACAATGAGTTTGTTTTGACAAATTTCGGCTGTAAATGTTAAATACTTTATGCAAATATATGAACATTAAAAACTTTGTTATGCATTTTGGAATGTTTGTGTTTTTTATCTAAGAGGGACATTGTGATGATATACTTGTAAATTGACACAATGTTTAAAAAAAACCTTCTTACTTTACTTAACCATAATAATGTGTTTAAATTGAACTGGCCATGATACAGAAAACTACCAAAATCAGCAACAATTAAAATATGCTTCTTCTCTATTTCTTTTAAACAATAATAAACCTTTGCCAGTATGTAGATAAACATAAGTTTGAAACACAAATATCTGTAATTGATTTTTTTAAAATGTTTAAATAATTGAACTTTAAAAAAAAGAGAATCCAGAGCATCAGGAAGAAGCATGCACTTACACAAAGAAACTCACAGAAATAAAACTATACAATCGGTCGTTTACAACGTCAATATACGTAGTCAAACTATTCTATTCTATTGTTCATAAAACTGAAGCTTAATCTTCTCGATAATCTAACTTGGAAAAAAAATATATTACGTTTGATTTATAACGATGAGTGATATGTCTGCAAAGTTTAATATTGATTCTAAGTGGTAAGATTTTCTTATTATCTTGCTCACAACATTTTGAAACTACAACAGGCTTACGTCCAAAACATGATTATCTTTGTTAAGTTTATCTAGTTGTATTACATGTCATCAAAAGCACCGTCCCCTCGATTATTAATAAAATACATTTTTATAACGAATACTATCAGCTACTTCAAATTTGATAGATTTTCTAAGTGTGATATAAATAAACATTGTGGTTGTTGTTTTTACCTGTTGTTGTTGTTTTTATTAATTAACTGTTAAGAGTTAATTGTGCAGAACTGAATATTGTTTGTTTATTCTTTTCATATTCTATGGGTAATATTGTGGAAGCATATGCTTCTAGTGAAATTATTTGACAATATAGGTAATAAAATTTCTTAAGACTAAATATCAAACAGATCTGAAGGCAAAACATGAAATCCTTAGAAACATATTTGTCAAGCAAGCTCCTTGAGAGATCAAAAGATCACCCTCTAGGTGGGTGTTAATAACATTTCTTGGCTTAAGCACCTTATCTACAAAGCGATAATTATGTTGAAGATTCAACCGCAAACGGAATTATTTTCTTTACAGTTGAGAAATCGAACCGCAAAAACGCATTTCTCCCAAAAGAGCAATCCGTGTAATGGTTTAGAAAATCTATATTTTCCAGACTAAAATGATACGGAACAGTTCATGAAGGACAGCCTGAAGCGTTTTAATAAAGATTAAATTACGCCAAATCTGTTTGTTTATCCCTATAAAAGACAGACCATGATGCCTCATTCTTTAGAAATTAGTGATTTGTGCATTTTTAAGTTACTTTAGAAGCAGATTTCCGTATAATGCTCTTGGTGGACACTAAATGAAGTAAAAAGTGACATAATAATGTAGTTCCTCTTATTTATTAATGCTGGAAGAAAAAAATATTAATGACATTTTATGAAGGTTATTTTGATTGAACAAAATTGGGGTATAGATGTCCTTGAAGCTGTAAAACGAAACAAACAAGAGGCGCACGGGTAACATCGCTCACCTAGGCAACGATAGCCATAATTCAAAATATCTTGACAATTTAGTACAGTAGATCTTACACAAAAAGTTAAAAAGTTTTCCAGTTTTCATCTACATATTTTTATGTTAAATATCAAACCCCTTTTGTTGTTTCAGTATTTGTGAGAAGACCTTTCTCTATTCCTATTTAAAAATTACCTCCCTTTGTGGCCCCACCCTTTTCCAGAGAATCATGATTTGATCAAACTTTCATCTGCACAGTATGTGCATTCAAACACTTTCAGCTTGATTTTGGAAACATTTTTAAAGACTTTTCTCTATATATTTCTATGTAAAAAAAAATTGACCCCCCCAAACTGTGCCGCAACCATACCCTCGGGGAACATGATTTGAACCAAATTGAATTTTCACTACCTGAGGATGCTTTCGACAAGTTACAGCCTATCTGGCCAATTAGTTCTATAGAAGATTTTAAAAATATATATCTATGTAAAAATTCGACCCCAATGTGGCTTAACCCCACCCCGGGAATCATGATTTGAATCAACACTAACGAGAAAGCTTGGACACAAGTAACAACTTTTCTAGCCAATATGGTTTTTGAGAAGAGGATTTATGAAGATTCTTCTCTATAACTTCCTATGTAAAAATTTGACCCCCTCCGATTGTGGCCCACCCAACCCCCGAAGACCATAATTTGAACAAACTTCAATTAACACTAAATGAGGATGATCCGCACAAGTTACAGTATTCTGGCCAATATGTTTTTTAGGAGGAAGATTTTTAAATATTTTTCTCTACATCTTCCTTTGTAAAATTTATTTATTCCCCCCCCCCCATTGTAGCCCCAACCTACCTCCGTAGATCATGATTACACTACACGAGGATGCTTCCACACAAGTTACAGCTTTTCTGGCCAATATGGTTTTTGAGAAGAAGATTTATAAAGATTTTCCCTAGAAGATTTATCTCTATATCTCCCTATGTTAAAATTTCACACTCCCCTATTTTGGCCCAATCTACCCCTGGGATCATGATTTAAACAAACTTGGATCTACACTACGGATGCTTCCACACAAGTTTCAACTTTTCTGGCTTAATGGTTTTTGAGAAGATTTTTAAAGAATTTTCTCTATTTATTCCTATGTAATTTGACCCCTGATATGAACAAACTTGAATGTACACTATCCAAGAATGCTTCCACACAAGTTTCAGCTTTTCTGGCCAAATGGTTTTGGAGAAGAAGAATTTTGAAAAATACCAACAAATTTTCAATAATTCTAACTTATCTCCCCTTTAAAGAGGGCGTGGCTCTCCATTTGAACATACATTATTCCCCTTCAACCAATAAGGCTTTGTTTCAAGATTGGTTGAAATTCGCCCTCTAGTTCTGAAGAAGGAGATGAAAATGTGAAAAGTTTACGACAACGACGACGACGATAACAACGACGACAGACAGCGGACAAATTTTAATAAGAAAAGCTCAACATCCGGTATCGTGCATCGTAGCTAGCTATAGCCTGGCCATTGCTTACGTAATGACGCCGGCTAAATAATAATGTGTTTAGAACAGCAAAACATTTAAATAGTTTCTAGATCTTCAATGATTTATCGTTAAAAATTTCTTTTATTCATTGTTTTGGCTACGCAATATCTTTGTACCGCAACTAAGTTAAGCGAAAAAAAAGTTCGCGACTTCATTGTGAGTAACATAATCTTAATATAACGCACTGGTGTTACCTTATAACGAATCAAAGGAGAAAATGTTAACGGTTCCTACTCTACTGAGTGGGATATTTAAAGCTGACATGAATTCATAAATACGCATTATTCCCTTTTTATCTCAGACTACCGCCATATTACTTGTCGATTTCTATTGTTCTGCTCATCGCTACACACCCCCTATATAAGAGCAATAGCACTATTCATGCTTCACCGCATTCAGGTATTTCATTCACCCGAACACGTTACATTTGACGAAATGACTTGTAGAAACGCGTTTTGAACAAAAATAATATGACAACCACTGAACTTGAAGGAATTTCTAATGAACGACGAAACAAGACAGACTGAAATCTAGGCACATATATTAAAAAATCTGAGAACGTTTTCCTGGGTCTGTTATAACATCGCACATGTGCAAACCACACACTAGCAGATCGTGCAATGACTGCATGGATTTAAGAAACGGAGTGTTTTTGTAGAAACCGATGGAAACGATGTTACGTTGTTACTTTCTTGAATTAATACTATCATTTATCTACTGTGTTAGATGAAGTGCCGCCGGGGTCTTCAAAAAGATGCAGAAGTTATGCACTCTGTATGAACGACACTCGTGTTCGATGTGCATGCGAAGTAAACCAGCACAAAATGTGCAAAATATTTTTATGATACGGATACATTGGAAATTCTTGAAAAGAATAAGTTTATTTTATGTTTTCATGATTGATATTGTCCTTTATTCATTTTTACACACATTTTACTACAATGTTTAGACGGTGGCTATAAATAGCCACGGTCTATTGCTACGGTCCTGACCGGAAGAGTATTTCTCACGGGGACCCTAGCGGATAACGAATGATAACTCTGTTAGGCATGCAGTGTTACACGCAATGTTTATCTCTGTGTCGATTTCAGTAATTTTAATCTTTTCAGATATTTTAAGCATTATAGCTGCTAATCATTTTGTACATATATTTAAACAATTTAGGAAATTGTGTTTTATTTTAAATGAGCCGTTACCATGTCTGCTCACGCGGTATCGATAATTTATGCACCAACTGCCAGTTGTGACGTTAAACTGTGTATCAGGACTGCATAAACTATATCACTGCGATAATTGGCTAAGACATCTCACAATAATCGCTTCTTGTTTTTTTTATGATGTAAACAATTGTCAGAAACACACACAATTTAAAAAAGTTTGCCATTTCATATTTCAGCAAGTATGCTTCATCGATAAATTAATTCATTTTCAACGCATTAATTTTAGTTGAGGAAAAATATTTATTTTTTTGTAACTTATTCTAAAGAATTCACAACAGATACTGATAATGAATATTAGATTAATTACATTTTATTGAACTTCAACCGATCAATGGCACACTTTCTTCTACAAGTGTTCATGTGTTCTTTTAACACACAAAAAACTTGAAATTTACGATACTGTCACGTCTTGCTTTTTGTCCTTAATAACGTGATCTGAATTCACTATAAATTTGGGGAAATTTAACTTTAATTTGAACACTCGCTTGCTGTGATGAACTAAATTTAACTCGCTGATGTAATTTCTTATTGGTGTCAGCTCTACTGACGTTGTTATATGTTGAACCCAATCTGTCGTGGCTGCAATCCAAATAAGAAAAATGATGATAAAATATGAATACAAGTTTATTGAATGGAGCGTCGCATGGAAGTGCTATAAACAACAGTCACCAGTTACAAAAGGTTAAGTTCATTTACGTATAATATTTTAAAACTCTGGTGACCGTAACAGAGGTATAAACAAGATGTAATAAAAATATAACCTCTGTATTATTAATTAACAATATGAAAAATAATAAAATCCAATGTAAACAATATAAAGAATATAAACAAAGACTTAACGTCGAGGAAATTCGAACTAAAACTTGACAACGCGTATGTGAATTAGAACCAAAAGCGATTACAAAGATCTTAAACGATGAGTGATTTGAAAGCCTTTATGGTATAATTTTATCTAATTTAACTGTCAATATTTACTGAGAACTTACAATTTGATCTAAACATGATTCCCGTATTTTGTTTCCCGAACTAACTTTAAATTACCTCCTTTTACTAAAGAGTCTCTTTAACTTAGAAATGGCGCTAAATTCAAATTCTAATTTACCACGCATCAATGCAACAAACAAAAGTATTTCATTTACTTGTCTATTCTACGACTATCAAAAATAAAACTATTTACTAAAAAAAATACATGTGTTAACGGCAAAACTTAGACGGATGAAAAAGCAATTATTGTGTCTCCTAGCCGATAGGTTAATAATGAATTATTTCATAAACGACAAAGCTCAAATTTAGAAACTTATTCCTTTAAAATCATAACTTATTTAAATACCAAAATTAAAAAAATAAACGTTTAAGCAAATTATTAATTTCTTAAAATCAAACTTTTATGAACTTTGAAACAATAGAAAATAAAATAGAGAACAACATACCTGCAATCCAAATAAGAAAAATGATGATAAAATATGAATACAAGTTTATTGAATGGAGCGTCGCATGGAAGTGACCGAGTTAGGCCAAATTTCCAGCGACGTCCCCACGCGCTTGGATTGCAGGTCATTGACCAATCAAAATTCAGTATTAGATGATCGGAAATATCAAAAGTGTGAAAATTTACCATTTTAAGAAAAAACCTATTAGTGATAAATCACGTGACCCGTACAGTTTATCCGTTTAATTGACATAACTCAGCGCAGCTGTACATAGCCGTGGGTCATTTGCAAAAAGAAAAAAAGTACAATAAAAATGAAACTTGATTACGTAATTGATTAAGCCTATTTCGGACTAGGCCGGATATCAAAGACTGATAAGTAAACTATTTACACACAATACAATGGATGGTCCATTAAGTGGACATGTTAGGGATTACTCAATTTACACCTTCTTACATTTTGTAAAAAAAAACTATTTACCAAATAAACAACACAATGTCCAGAGGAATTGCTGTCATGTGTTTGAACATTTGACATTTGAATGAATAAAAGAGAAATTGACAATGAACTGTTAAAATTCAGTAAACCAGTTATCTAATTCTTTAAATATTGCATATTTGTTCATGTAGTGAAAAGTTAAAAATATAAAGATAATGATACAATTTCTAATGAATCTTTTCCGTTAAATCTATCTGTCCTTCCACAAATTCATTTAAAAATTAAATTTGTTGTTATGACTATTTTCCTCCCTACTTCAATTACTTTCGACCTCGAAAGCTCAAATTTAGAAAAAAAAATGAAGGTGTAACCTTTGAGGACAAAAATCATGAAATAAAATATATACAGATGCTACAAAAGGAGAGCACCAACAAAATATCAAAATTGAACATGAAAGGTATGAACATATCATTGATGAATATCCACTATAATAGAGGATATATCTTTTGAAACAATAAATCAATTATGTAGGTGGAGAAATTTGTCCACAAAACATAAAAAATTGATTATACAAAAAAAAACTTATATATATATACATAAAAATACAACAATGGATGTCTTGTGATTCCAATGAAATAAAAAAATGAACCTGATCAATTGTAGAGACAGCTGATTCTGAATATCAATATCTTAGGATGTGTGCTGCCATAAGTGAAATTGAAAAATTCTTAACTCAGAGATGGAAAACATAATTTTGATGGACCAAGACAACATATGCCCTGAAAGGTTGTTTCAAAATGTTTTTAAGTTTATGACCAATGTAACAGCTGATCTGAATAGACTTGGGAACAGAGATTGTTTTGTCAGTGCGCTTGTCTGTTACAATAAAGTTTGACCAATTTGCATATAATTTGGTATAGGGGAAATCCGAAATTGAAATAGTGCCAATATTTGGTTTTTGAATGTCATAATAAGAAGGACACAATGACAACTGCATGATTGGAACCAATACACATTGACCACCGGTTGTTAACTCTAGTGCCAAAAATGTGTGTTTTCTAGATTTTCTGTGATAAAGCCAAGCAAATAGAATGACGACTAGAATAAATGATAAAGTTCCAATGATGATGTAAGCATGTAACAATGAAAATTCCTCCATTAACCAAGTTTGGGAATCTGAGGGTGCTGCAGTGGGTAAAGCTTTATAGATGAATGAAGGGACTTCCTGAGATTTGGCCATGTGAATATTTTGCATTAACATAAGTGCAATGTGCATTTTTCTAACCTTGAAGAACAACAAAATACAACATGCAAGTGCAATGGCAGCAATACTAATTGAAACAATTGTTAATATATCATTAGTACTAGGCCAAGGTGGGGTTAATTCAATCTGTCCATCTATCAGAGGTTCTGCTAGATGTTGAAAAATTTTCTTTTCTTTCTTAGTTGCTTCTACCATTTTCTTTAAATTAAGATGACTTTTCAGATCGTTAGCCAAAAATTGATTGAAAGTATGATTGTACATCTGAAATTGAGGGATGGAAAAGGAAACTGGTTTTGAAAAAGTTGAATTTGCAGAGATATGAGATACTTGAGTGTCATCAAAGAATTCCTGCAATAAAGCCAAATTTACAGGATGAACTGTTGAATATTGCTTTGATTGATTGTAACAATTGACTAATCTTGGGGCAAAATAAAGATTGCTTGTTGATAATGAGCACCTACAAGGAATATCTATAATGCAAAAATGACAACCTGGTAGAATTTTCTGTTCGGCTGGACAGTTTAGGGAAAGTTGAGAACTATGGTACACTAAAACTGAAGTGGAGGTTATTTCAAGAATGTTAGTTTGGGGTTTGTAGTTTTGAAGATAACGAAAATTGCATAATTTGTGAACTACTTTAACATTGTTAGTGTACAGAGACAATACACAAGAGTTAGTAGTGAAGGGAGTTAATGCATAGTTAGTGTCGCAAACGACTGTGTCACCATGATTGCAGTTAATCAAATCTTTTGCTTTCAGTTGTACATAGTTATCATGATGTTGGGAGACTGCTAAATATTCCGGGATAGACAAAAGTTGGGTTGCTTGGCCTGAAGTGTTCGAAATAGGGACTGGCATAGAAATGACTTTAAACAATTTCATACTGGAAGGTTGAGATGAGATGGGGAATTTTAAAGTAATGTACAAATCTGATCGATGTCTGGCATACAAAAATTTGCCTTGTGCATAGAACAATGAGGGATCAGTGTGGACTAAATGAAACCCATGATATGATTTTCTTAACAAGCCAGTAATTTGATGAAGAGTATGACCAATGATAGATTTTGAAATCAAAAAGGGGGACAACTTGCCTTCAATAAGAGTTTGGACAGCTGAAACTAACCTATTCATTTTGTTTTTGTACACAGTTACCTTGTTGACTTGATTTAACAAAATTTCAGAAATATTTACAAAAGATGATTCTAACTCACTAACATTAGCCAACTTTGTTGCTAAAAGTGAAATTGCAAAAGCATTGTTTTTGATACCATTCTTCAAATTGTTCATACGAGAATCAGTCAATTTCATGAAAGAAGATAAATGATCGCTGTGTTGTACCAATAAGTTTGCCATTTGATTAGTGTGCCTTGTCAACATATTAATGTGAGACGCAAGTATGTTTACATCGTCCATTGTGGCAGTTCCAAAAAAACTTTTTGACAACGAACCCACAAATGGTAACAGTGCCCTTGTCTGTCTCCTACGTGGAACTCTATTGAGGTCTACACTTGGAAGTAATACTTGAATAGATTTCATGGTTTCATTGAAATGAGTTGCTGCTTGCATATGTAGATTATGAAGAAAATGACTCAAACTGTTCAAAGTAGAGCATCCTTGTTTATCTCCTGTACACTTTTCAACTTTTGGTATGGCAAACCTTTTTGGAAGGGGAATTCTGAATGTATGCATCCAATATTCTTGGGCTAGGATGATATTAGGTTCCTCCTTAAAGACAACACCGTAATTTATGCGTTGAATTAAACCGTTGCTTGTTTCAATTGGACTTGGGGATGCGGGGTGCAGGACTAGTATGGCCACCAATAGGAACATAAAGTTATGCAGGGTCCTCAATAATGGTCCTACAAAACACCAAATTAAAAAAATAAGGTTGATGTTGGAAAAGAGAATTCGTCAACATTAGTTTGAGTCGTCACTCATACTAATTAGCACTAACTAACTGTAACATACCAAAGTACTTACAAATTTGGACTCATTAAAATTCCCAACATCAAAAATTTAGATTTAAAGGGTAGAAGACAAATAAAAAATAATCTGATTGTGCACAGTATACCTGCATGAGTATACAAACTTATTGAGGACCTCAGACTCTATGTAGCTAAATTAGTGTTATACCTCAAAAGGTTTCTGCCCTAGAACAAACACACCTGCTGTATTTTGTAATAAATAAAGCAACATTTGTTTAGTTTTATTTTATTTGATTTGTTTTATATAAGTTTATTACACATTTATGTTTATTTTGGGGAGAAGGGGGTATTTGGGAGAGAATTTTTTTTTGTTTATACTTTTTTTTTTTTTTTTAAGTTTTACGTTTAAAGCACGTTTTACGTCGCGTTCCGATTTTCGTGAACTTTCGATTAATTTCTTCTAGAACTTGACCATCAAAACAATGGTCTGGTTCCCAGGTTTTGGTTCCATCGTCCCATTCAACTCTAATTTCTCGTCGTCCATTTCTAAACCTGCCAGCCAAGAAACCTTTCAATTTCCATTGTTTGTTTGGATCATGTGGCGGGATTGCTGGCACAGGTTGATCTGGTTGCTGTGACCCATCATCTCTCACTGGATCATCGGTATCTGTGTCATCAGCTGTCTGTTGCTGATCCTCAGGAGGTTGGTCCTGGTTGTCTGTCTGATCATCACGATGTTGGTCGGCGGCATTAGACTGATCATGGAGTTGTTGCTGTTGCTGTGGTGGTGGCCTATTGTCTTCATCTAAGTGTCCCCTGTGCTCTTCTGGATCATGGTAGAGTTTGAGATTGGTTGCGTTCATCATTGATTGATGAATTTTGTTGTCTGAACATCTCTGCAATTTATAGGTGAAGTTGGGACCCAGTCGAATGATTTCATAGGGACCATCTGCTTTATCATGAAGTTTGCTTGACAGACCTTTAGGAACTTTGTTGATTTTGATGAGGACTTTGTCTCCTAACTGAAAATCTGGAGGTTTCGTGTTGAGGTCGTGTCTTTCTTTGTTGCGAGCTTGATGCTTTTGGATGTTTGACTGGGCAATCTCATTGGTGACCTTCAGTTGTTGTAGTACCTCTTGAATATTCTCCTGGGCTTCTCTTGGTAGATTGTCTTTGGGCTGTAATGAGACATCGAAGGGTAGGCGCATCTCCTCACCAAACACTAACTGGTAAGGGGAGTGTTCTGTCGAATGCATCGATGGAGACTTGCGGTAAGCCATTAACACTCCATGTAATGTTTTTGGCCATTCCTCTTGTGAAGTTCCTCCACAATAACTCCTGAGGGATGCGGCTATTGTACTATTTTGTCGTTCCACCAAGCCGTTTGTGTTGGGATGATAGGCCGAAGTATGGTGTTGTGTGATGTCAAACATCTCGCACAGTGCATTGACCAACTTGGACATGAAGTTCCTTCCTCTGTCTGAGAACAGTACTCGAGGTGCACCATATCGACAAAATATTTGTTGGAATAGAATAGTTGCTGTTTCTTTTGCTGACTGGGTACGCAGTGGAAACGCTTCAATCCATCTGGTAAAGGAGTCAATACATACCAAGATGTACTCATAGCCTTCTGTAGTTTTGTACAAAGGTCCTAGGATATCAATGTGCCATCTGTCAAAACGTTTTGTGATTGGGAGTGCAGCCATGGGTGGCTTGGCAGGATTGTAGTCTTTCTTAGCATGCTGACATCTGTCACATGATTTGACGTAGTTTATGACATCTTGGTACATCCGTGGCCAGTAGTACTTCAATACCAATGCTGTACGTACCTTTTCGATACCAAGGTGTCCTCCGCCAGCTAGACTATCATGATATGCATGTAGAGCATTCTTCCGTAGTTCTCTGGGAAGTGCGATTTGTTTGATAAATTTGACTTCTTCTTCAAGGTCTACCTCTGGCAATTTTTTGACTCTGCGTTGATACCAATGATAGAGGATATCATCAACCAAAGAGAAATGTTTTGATTCCGCCACTGTGACATCGCGCAATCGAAGATCCTCTGGTAGTACGTTGTCCTTTAGGTATTTGTATATGTGTTGAAAATCTGGACATTCTTGTTGAAGCTGAGAAAGATTAGTGTGATCTACTCCTTGGGGTTCTGTGTCTATCTCATTGATACCTACCCAGTTGATTTCTTTGGGATCATTAGTGTACCCAAGATGAACTTGTATGTAGCATCGTTCTTCCTCATCAACATTGTCTGTCTCTTGTGCTGGTGTGACATACCTCTCTTCAACATCCCGTTCATTTTCTGTCTCAGGCTCAGTAGTAATGGGCTGACTGTCTAGAACATTGATCTTGTGAGTACTTACCTCTTCCTCTACATAAGGCCGTCTGCTCAAGGCATCTGCCACACAGTTGCTTTTACCTGGTCTGTGTATGATTTGGAAGCAGTACTCTTGTAACTTTAGCGCCCATCTTTCTAACCTACCTGTATGTTTGGCAGTTTGAAGCCAAACTAAAGCCTTGTGGTCGGTCACCACCGTGAACTTACTGTGAACTACATATGGTCTGTAAGCTTCAATACCTGACAATACAGCGAGACATTCCTTTTCGGTTGTATTGAACTTTTTCTGATCTGGGGTGAGAGATTTTCCTCCATATGCAATGACATACTCCTTGTTGTCATCGTCTAACTGACCTAATACATACCCAATTGCTGTGTCCGAAGCATCACATGTTAGGATAAATGGTCTGTCTGGATCAGGGTATGCTAAGACAGGAGCAGTCAGGAGTTTGTTTTTCAGTTTGTCGAACGCCTCTTGACATGATTCTGTCCATTCGATCTTTTTGTCTTTGGACAACATCGCGTTTAACGGTGTGGCAATTTTCGCAAAATTATGAATAAAGCGGCGGTAATAATTTGCCATACCGAGGAAACTGCGCACTTGTTTTTGAGTTTTTGGAACTGGAAATTCACTCATGGCCTTTGTCTTTTCTGGATCTACTTGAATTCCATTCTTAGAGATAATATGGCCTAAAAATTTGAGCTTTTTGACAGCAAAATGACATTTAGCTGGTTGCAATTTCAAATTAGCCTCTTTAAGTCTATCGAAAACTTGGCCTAAATGTTTCAGATGTTCATCAAAGGATTTTGAAAAGATCAAAATGTCATCAACATAGACCAGAACAGATTTCCAGTTTAAACCTCGCAGAACGTTGGACATTAGGGTTTGAAATGAGATGGGGGTGTTTTGCAACCCAAATGGCATTCGCTTCCATTCATACACTCCGCTTTGAGTAATGAATGCAGCTTTCTGTCTGCTACCCTCATCAAGTTCCATTTGCCAAAAACCTGACATCAAATCTAAATTAGTGAAATATGCGGCTTTGGCTTCCCCTATTGTGTCAAAAACGCTTTCAATGTGGGGCAATGGAAACGACATTGGAACTGTTATTTTGTTTAAGGCTCTGTAGTCACATGCAAACCGATAGGTGTTATTTTTCTTTTTGACCAAAACTACAGGTGAATGCCACTCTGAATTTGACGGTTGTATAATGTCATTTTCTAACATTTCTTGAAGTTGCTTGTCTATTTCGCGAGTAGCTTGTGGAGATGTTCTGTAGAATGGGAGTCTGACCGGTCTGGACCCAGGTTGAATTTCAATGTGATGTTTGTGTAACCCTGTTTTGCCTAACTCTGTCAAATCTTTAGCAAAGTTATCTCTATGTTCATGCAAAAATTTTAACAGTTCCTGTTTTTGAGATGGATCTAAATCAGCATTTTCAAGATTGAATTGAATTTGAGCATGATTTTCAATGTCTGGGGCGATTTGATTTATTGTTGGACCTTTGGGTTTGTTTTGATTTTGACAGTCAAATGGAAAAATTTGTTTTTCGTCAATTTCCATAGCATGGGCAACAATAAAATTGTGGGGCAAGTACACATCGTGAAAATTTGG
Organism: Magallana nippona; assembly: GCA_033439105.1. Classification (NCBI taxonomy): domain Eukaryota; kingdom Metazoa; phylum Mollusca; class Bivalvia; order Ostreida; family Ostreidae; genus Magallana; species Magallana nippona. The sequence goes on along the minus strand of CM065926.1, from coordinate 61,129,258 downwards.
GTTCATTATTCTGAACACAGCGTGACTACCTTTGATTTTCACCAAACATTTTGCAGCATTTAACCCTTTTGAGAATAGATTTTCATGGGGTTCAAGTAGCACTTCAACATTGTGTTTTTGTCTTGAAATTTTGATTTCAACATTCATTTCTGATCTCTGGGGAACCATGATGGGCTTTGATAATCTTCCCAAACCTGCGTTAGTACTGATTGTACATACATTTGGGGAACCATTGTCATCTGGTATGTGCATTGTGTTAGTACCAGAAAAGGTTAGTGTAGTGTTAGTAGCACATAAAAAATCTACACCTAATATGAATGAGTGATGTAAACCATCTACAACATGCACACAGAATGAGTATTGAGCACCATTGATTGTAAATTCTAAGTCTAATTTGCCAAGAACTTCTAATCTTCTACCACTAGCACCTACTACATTTGGGAAATTTGGCGTTTGCAATTTTGAGCCATTGAATGCAGTTTTCTCAAAGAATTGTTTGCTAATGATAGTTACTGCAGCACCAGAATCTACAAGAGCACTAGTCTTTTGACCCAAAACATTAACCAGAATTGTATTTTTTGACATGTGGGCAACCAGATTGATTTCAGGACATTTGTCATTGTGCCCATCTTTAGACGATCTAAAGACAGGCGCGATTTCCTATGCTGAATTTGTTTGCTTTAACCAATTTTGAATATCAGTCTGAGTGACTTTACCCATTTTCAAATCATTAGTTAACCTACGACAGCACATCCATAAGTGGTTTGGTCTGTTACAATTTAAACAAATTTGGTTTCTGGCTCTACAATTGTAAAAAGAATCACAAGACTCACCACATCTTTGACATTTGCCCGAGGACTGCCGCGTCTGCTGCTGACCATTGGGTATGGGTCGGGGCATCTGCTGGTACTGGGCCGGGTGCTGTGGCTGATTCGACTGCATCGCTTGAAACGGGGCGGGTTGGTGATACTGGGTCATCGGCTGATATTGCGTAGGTGGAAACTGTGCCTGATACTGAGGTGGCTGCGGCTGCTGGTACCTAGGGTTTTGACGGTATTGTCTCTGATTGGGCCTAGGTCTGTTGTTATGGAAACTTTGACTGTTCACCATATTCACCATGTTCATATTGGTTGTTTCCATATTCTGTATCCTATCTTGAAGGGAATTTACTGCCGTGCACAGCGATGCATTGGTGGCACTCTGGATGGCATTGGTGTCCGATTCCAGACTCTGTGCAAGCTCTGCTAACAGAGCCTGAGTACGGAGGTCCTCCATTGTTGTTGGGTTGTGGCGAATAAGATCTTTCCGGATGTTTTGCTTGAATCCGCCCATGAGTCTTCCCATTAATTTTTGTGAATCAACTTTCAAATCTGTTGCTTTTTCCGATACACGTTGGATGAACTCTTCCACAGATTCGTTTTCTCCTTGTATGAATTTCAAAAGATCGAACGCATGATGTGACACAGGTTTGAATCGGTTAATGAAGGCTGTGTGTATGGCTGTTAATGATGATTTCACCGTGGTATCTAGTGCGTTGAACCATGTTTCCGCAGTTCCAAGGAAGAAAAAGGGGAGGTATAAGATGGCTTTCTGCTCCGTCAGTCCTTGGAGGTTAACAAGAGCCATAAATTTAACCCACCATTGTACCGCGGAGGTCTTCCCATCGAACTTCTCGAGCCGCACACTTAACCGGTCCGGAGTGTTTGATGGTGGCGTGTTGTAGGACATGGGGGGCGGTGTTGTCAATGGCTGAACATGTACATCTTGCTGAACTTGTTGCTCTCTCTCCATGTTCCTTATTCTTTCTCGGAGTCCTTGCATTTCGTCCTCCTGGTCCACTTGTCGTGTCCTTTCCTGCTCTATCCTCGCTCGCAATGCTATGATTTCCTCTTCTTTTTGCTGAAGTAGTTCTTGTCTTATGCTTGGGGGTGATGATGTGTCCTCCTGATTGCTATTTGACGGAGTTCCGGTATGAGGCATATTCAATACAAATGATGGTAAGATGTCTAAACTATCACTTCCTTTAGAACGCAAAAAGTACCTTGACATAAAGGATCCTTTGGATTCCCACCAATTGTCACGTCTTGCTTTTTGTCCTTAATAACGTGATCTGAATTCACTATAAATTTGGGGAAATTTAACTTTAATTTGAACACTCGCTTGCTGTGATGAACTAAATTTAACTCGCTGATGTAATTTCTTATTGGTGTCAGCTCTACTGACGTTGTTATATGTTGAACCCAATCTGTCGTGGCTGCAATCCAAATAAGAAAAATGATGATAAAATATGAATACAAGTTTATTGAATGGAGCGTCGCATGGAAGTGACCGAGTTAGGCCAAATTTCCAGCGACGTCCCCACGCGCTTGGATTGCAGGTCATTGACCAATCAAAATTCAGTATTAGATGATCGGAAATATCAAAAGTGTGAAAATTTACCATTTTAAGAAAAAACCTATTAGTGATAAATCACGTGACCCGTACAGTTTATCCGTTTAATTGACATAACTCAGCGCAGCTGTACATAGCCGTGGGTCATTTGCAAAAAGAAAAAAAGTACAATAAAAATGAAACTTGATTACGTAATTGATTAAGCCTATTTCGGACTAGGCCGGATATCAAAGACTGATAAGTAAACTATTTACACACAATACAATGGATGGTCCATTAAGTGGACATGTTAGGGATTACTCAATTTACACCTTCTTACATTTTGTAAAAAAAAACTATTTACCAAATAAACAACACAATGTCCAGAGGAATTGCTGTCATGTGTTTGAACATTTGACATTTGAATGAATAAAAGAGAAATTGACAATGAACTGTTAAAATTCAGTAAACCAGTTATCTAATTCTTTAAATATTGCATATTTGTTCATGTAGTGAAAAGTTAAAAATATAAAGATAATGATACAATTTCTAATGAATCTTTTCCGTTAAATCTATCTGTCCTTCCACAAATTCATTTAAAAATTAAATTTGTTGTTATGACTATTTTAAATAGTCATAACAACAAATTTAATTTTTAAATGAATTTGTGGAAGGACAATACGAATGTGTTTAATTTTGGACTATCCTGTGATTTACTTAATTTTGTAACCCACTCAGTCTGTAGGAACATTAATATTATTACAGGCACCTCAATATTCATCAGACAATATTTACTACTGATGTTGACGCTTTACTTGCTGCTGACTTTCTCTCAAACACGCTAATCGATAGACCTCGGATTGTAAAATTCACGTGCAAATCAAGTCGCCATTTTACATGTACATGTATAAACAAACAACATTTTACGATGTTTTAAAGATTTTCAGTTCAGATTTTTTGTAAGCAAATAAGGGATTAAAGACATGCTGTAAAACGTCTTATGGATTGCACGGCGTATCAGCTCGTGTATCTCTAATTTGCAGTAAACGCTAGCTTTTTTTGAGAAAAAAACAATCGGTTCAACTCATGCAATAGTCCATATACATTTATGGTACATTTTGAACGGTAATGTAAGATATAATAATTTTGTTCACTTAACAGTTTCTGACGAATTTTTCACATTTAACTGAAATAACGCAATTTGATGAGCGAAGTACAATCTGTGACTTTAATCCATATGCACCCGTCTCTGCTACTAGAGAACCTTTTCTTTGGTTTTGGGGGATTTTTTCGCAAACAGATAACATTATTTACACATGTACGTAAATATCACCCCTTTTGTTCTCAAATAATTTTTAACTCGCGAGTATGAGCTTTCTCCGACATTTGTTTCCATTTACAAATAGGCGGGCCTATATAAATGCGCCAGTTTGTTGCGACTCGCAATTGAAATAAGTGTCATCACTCAACGAAATGCTACATCGACCGTAGCGTATACATCCATGCTATATTTGCGATAAATGATGAAACATGAAGGTAAAAAATGTGCTTCATAGATAACTAGTATTCTGCTGAGCTACAGAACTTTAGCTTTCCGGAAATATTGCCGGGATTTGCGGACCGTAGATCTAATGTATAGACTATAGTACATGCAAAGAATAAAATGAAATTTATATACACAGCTGTACGGTCAGAAAACACATGCGTTTAACTTGGATTTTGTTTGTTTGGTGTTTTTAAAAACTAATTTTGAATAATTAATCTATATTTCTTGTAAGTTTACTAGAAAAGTTTAATGTTGCAAGTAAATTATGCGTGTTAAAGTGTACTGAGAAGCGATAAAATATACATGTGACTTTCCCAAATTCATTCAAATGATTTGAATAAATCTATAGCTAAATACAATTAGACAAATGTACTTTAAAACGTTGATTAATGAAACTGCCGCGACTGAATATTGTATGATATTTTTTTTCTCAAATTTTTATTCACTTTCGTTGTGAGCAAATGGAAATAATCCACTACAGTCGAAGATAAAATATTAATTGACTCTTCTGTTTCATGATGACGTGCATTCCAAAAGCAATATCAGTTTTATCAAACAGGTTCTTGCAAACCATTCCGTTTTCTGTACACCTAAATGTATAACTGACTATGAGGACAAAAGCAAGTGTGATGGTCCACAAGCAAGTATGATGATGCAACTTTTTCCCCGTGAAGAAATTGAGGGAAAATGCTGTTGAGAGGGACAATAAACATACTACATGTATGCCCAAATAGTTAGTAAAAACCTGATAAGTATTTTATCATACTAAAGCTGTATTTGTTCTTGTTACTTTGAGAAATCTACAATATCTTTAAAGCACAAAAGTCCAATCCACACTTTTCAAAAGTTGTTCCCCATTTGCAGGGTCACCCCAAAGGTCAAAAGGGAAAAAACCAAAATTCCCCTTCTTTATACAATCAAATACATGTAGTTTGGCGTACTGTGATGAAATCGCTTTGGATTTGCTTTATTCATTCAATATGTGGTGACAACCTACATATTTAATGAGTCATTCTGGGGCAATCAAAATACATTTGTGTAGTACATGTATTACCAAAAACGGAGTTTTAATATCAACTGATATAGATACAAAACATATAGATACAAACTTCTATACTACAAAGGCTACTGTGATAAATCTATGGATTTTCCCAAAAAGATGACGATAAAGAGACACAACATTTGTAAAGTGTGGATTGTGAAGACAACTACGATTTCCACAGAATTATCCATGTAAGTAACTCACGACCAGTTGTGCGAGTAAGCGTTAGGTATTAGTACATGTATGAGACGCTGGCTGTGGATTTTCGACAACAATAATTTACATACATGTAATACGCCACTTTCAAATGGCGCCACCGTCTAACAGTACTTTCAGTACTTTGATTAGTTCATGCATTGAGAAGTCCGTGCAACCTGAATGCCTCGATCGGAAAGCAACCGACCGTAACTTTCTCGACCGGTATATATACCCCAGTGGCAGTTGAGGAGCGATCGAAACTAATATGGCGACCAAATGCTTTTATGAATTCATGTCAGCTTTAAGTTTCTAAACCGAGTTTGTCATGCATCACATACTGGCAACATAAATGTCACATCCGTAGAATCTTCGATAAAATCAGGAGACAACAAGCAAGTAAGGAAGAAAAAGACACACTCAATATGTCTGTCTCTTAAAAAGGAAGAGAGAGAATAAATGTAAACTTATTTCTACATACTGACCGTGGGGCAAGTATTTTTAGAGGTATATTTTCTTCACAAAGAGAAAGTAAATCTTACTGGGTGTGTTTATTTGATTAAAATGTTCATTAGTATAATAATTTCAATAAACAGAAATCAAATATTATTTTTAAGTGATGAGACGAGTCGTAGAAGATTTATAATAAGTTTGACAGTTAATGACTTATAGACTCCTCGTTAAGTTACCTGTGATTATTCACACCTTTAGCCTTACCAACATGTGAAAAACCTCCTCTTAAAGGGTAATAGCCAACCTTTACGTACGTTATAATGGTATTTCTTACATTGCACGGGTGTGGAATTTTATTTCATAGCCAGTGCTGACAAATAATCATAATGTTTGTCACATTAAAATTCATCATTGTATATTTTGCATTTAGTTTCGTATTTTAATTTAACCACATGTCCCGAGGTGAGCCCCTTTGTTTTTTTTTTACTTATTTGTAAATACCCTTACTGAACCCTTACTGAACCTCAGGTCATTGGGCTTAAACCCGCCAGTCCGTGCAGTGTTAGTTTGGACGCGGCATTTCAGTGGGAATGACGTATTTATACTTCTATTGGTAAACCATCCAGTTATATATGCTTTGCGCATGTAGTCAATTAAAATAGCTGTTTGCTGACTCTGGGGTGAACTTGGTCCCGGCTTTTCTGAGTTGAGGTTTATTAATTGACAATTTTATCTTCATTTTGTTCATTTCTGTTCTAAAACACCCATTCATGGTATTCAAATAATTTTTATGCTTGTTTGTTACGTTTGAATTTAAATGTCTATGTTTAGATACACGTGTTTGAATCTTTTATAAGTATGGCGTGCTATTTTGGTCATATCCGCATGTAGTAATGAGTAGTAATATGCAACACTGCATTGGAGTAATTATGTATTCGCATTTTGTGAGTGTAAAAGCTAACATGTTTTATAGTTAGTCTTCTTTAAGATTTTATATTAGCATTTTGTGTGTCATTCATGAGCGTATAGCGTGTAAGTACAGTATGGTGTGTATTGGTGTAAAAGCCAAAGTTGCTTTTGTCATGTACTTAATGTTTGTATACTATTTTGGCGCAGGTCCCTTTTCAGTCAGTGTGTTAACCACTCTATTCGGTAGTGGTGCTCATTACCAGACATTAGAGAGTCTTGTGTAGGCCAAGTGGCAGTGGATTACATAACCAGAGGAGGACCTTACCAGTCCACGTATTAGGACAACTACTATAAAGACTGTATATCTGATTCAAACTGTATTAAATATGTAAAGACACTGTAAAAATATCTTCTTATTCTTTGTCTTAAAGTAAATATAAATTTTAAATATATTATTATTCCGCTCGAAAATCTGTAACAATGTTAATAACCATGGTTCAATACCCAATGCCAGGTAGCGAAAAGAAAATTTCACGAAGCTTAACGTATTCACAAAACAAATACCGAACCCAAGAGAGCTGACTAACTACTTAAGTTACCATGAGTTTATGGTGACCCACTGTAGGGAGACCAGGGGTCACCTTAAGTGGAAAATCCATTAGGAGACCAGAAGTAACCTTAGGTCCTAAACCTTTAAAACAATGTTAATCTACAGATTTATTTAAAGTGAACTATTCACAGGTTATCGTAGGTCCTAGATCAATGAATTAATGATCCCTGGTCTCCCTATAGATTAATAAAATCATAACTACACTGATTTAGGACCTAGGGTGACCTCTGGTCCTCTTTTGGATAATCTTCTTAGCGTGACCCCTGAGTTCTCTACAATGGATGCCTTCTGGTGAATCTCTATCTTTAAAAAAAAGTATCAAGGAGACGGGTTGGTCAACGTAATAACATTATTATAATTCATAGCGAGACCAGGTCCCAGGATCATGAAGCAATCTTAGACTTAAGTCGAAAATTGTACAGTGTCACATTGGGTCTTAATTAAAAAAAAAACCACTGACAAAACTGCAATGCTATTTAAGATGTCTTGATATTACCGTCAAACCTGTTTTAAAAGGCCACCTTGGGGAAATTTGAAAAGTGGCCGCATAAGACAGGTGGCCTTTAATTCCAGTTTGCATACAGAATCATGTAAATCAATGTATAAACACAAATGCATCAAAAGACATGTTTTATTATAATTACAGATTTATTTACGTATGTTATCCCACATGTTTTAATGTGCATTATTTATTTTACATCTTTGTATAAATGAAAACGTTTTAGGGCTTTACTTGTAATAATGGTCCTGTGACATTTATTCTTCGAGATGTCGCGTCATTGAACTGTTGAATCACCCCACCCCCCCAAAATTCGTTTATATCCTCGTTCCGGGGCCGTTACATTAGACGGTGCTTCAGGACTTTCAGGGTCTACATTGATTTCATAATTTTTTCGATACGTGTACCTTTTTTTTTAAAATGTTGTTAATTTGAGTTTTTTAAACTTGAAACGTTTCTGCTGTCTTTCGATATGACATACCCATTTATCCAACTCAAAAACTTTAGTTTTTTTTCACTTGGATTCAATACTTTCCTCTTTACGTTCGGAGTACTAGAAGCCATGTTTTCAAATGAATAAAATACAAAGAAGATAAACATATTTCATCGTATTTGATTTAAACACATAGGTACAAAATAATTATTTAATTACCCAAGCGACTCCATGTTTTAATAACGATCAAAATGATCGGGATCTGTAATCAACTAACGCGGGTGAAATATCACGTGACAAAAAAGTGGACAAAATGGCCGCTAAATACAGTGCAATTACGTGGTCGCTTAGTAAATTGGGTGGCCGCTGGCCGTGTTACGCGAGTGGCCGCTTATCCCAGGGCAAATATATGAGGAAACACGTCGGGGGGAACAAAAAGTGGCCGCTGATCGGAGGTGGCCGCTGATTTCAGGTGACCGCTAAGACAGTTTTAATTATGTTGTATGTCTATGTATGATGTTAATTACAAATTTCAATCGTCATTTTATGATAAACAATCATTTTATGACTGACTGAAATTTTGACTAAAGTCATGATCTTGAGACCAGATCTAGAGGTCTTATGTCATTTTACAAATGGACATTCACCAGAAATCAGCCACAGTGGAGAGATCAGGGTTAACCTTGAGTTTGAGTGAAATATTTAAAAGGAGACCAGGGCTGCGTTTTACAAAAGAGCTTACGACTTACGACCAAATTAATAAATGCTAACTAATCACGAACTAATCAATATTTTATTGTAATGGCTGTAAAATATAATTATGGGAATCAAAATAGTTGTAAATAAATGGTTTTTATATAAATTGAGTTCATTAAAGATTATTCCATGAGACTGAAAATATTAACGACTTTGTCGTAAGTTCTTTGGTAAAACGCAGCCCAGACGTCAACCTGGGTCCTAAGTCAATGTAGTATTATTTTTCTTAAATGATACGAAATCCAGATGTAAACTTATGTCATTTACAAGAACATCCATAAGGAGACAAAAGGACACTTCAAGTTCTATATCAAAGAAATGATTATTTTGTTTATCTAAAGTCAACTTATATCATTTTACAATATAGATATTCATCCATGGTAGGGAGACCAGGGGTCACTTTAAATAACAATATGCACAAGGAGACCATAGGTCACCTCAGGTCCTTAATCAATAAAATAATGATTTATTTTTAAAAGAGGCCAGAAGCCATCCACTGAGGGAAAACTGAAGGTCACCTTTGGAAATCGATCTCAGAGAAGATTCCCAAGAAACCATTCACTGTAGGAAAACCAGAGGTCACCTAATGTCATTTTACAAGATGGAGATTCAAATAACTGTAGGGGGACCAGGGGTCTTGGAATATCCAAAAGAAGACGGGAGGTCACCTAAGGTTCTAAATTGATGTAGTAAATAATAATTCTGTAAATCAAAAAGGTGATCAGAGACCCCTTACTGTTATTTTACAAGATGAAGACTCATTAAATATCATCCATTGTAGGTAAACCAGAGTTCATTTTAGGTCTCAGATCTATGTCGTAATAATTGTGTTAATCAATACGGAGACCAGAGGCCACCTAATGGCATTTTACAAGATGGAGATTAACCAAACTAATCCACTGTAGAGAGACCAAGGGGGTCAAATTAAGTGAATTATGCATAAGGAGATGAGAGGTCTTTTGGACCTAAATTATTGTAGCAATTTGTTAATCAAAACGAAGATCAGATGTCACCTTCTTTTACAAGTTGGAGAATTACCAGAAGTCATCCACTGTAGAGAGACCAATGTCACCTCAAGTGGGATGTCTATTAGGAGACCAGAGGTCACCTTAGCTTCTAAATCAATGTAATGTTTTGTCAATCAATACGGATACCAGAGGTTATCTTATGTCATTTTACAAGACGAGAATCGTGCACCATATTTATATTGTTTATTAGGAAGAACATAATTATTAGAGGGAACAGATGTCACAGAAAGATGTTATTGAATACGAAAACCAGAGCTCACCTTATATTGTACATCAGTGGGGAGACCAGAGGTTGCATAAGTTATAAGGAGACACCAGATTAAAAATGTGGTGTGTGAAGAATTAAAACCCTAATCTACTGAAAACAAAAGTCCAGACTTCGATTTAATTGACAAGCAAAAACAGTACATATTTTTCCATATCTTTTGTCGTCAAATGATGTTGGTTGGTTTGTGGGGGGGGGGGGGGGGGATGATTTGCTCGTTTTTGAATTTGATAAGTGAAAATCCATGGTAATGGTGGGTTGAGCGGGGGTTGAACTCGAACCCTCACCACCTTTAGACAGGGGAACACCTACTCCGTAATGACAATAAAGACCAGATGTTAGCTAGAGTATTAAGTTGATAAGGTTGCCTTTGTGGTATGATGTATCTTTAATTAAACATTGATGTGATTCATTCCTTTGTTCCAGCAGTCTAAAATTTCACCTATGACAGTCCGATATTAGTGAGCTTCTTAAGATCAGACCGTTATCAGTGGTTACAATACTGATATCCTTCAAAATCCCACTGTCTCAGGTAAATCAACAATGACATTCAATGGCAGTGTATATGCCGAAGACAGTTCTGTATGAAAAAATAGCAGACAGTTCTCGGCTCTAACGGGCCTCGAAACTCCGATATTTTTTTTTTCGGCATATATCCATCACGAAGACCAGAGGTCACCTAATGTATTTTATTACCAAATAATTTTACCATTATCAGTGAAAAGTATTGGGGGGGGGGGGGGGGGGGGGGCAAAACAACATCTTCCTACAGGCTAGACCTACGTATACAGAGTAAGAAGGTCATCTACTTTGAATTCTCAAAGGCATTTCCATTTGCTCTATCGGTTGGCTATGTGTTCTCCTCTGTCTCTGAGACATACTTTCCTTACTTACTGCCTTGACTAAACAATCTCTTGCTCGGTGCCTTCTTGTACCATAATTATGACACTTGTAATGGGAAACTGTCATTACTCTGTGAACCCTCTGTGTTCATCGTGGTAGTTTTCCTGTTGGACTTACTCTCTGTTAATGCCGCTATCTTGAGTTCAAGTTCTTTAAGAGATACCCTTAGTCCATCTCTCAGTTCTTTGAACTCACCTCTGACATTTGTGTCCTGTGTATCTGGTTTTTCTCCAGAGGCTCCCCTAGCGTAGCTTATGTCGCGTCTTTGTCGCTCAGCCCTACAAAATGTCTCTATCTCTACTGCGAGTCCTATAGCCTCAATGAGCGACTTAGGTCTTGACTGTTGAATTCTCAAACTTATGTCAAAGACAGTGAGCGCGTCAACGAATTGATCATTGGCTATCATTTCTGTGACCTCACATGGTGCACTAGGGTAAGCTAAATGTGCCAGACGTCTTATGCTCTCACCTAGTTCAGGCAATGTTTCACTTTATTTTTGGCGCTTTTCTTTTAAACATAGCCCTGTACAATTCTGTTTGTTTTGCTGGGGCGAACCTTGCCTCTAATGCATCACAAAGGTCTCTATAAGAGCATGCATTGTCTGGACGCATATTGCCCAACACCGCTTGAGCTTGTCCTCGTAGAGATGCAGCGATGCAAAGGCCTCTTTGTCTATCATTCCACATTTTTATGTTACCACATTCATCGAAATGCGCTCAATAATAAAATCCACGAACCAGTACCATCGAATGTAGCTGGCTTCATTACAGTTTTTCCTAACTGCTGACTATTTATCCTTTCACTTTTTATAGGTGTTACATCAGGACCCAAAGTCCTCGGTCTACTAGGCATTGTGTAACTGTCCTATTCGCTCTGACTTTTAGAAGTTCGCCCATTTCATCCAGTCCATATAATTCATAATTTGGACTTCCATGCAAGCATCGTCTGGTCAACTCCGCCATGGTATCATCTTGCGATCTTTTTGTACCTGCATCTGTATAACTCAAGTCACCCACCGTAGATGACTTGGTTACCTTGTCAGGAGATTGCTTAAGTACCATCATCTGCAACTTTTCTTTCAATCTTTGCCTCTCTGCATCAATCTTCTCAAGATCTGCCAACATCTCCTGCTCAACATCCATCTTTAAATGTTGTCGTTTACTTATGTACTAGTTCACCTAATGCCTCAAACTGATCACGGTTCCTTATACCGTGTTTACGGGAACCAAGTGTTCTCTAAAATACTTTAAGAACTCAGTAGTTTAATTTAATTTAATTTAAATTTAATTCTGTACGTAGTAACCAGGTGCACAGAACCACAGTACCCTTTTTTCTGCACACAGTAGCCCGGTGCACAGAACACAGTAACTTTTAATGCGACCTGGAAACTTTACTTCACTCGGTACCAAGACGCGGTACCAAAACTGTACTCGGTTACCAACCGCACTCAATCACCAACTGCACCAAGTCATACAAATACGTAAACCACACACAAAACATTTTAAAACACAATGACTAATTCAACAAAAATCAAATGAGCAAATTTACCCTATCCCTTGACCGTCTTCTATCAAAATGTAACGTGTTATCTACGGGGTTCTTTTCAAGGGAAAATGGTATTTTATATATTAATAATCTTCCTTTACTCTACCTGAGTATCAATGATTCGTTTGTTTCCATATTAATAATTACTATAGGGCGAGATGTGTGAAAGTGTGTGTGTGTTCTATAGCCGGGCACCCTGCACCGTGTAACTTGTCAGAGATCCTATTATGTTCGTGGAGTACCAGGTTATTTCACCCTTATTCAGGATTACTTCTCCTGATACTCCACCATAATTCCTCTCTGACATCACCTAATACTGGTGCTACTTACTTCTCTCAGTGCGTCCTTATATAACATTTGGTCAGTCCACCTGGCTAAGGGGTGAACAGCACTATGGGAGAATTCTAGTCTCCTCAGATACACCCCTTTGTTAATAGCTAATGCCTAATATTTCACGTTACAGTATATTTATCTGAAAAGATTTTTTATTGTAATGTCTTATAATTTAATTCTGGTCGTAACGTGCTTTCTGATTGGCTAAACAATTTTTTTTATATCGTATAAAGAATGTTGCCAACGTCATAGTACGACTAACGTTAAAAACGAATTAATCCGCCAGAGGTTACGTTTGAATTTTGTACAATTTAAAGTCATTTTAAAGTTCAAATGACCGTATTCATCTACAATTTATAGCGAAAAAAATTAAAATAATAACGATGAATTCAATATTTATTTGTTTTATACGATATAATATGGTTTGAAACAGTTTCCGCTTTTTTATAAACCGCTATTCCTTAAGTAGATTAATAATACCTGAAAACATCATAAACATAATTGTAATAGAAAGAAAACGCGACAATGTATCTCCAATTGACTCGCTCAAATTGAAATTGTACTTGAAAGGCGACTGATCGTAAATGGCAGACCTCTCACGGAGTGAAACATCCGATATACTATAAATGAAGAAATGTTTATCAAACTTCAATTTAACATTCCTATATTTGTTATCAAAACAATATTTACCCAAATCACATGTTTTATTTAAGAAACATTATGTGTACGATATTGCTTATTTTTCTTAAATTAACTCGTCCTCTCTGGACTTGATATAATTGACTCACTCAAATTGAAGTTGTACTCCATCTCATTTATCATTTTTATACATCCATGGCATCAGTCAGGCATTATGTTCCGGATTGTTTGGATTACTAGAATTCATCATACCAACCTTTAGTTCAAATAAAGTGCTTTTTACCATCTGAAGCATTTTAGGAGGATCTCCGGCCATCTTGTACATTTGAGGACCAAAATCTAAACATTTCTTAAACTGGCTTGTTTCTGCCAAAATCTTACAAAAACTGAACAATGCATTTTTAAATGCTTAGAACTACGCAGCTGCAGACTTAAATTGAAGATTTTAAAATCTGAAAAATATGAAAGGTCATTGATGTCAACTCTACAACCATTTATTGAGAAAAAGATTGAAGCTTGCATATTTCAGTTGTAGCTTTGTCTCAAAATATTGCTCCACATGTGTACAAGATGACTGGAAAATCCCCCTTAAGTCATTGTCGCCGGATATACAGAAATACCATATTTCAATCTGTTACTAGTAAATTAATTTTCTTAACACATAGGACAGATAAAGAGGAAAATTATCAAGTTTCTTAAGATAATTGGAAACAAGATCCTTTAAGTATGTTCAAAGGATAAGCCTCCAGATCCGATGGAGTATCGACGAAATGTCTTTGTGTGAGCTCCTTACCTATAAAAAGGATAACGTGTCGTAGGTTTCACACTGACGAAACTCTTTATAATTATTATCTTTTGAGAGAATCAATTCTCAATTGAAATCGACCTTAATCTCTTTGAAGAATATATTTTCTGCGGAAACTCTTAAAAACTATTCATACTTAATCTGAGGTGAATCAATAAGAAGAGCATTGAATCATGTTCCATTGTGAATGTTATCATGTTCATGACAATTTTGTGAAGCATATATATGCTTTCGGTGAACATGAAGATACTAACATCAATTAATAAGGAAGGAAAAAATTGTTTACTTCCGTTTGCATTAAGTACCAGGAAACAGAGACACCTGCCAGTGAAAGCTCCTGGATTCTAGAGATTTTGTTGGCAAACAAGGCTTCTCTAAAGACATTTTAAATATTTCTTGCCATGATTATAATCACATTTTTTGTCATGATTAATGATGAGAAATAATAAAAGAATGTAAATACAAGCTATGTAGAATCAAATACGTAGATTTAAGCCAACAGAACTTATGTCTGGAGAACATATAAGAAAATACAACCTTTTAATGTTTTTACTTATTTATCTGATTAAGATATGTTAATAAAATTTATCCGTTTGTAAGCAGTCACAGTTATTTTGTCCGTTGAAGCATTTTTAAATAAGATTACATAAAATATTTTTGTTGACGTGTATATGTTTATTTAAACAGATATGATAATATATAACTTGTAAAGATTCCATGAACAGAGTGAATGTAGCAAATATTTTACACTGAGCAAAATTAGGAAGTGCGTGTAGACATCGGAAGAAACAGGGATTGAAAAAAGAAAATAAGTATCACATCATGACTCCCGAATATGAACTGAATAATCATTTAATCTATCTAAACTTTGACAGACGAAAAAATTATGAAATTCATACGATTAAAATTTCACACGATATTCATGCGAAAATGTATATCTAATTTTCATCGTTGTTCCATGCGAATATCATGCGAATATCATAAAATTTTCATACAAAATATTGCGGAGGTTGATATAATAATTTTGAAATCTTCTTGAAATGAAAACTAAAATCCTTATTGATCTGCTTATTACAGAATTAAAAGACAACAATTATGATAATCTTCTTAGGATAATCTTTATTTTGGAGGAGAACAAAATTCAAATTTCTTCTTATTCCTCTTCTCAAAAAGGCTTGTTGCCTTATGAATCTACAAGAAAATTTACATAATGCAGTGTACATAAATTTTCATATTCCTGAACGGCACATTTATTTTGAATGCACAGAATTAATATTGGTATATAAAGACAAAATTCATTGATTATATGACATGCAGTTGGTAACATGGTCAATGCTCGTTAAAGCAGATTTGTTCAGACACAGTAAATTTTATGGACGGACAGAAACTGTCCAGTGGACAGAATTAAGACAGACAATAGTGATCATCACTTGAGCTTTTATCTCAAGTGAGCTTACAAAGATGCCGATAGTCTGCATCAATTAAATGAGCTTCAATTTTAAACATTGATCCAAATTATCATACAACTCTTAAATTACATGTATATAAGATTACTAACGACTGTATTCAGGGTTTTTTAAAGTTCCCTGAATGTTATTGGTTGTCACACTGTTAAAATCTTTTCCAAAGAGTCTCTGCAGATCCGCAAATGCAAACTTAAGGCTCTCTGCAAATATTATTGATGTATAACTAAAAGATTTCATTCATGTTTTATCTTATAGATATCTGAAAGTAAGTAATACAGCTAGTGTGCTCTTTATATTCAGTAATGGCTTTCTTAATTAATAATTAACAACTCCTACACAAACTCTTGACAAAACTAAATTGTCATTCTTACTTAATTATGAACATGCTCTTATTGGTGGAAAGACACTCGAGAAATATGGAAGGATCTTTTCTTCTCTTCTATGGATTTTTATCTAAAGAACTTGAGAGAAAACAAGCAAATGTAATAAACAGTTTCAAGCTTTGGATTGGCTCGTAAAATCTCAGTACATTTAGTACTTTAATTTATCCTCACCTTTTATACAGCCAACAGATATGTCATCATGTTCATCATGTTCACACCTCCATCCAAATAGTACCAACCCCATATCCGTGTAGGGATGTTCTTCTCATGCTTCAATGAAAAAGATATCAGATATTTTATTACATAAGCCTATAATTTATAAAATTACGCTAATGACGGTTAGGACTATAAGGTGTCTCTGATCATCATCAAGTTACACTTCATCTTCATCAAAAGGAATTCTTATAGGTCTATATGTTATCATCTGCAAAAATTTCGAATGATGTTTTTATACCCGCACTTTCTAAAGAAAGTTCGGGTATATTGTTGTCACCCTGTTCCGTCTGTCCGTCCGTCCGTCTGTCACGTTTTACTTTCTCAAACTGCTCTTACATCTTATAAACCAGCAAACTGAACTCTTGGAGTATGATTTGGGGTGTCATGTTTTGTAAAAAGGTTTCAAAAATTCTCTGGTAGTCCTGGGGGTCAAATAATTGGTAAAAAATGACGTTTTTTGACAAAAAGCCTTCTTCCTCGAACTCCTTTTACATTTTCAACAGTAGACAAATCATCTCTTGGAATATGTTTTGGGGTGTCCTATAGATGCGTAATAAGGTTTTGGAAATTTCAATTTTGTCCTGGGGGTCATTAAATAGCTGAAAAACTACGGTTTTTTTTTAACAAAAAGTCTGGTTTCAAAAAACGTCAATTTCTTTTTGCAGTAGCCTAATGATCTAATGGGATATGTTTCGGGGTGTCATGTTGACATGTAATCATCTTTCAGAATTTTTGTTTTTATCACAGGGGTCTGTGGGCATCAAAAAAAGACGCTTATTTGCAAAAAAAAAATATGGTTCCCAGAACTCCTCTTACAATTTATGCAGTAGCTATGTCATCTCTTGAGATATTACAGGGGCTGTCATATAGTCATGCGATAAGGTTTTAAAAATTTAAATTTCATCCAGGGAGTCAAATAGTAGCTGAAAATTGACGTTTATCACTCCTAAAAAAACCTACTTCCCAGAACTCCTCTCATGATTTAATGAATAGCCACATCATATCTTGGGGTATGATAGGGGCTGTCATATAGTCATGCAATAAGGTTTTAAAAATTTAAATTTCATTCAGGGAGTCAAATAGAAGCTGAAAATTGACGTTTATCACTCCTTAAAAAAACCTACTTCCCAGAACTCCTCTCATGATTTAATGAATAGCCACATCTTATATAGGGATATAACAGAGGCTGAGCTATAGATTTGCAATAAGGTTTTAGAAATACAAATTTGATTCTGAGGGTCAATGCTATCTGCAAAATGATGTTCCGTCCCATAAAAAAATTAATTCCTGGACCTCCTCTTATCTCTTGTGATTGAAATAACGTACCATAAGATGCATAAGGAGGAAGAATATATATGCTTTAGGGGTGGGGATCACAAGCATTTTTTTCAAGTTATTTGATCATGTTTGATTTTGGGAGGGTGGGGTGGGGTTAGGGTGACCCCCAGATGCCATGACCTACTAATACCACAAAAAGATTTGCGTTGACATGGTCATGGTTCAAGAAACAAATATATATATGGTTTAGGAGTGGGGATTTCGATGATTTTGAGGATATTCTAAAGATATTCAACTATTCATGTTTTCTATTTAGAGGAGGGGGGAGGTGGTTGTTTAAAAACAACTCCGGGGGGTGGGGGAATGACCCAAGGGGCAGGGGCCAATTTGTCTTAAATGTATCTTGACATGATCAGCAGAATTGGACAGAATTATCACTATAGGGCATCTGCAGAGTGGGGCACTAAATAGTTACAAAATCAATCTTCAAAAAATATTTATAATATGTTATACATGTATTTAGAAATGTCTTTATTTTCAAAATGATTAACAAATTTATCAGTCAAAATGAGTTATAAATAACCGATTGGCAATTCTGCAATTGATTGCAAGATCCTTAGTATAATATCACATGTATTTTTTTTATATATAATTATACATGTATGTTAACAATCAGGATTAAAATGCACAAAATTTCATGAGTCATAAATCTTGACATACCACATATCTCTTGACAAAAAAGAATAAGCAATTTAAAATAAAAGAAAATTAGTCATTAACTCTTTTTCTATTACTGGTGTATGATGATGGGGTAGGGGGTATAATGGAAAAAAAAGCTGCAGCATACCTTCATTCTCACTAAAAATGTATATCTAATCCACACATCCTGGGGATGGGGAACAGTTAAGGCCCCTTCCCCTTCCTCCCTATTATAACTCATATAAACATGATATTTAATACCCAAATTTATCATAAAATAGGGTCAATATGGAGTCAACTCAATAGTGTAAGTCTGACAAATGAAAAAATAAAAAAAATTCTGCAATTAAAATGACAGAAACTGTAGATAAGCTTATTTAAATACAGATGATGAAGAAAGTGAAAGTAAACCTTAACTGTTTTGTATACCGGTGTCTCATAATATTGCGCTACTACATGTATTATACTTACCTATATTGGTCAACATCATAATGATAATCCAATTAGCACAATACGAATTCCTTTAGCTGATCACCACAAAAGAAACGTTTATTCATGTTAATTAATCCTATTCTGCATATCAAGAAAACATATGCATGTACACCACGTGAAACCCATCTAACCAAAGAGCTGGGTAAAACTAGTACCCGATGCAACCTGTACACCTGTGTTGTGTACGTAACTTCAGACAAAGATCATTTAATTGTAACATATTGTATGTGGCCTTCTTTTTGACTAAAACTAGTACAAGAGAGTGTTATTTAGAGACAAACACTTGGTGCGGGTATTACTGTCTAATTACAGCATCTAGTTTTATCTGTGATCTTCCGATGATACGTAAAATTTCAGGTTTCTTACCTCTCTCAGTCTCCTACTCAGGTCTCGCTCCTGCTGACGTCACATATTGCGTATACTTTCGGTACTGAGAACCGTCAGGACGGCGTTTGATTTTATATTAGTACAAAATACCAAAAGCAATAAACAGATAAGATTTTATAATTTAGATATGATTAAAACAATTATTACTTAATTTAAAGCTGTACATGTCGATTTGCATCTTCTTAAACGCTTGCAAACAGTCTTACGCGTTTCCGAAATCCCGTTCGAGTTATCTCTCGCGATTACTCAACATTCGATGTGCAGACAGACTGAATTTTCTCTAGCTAAAAACATGAACATATTTAACCGGCGCTGGATGATCAGTGATGTAAGTCAGCAGGCACTTTACATCAACATCACAGAGATGTGTCCGAGCTATCGCACGATTCTTAAATCAGCGATTGGAAAGTTCTCGATCCTGGAGAGGAAGGGAGTGGATCGTAAACAAACATGTAAACCATAGAATTATGATGTTTCAGGTATATGCATATTCTGTGTTTATATATTATTGTTATTAAAGTTATCAGATACATGTTTAAACACTGTAAACATGTATTGTTATTATTAAACATAATAGATACAGGTCTGTAACTATGCGGAGAAAATTCGGGTTGATCGTCTGTCAATTTTCTCCGTAAAGCTATGGATCTTTTATATATCTTAACCCTGCGTTTTAATAAAATCTATGTACATCTATTTCTAATTTAAGAATGAATGAATACAGTATAAATGTAAAGACTAGGAAATAAATCTGCAGATATTTAAAACATGCAAAATTTTGTCAAAATTGATGTGATTTAATTAGAGACATAAATAACATGTTATTTATATTTGTGATTTAATTAATAATATCATGTTGGCCAACATGTATAAGTTCTGTGCATATTATCAATGAATATATCATGGTGAATCCATATGTAGGAGTATATACATATGCAGTTTGAAAATGTTCAAAGCATTTCTTTTCTACAGGGGTGTTTTAAAATTTGAATCAACAGCTGATCAATAATGCAGACAGAAAATTAATGAATGCTGTTCCAGTATATGTTGTATAGCATGATGGCTATAACAGTAACATATATCACTCGGGAAATCATGCACAAAAAATGTTCATAATACCATGTACATTGTAAGTATTTATTCAGTGAATTGTCTTGTGTTTTGAACATTATTAAAGTTTGTAATTATAAAAGATAAAAAACATGAATGAACATATTTGATAAAACAGGTTGGACTTACCTCTTGATCTCATTTACTTTTGATTGATAAAACATACTGTCAGTTATTTTAATACAGAGATACAACAAAATAGTTCTTTTCTTCATCTGTGCAGATGTGCATAAATTTTTTGCTTTAAGCTGTTATACATGTACTTGATATTTGTGTTTGTTTTATTATTTATTTCATATTAATTATATTTTGTCTTGCATATACAGAAGGTTGACAAAGATATCTAAAAGTGGAGAGGGATAAAGAGTTATGCTACAGAAAAAGGAAGGATAAAGGCACATGATACAGACACTGGAGTGATACACCAACATCAGTCCATTAACATTATTACACTCTGAGACTCGAGACCACAAAGGCCTGAAATATATGGACAGCTCTGTGCAATCTCACTTGGAAACATGGAAAACTTTTATCACAATGTTAAGAATTTTAAGTGAATTTCCATTGTCTAGCATAGAAATAAATCTTTGTTTGAATATAGCTGTATATTTAACTATATATAATTCACCAACTGCATTCGAAAGGTTTGGTACACGCAAACTATTTAATTGTAAAATTGTTAAAAAACATAAGACTTAAATTATGTATCTTAAATGATAACTAATGCAATCAGCATGTACCATATACATGTAATAAAATCTTAATCTAAAAAGGGAGATATAACTCTCAGTGGGTATGAATGACTATTGTAAAGGCAAAGTTTTACATGTTACAAACATGAACAAAGATATAAAAAGTATTGAATAGTGTATACTTTGATAAAATGTAAACTTTATTCTAAATTTTGATTTATGCATGTATTAAGTCCAACACATGCAGAAATTGTTTTATTACCCTAATGTCAAATTTTGTCACAATTGTTTGAAAATAAATACTACTCTGTCAACATATGAATGAAATGAGTGTTTTAAAAGTGTTTTAAAAATGGTTTGGATTGATTTGTCATAATTTAATTTTCATATGAAAAACATGCAATTTTCATGTGAATTTCGCATAAACTTTATATGAATTTGACACAAATATCTAATCGCATGAAAAACATGCCAAAAATAATTTGCATGAAAATTGTACAATTTTCATGCGCATATCATGCGAACATATTCGCATGAGAAACTTTTCGTATGATTTTCGCATGAATTTCGCATTAGAAAGAGACGAAAAGTAATACGCATGAAAATCATGCGAGCCACTTTTCCCTGTGTTTATTTTTTTAGTTATACTTTTGTAATTTGAATCACAAACACAAAATAGTGGCTTAATATTATGTCAAAATTAATTTTAATTCATTATCGTAAGAAAATAACAAAAAACATACCCATAAATTACCCAAGGCAGAAAAAATGGAAGGTACAGCGTATTTTGATAATTTTGAAATCTACATTTGAACGGTGTTCGTTTGATTTTTGTGCAATTTAACCTTGTGATTACACTTATACTAAGATGATTTTTTCCTGAAATCGGTAGACTTGGAAATGTTTCAAATTAGATGTTTTCGTTTAGATCATTGTAGTTCAACATTTTGACTATTGTTGTATAATATTCTATTTTTAAATAGTTCATTACAAATAAATAGAAACGAATCATAATATTGATAGTGACATTATTTTCGAACATTTTAAGCATAAATAATCCTCATAATAGTCGCATATATTAATGTACAAATTTCCACAAAATTATTTACATTTCATCAATATGACAGTTTTAAATAGTGAACTTTGACCTTTTGTAATTATAAAAGGGGTCCGGCAAAATGATTTAAATTTTATGAGAAAAAATACTTTAGTTTAATGAACAAAACGATATGTACCTTTGGTAAAATATCTCAATTATGTAAGCCGCAAACCTTACCTTAAAACCTCACATTTTCGACGTTCAATTGTATTGTGACGTCATCTATACTGAAATGTTGAAATCACGAAGTTATAGTTTCGACTGCAGATATGTAATAGTTAGATCATATTAAGTAAAATTTACGCGATTAAGAAGGGGGCGGAGGGAGCGAAGCGACGGAGTCCTTAATCGCGTAAATTTTACTTAATATGATCTAACTTACCAAGAACCCACTTATTCATTGGCTGATCAAAAGTTCTGTGCCAATCAAATATCATTTCCCTTTTGTTTACGGCTCTCTAAGCTGTCAATCGAAATGCGACGTCGCTGTGAACTTCTTGAGAAATTCTTAACGATTAAAAACTTCACTTAATAGACTATTTAGCGACTGCTGATTGGATGAAAAAGTGGGTTATGTTCTAAGCAGGGAAAAAGAGAGTAAGATCGGAGGTAATCCGAATACAAAGGGTGCCTCTGTTCATATCAGGGGTGCCAAAATCCTGTATTTTATATAATAAGTATATATAATCAGTTTAGAGAGGGAACTATTATTACTTATTAGGTCTAGATCTAGATCTAGATCAAGGCAAATCAATGTAACAGAGGCCTTACATCTCGTTCAATTTCACAGAATCAACTCTTCAAAATTAATATTCTCACCTTTCAAATACTCTTTGAAAACCTTCGCTTCACCCTTGTACACTTTCAATATTTTGTTGCCATTTATTTTTTTTAATTCTCTCAATTTCCCTCGCAGAAGGATCCTTTTCCTCGATGCTCCTTTTTATTCTGCTCCAAACACAACATTGTGACGTCAATTCAAAGAAAACATGCTCCTATTTAAAAGTAACTACAAAAGGCAACTACTCAAAATATTTTAAGAACTTTTGGAAAGTGGTTTTTGTATCAATTTATTTAAAATATCGAAATGAGTAGGCGAAGCTTCGGCCATATTGCCGAATATTAATTCTCACCAGACGGATATAGAGATAGTTCAGGCAGTCACGTGTCATGTTTAAACCAATGAGTGTTTGACATTTCAGCCCGAGGGAAAACAATAAAGTGTGTTTCTATATTCGACCCAGACCCTAGAATTGACTATGTAACAAACTCATCGACACGTTAAATACCAACAACACAAAAAACACTCCCGCTAAAATACGGTGCCTTCTGTGCAGCAGACATCTTCTAATATCCTCACGGCCAAATGTCCCCCTAAATCATCCAAAGCAATTGCAATACCACTGATTGTTCAGCTTATTTCATAATACAAGATTTACGAGAATACAGACTGATTTTAATCAGTGGTTAAGGTTATATCATTGTAATGAGTTTCCTGGCAGAGATAATTCCGGTATGTAATTCATCAAGAATATTAAGCAGTAGAACACATAAGGCAGTGTAGAATCAGTTACAATAATCCCAGGTATATAAGATAAAGTTAATATAAAAAATATGATAAATCATTGAAGAGTTGAAATGTTTGGGAATCCAGTAAATGTCACGTATTGGGAATCCAGTAAATGTCACGTATATTTTCTTTTTGACGAATCCTAGTTATGAAGTTCTTCATAAATATTTGGGTATTTGGGTATTTACGAGGTCATCGCTTGAGAAAACTCAAATTTATGTAATGACGATGATTTAAGAGTACGAAAAGGGATGAGAGGCCAATACAAGCTGATATTCAACTTGAGGAAAATTTGTATTGTTTTATTGAAATGCTGACAACACAATTATTGTATCTGGATCTTGTTTTAAATGTTTCCACATAGGTGGGGCAGCGGAAATCTTTTTGGAGAAGCATTTGTCATCGTAAGCAGTAGTGATATGCTCCTTATGAGTACGGATCTTAACGAAATATTAATACTTATAATATTTCTCTGATGATAAACTGCAATTTCTCGAGTTCTTATAATATTTCTCTGATAATAAACTGCAATTTCTCGGGAACTCGTGACCTTTAAACTACTGACAGCAATGACCACAACCATGTTGAGTGAGACTAGTTCCATAGCTTGTGGTGTTTTCCTATCACTCACAAGCTTCCTCATAATATTAATCTTCAAAAAGCCGTGTCTACAACATTAGCAAACACGAAATAACAATTCCTTTTCATATAAAAGAAAGATTATAATCAACTTTCTCAAAATACAGTCTAGACTGTTTTATGTGACCATCCAAGGGCCTTAAAGAAGTCACATAAGACATTTCTTGATCATAACTAATTTAATCTAAAGTGACCAATTACAATGCATGCTGTACTACGTGAACACAACGCAGTCAAAGACTAACCTCACAATCGTTTTAGCTATCTTAAGCTTTCAATAATACTTGGTACCAACTAGTTAAACTATTCATATTTTATATCTTCAAACTAGTTTTTAATAGACTGAGTTTCAAATTTCACCATCTTTTGAACATTTTTGTTACGTAATCCTTTGTTTTTTTTGCTTTTAAACAAGATAAACACTTCAAATTTGAAAATCAATCAACTTTATGATAAAGGTGATGACTTCAATTTTTCAATAGTCAACTTTCCTTACTTATGTAGCAATATATCTTCATCACCTGCGTATGGAGTTTTTGTCTCTCATTTAATTCGATACGCAAGGGCGTGCTCTTTGTATGAACAGTTTCTAAGGCGAGGCAAGCTACTGACATGCAAACAAGTTGATAAAACAGGAATATCAACAGGCTCGTTTGAAGTCATCTTTTCGTAAGTTCTATGGTCGATACAACGACCTTGTCAGCAAATACAATCATCCACTGGGTCGCATGCTGACTGACGTTTTTCATACTGATTGTTAGACCATAATTTATCACCTAATTGTATACGGACTTTTCCGTTTTTACCCGATTACGACGAGGAGCACACGGCGGGTGCGACCGGTCAGCAGAGGATGCTCACTCCTCCTAGGCACCTGATCCTACCTCTATCTTTTTGGAGGTCCGTGTTGCTCTGCTTTGAATTTGTATTTCGTTTTATGGATTTTTGAGATGGTTGACGGTTTGTTATTGTCATTTTTCCAATAAGGTACGAGTCAATTCTTCAAAATAATGGATAGAAAACTGCCCATTCTTAAATAAATCATATTCCTCATATATCTAAGTTACTAGTAATTCTTGATCATCCGGACTACATTCGCCCTGGAAAAACCTTAACCGTCAACCTCCTCCACACCCCGGGAAAAAAGTCTGCATCTGAGCCAGTCAATGCATTCTTTGTTTTGGTTGGCTTAATCATTTCATCAAATGATTTTGTAAATCATATCAAAATTTGGCATATCATTCCCACCCTCCATATTCAGAATATCACTTAGAAAACTGTGTCAATATATGCAACACCTCTTTTACATCCTTAAATATTGTTAAAAAGAAATTCTCTCCCCAATAGAGAATGAGATGGTGTTGCTTAGAAGAAGAGTGAATGAATATGAAAGCTGAATCAGAGTAAAAGGTGCAATATGGATGAGCTTCATAAAGCTGTAATTTCTGATACATTTGAGAATAGAACTTCTATAGTGTATAAAGTTCCGGAATCTACTCTATACGTTACAGAACAGGAAGGTAAGGAAAGAATCACTATTGAATGAAACAGAAGATTTTGTTGATCATTTGACATATAGGGCCGAGGTGGGATATAAGTATGCAAAAGGCATTCAACCTTTGACAATAAAATATGCATTGAGAGAAACGGACAACGAAATAGGAATGATCTATTAAGGAGGATTGAAGGTTAAACTATCCATCATATTTCTATTAAAATTATACACAAGATATTTTTAACTATAAGCTATCATTGAGTAAAGAAAAAGTTAAACTACTTTTGATACAAAATTTGAATGTTTTCCTATGTATTTATATAGAGTAGCTCTTCTTCTAAAGGATATAAAGTCTAGAAATGGTTATGACCAACGAGCAATCTTAAACTATTTAACTGGGTAATAATTTGTTTTATCAAAGAAAAGAACGAGATGGTCCGATCGAATAGTGCCCCCGAGTGCGAATGAATTGGGTAAATCCGATATTTGTAGTCGATGATAGAGCAGATCACCGCAACTGAAGCTTGTACAAGGTAAAAAGCACTTCCAATGAAAAAAATTAATATAAATAGTTTGAAGATTTTTCCGCAATAATGACAGCAAAATTTTTTTCATGATAAACCGAATCGAAGTTTCAAAATAAATGAAATTAAACATGTGTAACATCAGGCTACGGGGCCGTGAAACCTAGACGAACTCACCTTTGATCTCATTTTCCCATTTTATATTTTTTTGTAAAAGTGAGACTGTGATCAAGATCAAAAGTAAGCTCGTTTACGATTTATGGCCCCAAAGCCAGATCAACACCTAGAACTATCATATACAAAACGGATCAGAAAGTGTTGACTTGGGAAGATGCTAGATTGCATGCAACAAAGAAATCAATACAAAGGTTGTTACATCACCAAAATATTCAACAATTACCATCATCGCAGCAGGAAAATCAGTTTGTAACCATATTTCTCCATATTTTTTTCCCATGGAGGTGATGGATGCCTTCTTTTCTTGAAGGTGCAGCACAAGTAGCGGAGCGGATCAGAAACCCTTGACTTGGAAAGATGCCAGAACTGTATGCAACAGACACCAATACAAAGTTTGTGACGTCACCAAAATCTTCAACAATTACCATTATCGCAGCATAAAATGCAGTTGGTAACCACATGAATGAAAGTGATTAATACAATTATTTAAAAATTATGTTTCCAATCACATGGTACGTCATGCAGAAATCGCAAACGAACAAGATTAAGAACCAATTTTGATCATTTTCGATGGCCACAAAGCCCATATACGTCAGTCTAGCAAAGAATGTTACCATATTTTCTCCATCTATCGCAGAGTAGCCAGTTGCTCTTCAGCTAGATTAAGCTATATTTGGTCCAATTTAATTATGTATTAGAAAGAATGTTCTTCACACATGCAGAAAAAAATAGAAGCCGCTATGTATGAAAATGTCAATCTAAGCAACAAACCATATTTAAAGGCAATGTCTCCAGATAATTCTCTTTTATTTCCTCCAGGATACCTGAATTATATCCTCTAAATTCTGCCATCTATGAACTATACCTGGAACAACAGCACCTTCAACCATCTACGCCAATGATCAGATACAGCCGAAAGTGGATACGGAGCAGAGGAATTATGCACTATTATAACAAACAACAATTGTGAGCACAATAAAGAAAAAATGTCTTCTAGAAGAAAAAAATGAGTAATGGGAACAGTTTTATAAGTGTTTCGACACATCAATGGAACTATCAAATTTTACACAGTACAGAAAGTATATTTGTCTGCATAAAATCATTTAATGGTATAAATTGTCTCTAGTAGTATATGTCAAAGAAGGTCAGGTTATCTTTCTGATATATAATTTAAAAGTCATTTATGAAAATCGTTTTTATTGTTTTTAAACAATGGATAAAACATACATAATATACGTCACTGACCTTCAGCAATTGTATAAACAATCATAATTTAAAGAGAAATTAAAACATAATTATGAATAAACAAGAGGCCCACCGGCCTTATCGGTCACCTGAGTACCGACCTGTCGAGATATATGCATTAAACTAAGTTTCATTCTACAGTAAATATAATTAAAATATTGTAATGACGATAATCTCTCTGCCTGAAATCTTTTAAAAAGGACTAGGCCAAGATTAAAAATATCTGTGTCCCCTAACGCGACCGACCCAATTAAATCCGGCCGACTGAATTGTTTTTGTTTTACCACATTAAATAGAGGTTTTTTGAAGAAACCTAATTTTACCCAAATTCGTATTAGGAGACCTCCATCTTTTTCGTTTTACAATCATTTTGTTAGCCTTGATCTGACATCAACATGGGCGAAATACTGGCTTTATGCTCGGTAACTTCGCCGGAATTTCCTCCGAAAGAGAAGTTGAAGTCGCCCTGTATTATGAGTTCACGATTGTGTAAATTAACCCCAAAGACATTAAAAGCATAATCATTTAATTCAAAAGACGTTTCCACAGCCTCAGTTAACCACTGTTGTGATTAATAAATCGCGATTATCTTATCTTTTATAGGTAATAAAGACGTGTGATGCAACATTTAGCCTACTGTGCATTGAAAATTACAACCGATGTTTATTACTTTTAGTGTTAATATTACAATTAGTTGGTAACTTGAAATTAGTTAATAACTCTGCCAAATTAATGCTAAAATAATCATAAAATCATCTGTCTACAGTTATCTTAAAAGGATAAGAGCGTACAATGCCTGACAAATCCCCTGCAACCAGAATGTTGAAATGGCATATACATATAAAAAGAAATTTACGTTTGAAAGTGTACATCAGTACATGTATAATGTAAAACATAATTCTCTAAAAAATTAACAAATATACATTTATACTTTGTACTTATCTCGTTTATTTTATTAGTTTATTTTCTAAACATTAACTTTATGATCTCATATCTGTGCTAGCGCTATTTTTATGCGACACCGTGAACAGAACATGAACATGACGTATTTTTGATCGTTATCTAGAGCGTATTAAATATTTCTCCATAAAAATATTTATTTTTTTAAATGATTTACTTAAAAGCACAGAAATTAAAAATAAAACGTCGGCTAAGATTCGAACACCCTCTCGTCCGATAAGGATAGTCTACAAGCCTCCGCCTATCTCACTGAGCTACGTTGATACACTACAGGATCGATGAATAACTTTGATTGTTTGCCAGTTATTAATAATTTAATAATAGGGCAATATTTTTGGTGAAAACCACAAATTTTGACCCATAATGGGTCTAGACTCCATTTTAATAAAACATAAGCAAAATGAATAAAAACTTATCATTTAAATAAAAGTACTTTTAGGATGGAGTCAAGACCCATTCATACCTACAATTTGCAATTAGAACAGTAAATGATCAAGATTTTTGCATAAAACGGTGTGCAGCTTAATTTGGAAACCCATATCTGTCGTGTTCACAGAATGAAAGCATATGTTTGACTCACACCATGACTACTATAAACAATGCTTACAAGCCAAAAATTGATATTTTAACTGAAATTGAAAATCGTTCGTGTTTATTGTTTCAAGTGGGGGATATACAACGCCTTGTACGCCCCTATCCTTTAAAATGATCCTCTACACAACGGTTGTAATTGGGTCAAATGGTTGGACTAGTACCTCCAAAATACACAGAAGTACAGAGACTGATATTATTTGACATTTAACTAACACAAATACAAAACTTTTCATCTATTTAAAACTTTTAGAAGTTGTTTAGTTTTTTACTTGCTTAAATCGAATCCAATTTTAAGTAAGGTTGGATCTGTGTATTTTATCTTCCTGTAGGTTATGCTGTATCAAATAATGACAGTCTCCCTGATTTCTCAAACTTCTTCCTACTTTTCTGTTAGGGAGAAATAAGTCTCAAAAATTAGGTTGGTACCTGTGATATGAAAGACTCTTTTATGTTCTGAAAAATTTAAACAGTTCTCTTAAATTCGTCAAATTTCAAATAGACCGAAAAAATAAGTTGGCTTTGGTAATGACTATAATTAAAGTGAAATTGGGTAAATTAACAAAAATCTTTATTAATTTAATTGATACTTTGAAGTATGTACATTATCATTAATTAAAATGATATTTAAATATAGGTTAACATGCACATCAACATACAAATGATAATGAATCTATTCATACACATCTAGTTATTGAATCAAACATGTTTAAATTTAATATAAACAATATCAAATTGTGAATTCGATATTAAATTTGTATTACATTCCATTAGTACAAGTATAACAATATGTTTTACAACTGGTCATATGTGTTTTTAGTTTTGTAATCAATTAAAGAATTTATTGAATTTTAATTTATAATGTATTTTCAATTATACCCTGACAGAAAAAAATATTTTCCTACCTACCTACCCAACTTCAAAATTTAGGGTCGGATTAGGGGAAACAAAGATATTTTTAATGATGGGCCTATGAAACCTTTAATTTTGGCGAAAACTTTAAGATCATAATAGAGTGCATGGCCTGATATTAACAAGATATCTGTGAGCCAATGCTCACTAGTAATACCCCAGCTCTGATGTGAATATGCAAAATAAGCAAAGTCGACATTTAACAGGAAATTGACATCCGATTGGTACAAAAGAAATTCCACCATAGGGCATACCTAAACAAATCGTTGCTGAGAAATCTTTGACGAAATTTTGTTTGAAAAATGTTGGCTAAAAATAAACATAGTCGTCATTTAACAGGAAGTTGACGTCCAATTGGTACAAAAATAAATCCCACCACATGGCATACCTAAACAAATTGTGTGTTAAAATTTCAAGCATCTGCGATAAATAGTTGCTGAGAAAAATGCGACAGAAATTTTTGTTACGGACAGATAGACATACAGACAGACAGACACACACGGGTAAAACAGTATACCCCCTTCTCCGGAGCGAGGGTATAAAAAGGTGCAAGACTGTGATAGGAAATAATTACCCCATTTTTCAAGATAGGTTTATGTGTATGTTTTCATAGATAAACAAAAAAAATGATGGCTAGTATAAATGTTTTATTTAAAACAACCACTCATCCCCAATCTCCAGGGGCCAGACAGAAGCTCTCCTAAATGGGGCAATTAAACGACAATATAAAACCCATTGATAGCTTTCATCTTTCATTCCTACTCCGTTAACATATTCCAGCTTTTCAATATCCAACTATTGTTAAAGTATCACCATCTGGCATTTAAAGCAAAATCATTTCACATGTACCGATTATCAGTGATTTTGGCTAACCAATTATTACTTTACTAGTAACAAGTCTATTTGTTTATTTAGAAAGTCCAAAAACTGTTTTGTTGGTATTGTTTTAAATAATAAAAAGACTTGTATAACTCTTTTAATCATACAACTTCTTAATTACATTTTTTAAAATGAATAGTTACTAAATATGAACAAGCAAAGGAAGAAAACTTCATTATGAACAAACAAGGAAAGATAACTCCATGAACTGTTACAACCCCCCCCCCCCCTTTTTTTTAAACTCTATCCAACACTTTTGAACGCTTTCACAATATCTTGACTTTGATTTCTTTCTTTTTTTCTAGATATGTAAATTTACTCATTTCCTTCATCGAAATTCCAGAACAGAATTAAATATTAAGACTCGTTTTCCCTCGGACTGAAATGCTACACTGTCACTGGTTTAAAAATAGCACGTGACTGATTCATATATGTCTGTTCGGTGAGAATTAATATTTGGCAATATGGCCGTCATTGGCCGACGCTTCGCCAACTCATTTCGACATTTCATATCATTAAATACAGAAACCGCATACCGTATGTTCTTAAAATTTTTGGAGTAATTGCCCTTTGAAATTCATTAAAATTAGAGTAGTTGCCCTTTGAATATTGACGTCACATTGTTGTTTCTGGAGCAGAACAAACTGGCACCGTCGAGATTTGCTTAAATCTCTTCAGAGGAAAAGGAGAAAACGTTGAACATTGAATTGCAACAAAATATTGTAAGTAAACATGGGCGAATTGAAGATTTTCAAAGAGTATCTAAAAGGTGCAATTGCTGAGTTTGCAGAGTTAAAATGAGTAAAATTGGACGAGATTTTAAGCAATTTGTACATGGATTTGCATACATCATCTCCTTTTGTGTATAAATGTGTCACTTGATAGTCCTTCAGAAATCAAAACACTTATTAGGTTTGTTACTGACTGACTACATAAATATATCGGTAGATCAATCTCATAGACGGCTCGGTCTCGCCTCGCCATCTATGAGATTGGTCGATTGATTTTTAATTATTATATACATTAACACTATGTGACCATTTTGCTCCCCCCCCCCCCTCCCCCCGAGTCAAAACCCATACCCGAGGGTCATGACATTTACAATTTTGGTAGAGGGCTTC
The DNA here is from genome assembly GCA_033439105.1 of Magallana nippona. Classification (NCBI taxonomy): domain Eukaryota; kingdom Metazoa; phylum Mollusca; class Bivalvia; order Ostreida; family Ostreidae; genus Magallana; species Magallana nippona. The sequence goes on along the minus strand of CM065926.1, from coordinate 61,096,992 downwards.
CTGGTCTACATAATTATGAATTTAGTTTTTCTAACAGATGTGGAGAAGATTGTTTAACATTATATGCATTAACATATATGGCTTTATTGGCCCGCCCTAGGGCCAGAACGCCTGACCCAGGGGCCATGAATGTCACAATTTAGGTAGAGGAGTTCGTGGACATCGTGGACATCATGGCCATGCTATTAGTTTTAAGGGTCATGAATTTCACAGTTTAGGTATTAGATTTCATGGGCAGTATAACCATTAATTAAGTTTTAAACAGGACACTCTTGATGGCTCGAACTTCGATCGCTCGAAGTGAGTCTCCGGTCCCGATTTTTTCCCTATATAACTAAGCATATTTACTCTTAATTTCTCTAAATCTTGATCTCTCTAAACCCTTGATCCCTTGAAGTCAGACTGCAGTCCCGTTATACTAATTCTATTGTTTTTTTTACTCTTGATAACTCGAAGTGGCTGTGTATATGCAAGCGTTACCTAATTAATACCTACTTGGTCATTTAAATGGCTCCAGGCGTTAGTTGCGGGACCCGTGTAACCGTTTTACAAACCGTTTTGTAACGTTTGAGACGCAGTGAAAATGAGGAATTAATTGAGACGAGACAATTATTTTGAGCCAAAGTCAAAGCTTTATGAATTATAAATCTGTAGAAATTATGCATATCGGCATCATTATCAATATATTGATTATTGGTGACCAAGTTCTTACAGCTGGGTAAACACCCATACAGTGGGTGATACTCAGTTATCCATTATAAACTACATGTCGTCTCACAGTCCAGTAGTACTGAGCAATCTGGTCAAAAAATGATGCATAAAATAAATAATTATCATGACTTTATTCATTTTTAGATACTACTTAGTTTTTAAAACATCCTGATCTGTATATTTGATTAAAAAGAAAACGTTGCTTAAATAGACGCGTAAAATAAGCACTAAATTATGTCTTCATCCGGTCAGACTAGTTTTAAAATCCATCGGTCAACCTGGAAAATTCCGAACTCTCGAAAACTCGAACTCTTGATCCCTCGAAGTTTTCCTCGGTCTATGGACTTCGAACTATCGTAAGTCCAAGTGGAAAGTCTAGAGATGATTTTCTAAGATTTAATACATTTTACTATATGACCATATTGGCCCCATCCTAGGGCCTGAACCCCTTTCAGATGACAAAGAATATTAGTGATCTGGATTTAAAGGTTACCATAGCACAATTAGATATACAACTCTAAATAAAAAATTAATATGACTAAGAAGTAAAGATATGAACAGCATGTGATAAAGTATTAAGGAATTCTACCATTTGTCTGTTAGTTTACCTTTCTCTCACATCATATAAATATTAGTATCACCTAAAATAATTTTACTGAGGTGATGAACACACAAATCTTCTAAATAAATGTTCTCGTCACTAAATGTCAGCTTTACATGCGATTTCTCAGTTTATTGATTTATAGATATGGGATTACGATCCTGAAATATCTCCAGGAGCATTGTTCTCTCTTACGTGGCTGCTGAAAAAAATGGACCATATTTGTATCGTTCAGACATCAAAGAATGTGACAAAACCCATTATATTATAACCCTCTTAAGTCCATGGGCACTCGTATTAAGGCTGGATATGATTCTTTATTGGTTTCGTAATTGCATCATAAATCTAAAGCGGGTAAACGTCACGTTTACACGTGCTACTGCGCAGCCTTTGGAGGAAGGGGAAACGAGATTTCCAGGCCTCAATGTTCAGAACAGCGATGCTAACAGTTTGCTCTGATAAATTAGAAACATGGTTTTCTTGTCATGATCCAAATGTTAAAAAGGAATGCTGGCGTTCATGAAATGACGTTCAAAATGTCAGATTGGCGGATTTTAAATGTGAGAAATCTTATAATTTTTCAAATCAAAATTTATTACTTACCCAATTTTGGAATTCCCAAATAGCAAATGAACATTCTTACTCGATGTAGACGCAAGTGTGCACTTCGTGGTGTTCTTTCTCAGATTCAAGAAGGCGAGGAGCGCGTTATCATTGAGTCATACTCAACAACATTACTGCACGACCAAGAGAAACTCTTGGCACTGATTTTCCTTCTGTAACATTTTCGCTTTTATTTATTGGGCAGAAAATTTGTTTTGTGAAGTAATCATGCTTCCTTGGAATGGTTGCAACCGTTGAGGGGATGTTTGCACGTTTGTTGAGTGTTATAGAGCGTTATGATTTTGATCTTGAACAGATATATGGGTCTGCTAAAAAAACATTGTGAGAAAATTTTAATAAACCTAGTAGTAAAACAGGCCGCTTGTTCCGATACAACTAAATCTAATCGAGTTAGTTGGTAGATAGATACATATTCACATGAAGATTTGTGCAAATTTCAAATTAAAGACGAAAGTATAGGTCGTATTACTTTACTGAAAACCTACACATTTATAAAACCATCCAAGTCCGAGGTTTAGAAATAAAAAAAAAAATGGTTCAAGGTGTTTATGTTAAAAATTGGAACTTTTAGTAATTCGCGATGACCTTATCTACAAAACGTCGCATAGTAGGAATTCTATCGAACTTCGGTTAGAAGCACTTACTAACATACATAATATTTTCATTCTAGTTAAACAATATATCTGTGAGCCAATGATCACTAGTAATACCCCCGCTCTGATGTAAATATACAAAATAAGCAAAGTCGACATTTAACAGGAAGCTGACATCCGATTAGTATAAAAATAGATCCCAAAGTATGGCATGGCAAAACAAATAGTGTGTTAAAATTTTAAGCACCTGGAATAAATTGTTGCTGAGAAATCTTTGTCAAAAATGTTTGAAAATTAAGGCTAAAAATAAACAAAGTCGTCATTTAACAGGAAGTTGACGTCCGATTGGTGCTGAAATATATCCCAATATACGACATACCTAAACAAATGTGTTAAAATTTCGAGCATCTGTGATAAATAGTTGCTGAGAAATCTTTGACGAAAATTTGTTTGATAATTTAGGCTAAAAATAACTAAAGTCGTCATTTAACAGGAAGTTGACGTCCGATTGTTACAAAAATAGATCCCATCATATGGCATGCCTAAAAGAATAGTGTGTTAAAATTTCAAGCATCTGCGATGAATAGTTTGCGAAAAAATGCGACCGAAAGTTTTGTTACTGACAGAAGGACAGACATACACACAAGGGTTAAACAGTATACCCCTTTCTCCTTCGGAGCGGGGTATAACTAGTCATTTTGATAAAGACATAACAATACATGTCATTAAACGTCGCTTCTTTTGGCCAGATATGCAAGAGGATATAGATAGGTGGTGAACATGTTGTGAATTTTGTGCTCGAAGAAAACAAGGTCCCGGGTTGGGAAGAAATGAACTGCAACAGTTCAAAATTACTGCCCCCTTACAAGGTATCGTAATAGATAAATTTAGACCTCTTCCTGTTACAAATAACGGTAACTGATATATAATAGTAATAGGGGACTATTTTACAAAATGGAAGGAAGTGTTTGCAATTGAAAACGATACTACCCTTACTGTTGCAGATCGGCTTGTAAATGATTTCATTTGCAAGTTCGGTTGTCCTGAACAAAAACACAAAAAGTTTATGAAATTATGAAAATGAAAATACAATTTATTTAAATTTGAATGTGTAATAATAAAAAATAATAATAAATGTATTTAACCAGACTACTGCAATGAAGCTGGAATTAAATAGCACGACGATGTTTGCAATATGGTGTTTTACATGTAAACAAACCTTTGGTGTGTACATTCCTTCCCGCTATAAAAGTTTTATCTCTTTTATGGCAGAGCATAAACTCTGCGACTTTTAGCATCGTTGAAATTATTAAGGACAGTATCAGCTATAAATACTGGCACACGAGAAAAAAAATCGATTCCTCTATGAATTATTGAAACGTTATCTAAAATTAATGCAGTGATTGAATTGTGTTTTCATTAAAACTTTCTGGTGTGATGTGTATTTTTAATTTGAAGAAGTGATTATCATCTTATTTTAAAAACCCCATTCTTTACTGCATCAACTATAAATAGGTTGTAATTTGGGGATATCTGTGAGGAAAATGCTCACTAGTGATACCCCCGCTCTGATGTTAATATACAAAATAAGCAAAGTCGTCAATTAACAGGAAGTTGACATCGACTTTGTTCAAAAATGAATCCCACCATATGGCATACCTGAACTCGGAGTGATTTAAAATTTCAAGCGTCTGCGGTTAATAGTTGCTGAGAAATCTTTGACGAAAATTTGTATTGAAAATTAGGTTAAAAACTCACCAGTCTTTGATGTAAGTAGGAGCAAAGTCTGATATCCACAATTTCATCCGTGGAGAGAAATCCTTTTTAGTCGGACTAAAAGCAATTAACTTCTTGTAGGCAGAAAATTTCAAATTAAAAATGAACACAAACAGAAAAGCATTACTTCTACAAGAAATTATTTTTTATAGCGGAAGCTTCTTCCGCTATTAAAAAAAAAAAAAAACATATAGCAAAATGTTGCTCAAGAATGAATTAACAAAGAATTAGAGCCGTGTTTAATCTAACCTACAGCAAAACATGAGGTGAGAATTTCATTATCCTTGAAATCTGTCGACAAAAATAATTTATAGAAATACAAAAAGGGAGGGGGTGTTAAGGGGTGCCGATATGCCCATAAAGTAAAAATGTATTGAATTTTTATATTTTCTTCTTTACTTGCACAGAAGTAGATAAGGAGATAAAGAGAAGGCATTGTTATTATGCAAAGTGTACTATTATACAGTTCCTAAATTGTGAAATTTACTGTCCATGGGGCAGAGGGTGGGGCTTTTTATTGGGGGGGGGGGGGGGGGGGGAGGGGGGTGACGAGTGTGGGCATATAAAGAAAATATAATTTATTTTGATCAAGTATTATCTAAAAGTATTCTTAATCACAACCTTAAATTATTCTTTTAATTCATCAATCATATTCAGTTCTTAAATTATATCTTCGATTCCCTAGTAATGTCAAATGTAACCATTATGACCGAGACGAAAAGTACAAGAGTAACTACCTAAAAGAGATGCAAGGTTGAATCAGAGAGCGTACGCATACCTTTGGAGCCTGGGGTAAATACATCTCCATCTCAGCCGAAGAAAATTATAGAAAAAAATACAGCCGGAAAAGAGAAAACCCAAGATGGGAGGAATTTATTGTGGAGAAATGTGCCGCCGTCAATTACAGACGCACTCAACAAATCAAAGAACTGATTTACGATGAAGGAGTGAAAAACGAAATTTGGGAAGACTGCGATCAGATGTTGAGCTACTCCTGTAACCTATTGCTGCCATTTTTTAAGGAAATCTACTTTATTTTTCTGTGCAGCTATCTTTTTACCAAAAGTTTACATTTTATGGCACCTGGAGCTAAGGTATTAATAATAAGATATTCTTTCGACTCCTCATGTCTCCCTCTCTTTATGAATATTTTTTTTTTCACAAACATCAAATTCAGATTAGATTAAACTCCAAACTCAAATGCAAAAATGAGACCCTCTGAAAGGTCAATCCAAGGAATATGGTACTAAGGTAACAGGCAAGGCATATAGGCCTCTTGTTTTAAAGAATAATTTTATTTTAAATTAATTTTTTGAATATAAAGATTTTTATTTATCAAAAAGTTTGTGAAGATAACATGGATTCAGCGATATGAATTTTAGAAAGAGGGTTTCAATGATAAAATTCTTTTAAAATAAGGTATTAGGAAGGATTTTCTCTCACCTATAATAAATCAGAAATGCATGAAATTTTCACACAGTCAAACATAAAAATACAAATCGATGGGATCAGTTAAACAAATTTGCATGACCATTTTCCTTTCCCAGCAAGATTATGTCAAGGTCATATTCTTTTCCATCAACTTTATTCCATGTAGCTTTAATCCTATGGAATTCATAGTAATGTAATTTGAACAATTGTAACAAAACCGTAATTTTTGGTCGCTTGTGTCAGACAGCAATAATATATAAGGATATCCATTCCACCGTTGACCGTTCAGTCATTGCCTTATCAATACAAATAAGCATCTTTTCTTCAACTCGAAGATGTGCCTATCGTGTCTACATGATTTTTGTCCCAATGATTTGCTCCCTCAACCTTTTGCTTAATATTTCGAAAATAATTTTATCAGACGTGCGTCAAGTCCAGTTTTTAAAGCAGACATATTTGAGAAACAATCTCTGTTAGACCACCAAGCTTTTCAATGTTGATCTTATGATCTTCTAATGTGCTTACTATAGCATTGTAGATGTCCTCTGCCGATGTTGAGTTAGGGCTGACAAACTAGAACTATTGTTGTTTCATCCCTTTATGTGCAAAGCGTATATTCACAGACCCCAGTAAGGAGAAAAACAAGGCCCCATCAAAAAGGTTTACAGTTCTATCCTGCTCTATTTTCGCAATGTGTCTATCAAAACCTCTTCCTGCTTTATCGGTTCGATATGTTTGGCCAACATCTAAATCCTTAGGTTTGTCCAAATCACATAACCAGACGCAATCTTTAAAAGATTTGTCATGTTTTGCGACAGTATGGGCATTTCTAAATCTGTAAGGGAGTCTTTTATAATTTGCCTCGTGTTGGGGAACTTCGCCGAATTTCGGACACTTCGGTATGCTTGTGCAGTTTAGAGACTTTCGTAGATTATTTACCTTCATCTACATACTGAGACCGTTTTTCTCTTGTTCTGTACAATAATGATGAACGAAAATTCAAGAGAAATTCGAAAATAAACATAATCAATGAATTTTAAGTCGAGTAAATTCCGGTCGATGTGTTACGGTAAATTTCGGACTCTTTCGTTTTATTTCTAACGGCAAATAAATCTAAAAATTATATTTTTATTGCTTTAGTATCTGAATATGCAACATAAAAAGACTACATTTTTGAAATAAATAAATGCTTATGATATGATATCATAAAACAAAGTAACTTTACAGTCGTAAGTGGTTATTTTTTTCGTTGATTTATTCCTCTTTGCCTCAGCTTTCACTCTTTTTCTTTCCAATGATTCATTCTTTCATTTTTTTCTCTTTTCGTGCTGGACTAGGGGAGGATGATCTTGCTGAGCTGGGGAAGTAGGAGGAGGAGGATCGTGCTGGGTTTCCGGAGGGTGTTCTGGTGGGGCAGTCTCAAAAGCCAAAGAAGGGTCAAAAGCACGAGATGGAACAGCGCTTAGTTTAGGGGAAAGATTCCAACATTATTTCTAGATAGTATATAGGCACTGCAAATCTCACCTTTAAATTTCCCGGCAGTCGAAGTTCTGGAGTATTCGGATATAACCGTGTGTTTTTCTAAATGTTAGGTATACCAAAGTATTTTCGCTTTGGCAAAACGCACATATGACCGTGCTTGTAAGCAGAGTTTGATAATGATGAATAAAACAAAGACGAATTGAAAAGGTATTTTCTTTATTTCAAAAAATGTCGGAAATGGAGCGATGTCCGAAATTCAGCGAAGTTCCCCTGTTGTTCCCCTATTTTTGAAGGATTCTCGACAAACCTTGCACCACATTTTCTTGTCACTCTCATCGTATTTGAGCCAGATCTACCGACCTGCCAATGCTTATGGAACGCACGAAGCGTTACTTCATCCTCATACTTTTTCCTTTTCTTTTTTGTCCTTTCCATTAACTAGCTTACGCTTTTTAACAACGCTTTCTGCAGTTAAATATTTCAACATGGCGGATGTACACAAACAGTAAGATTTGGGTAAAGTTTGTTACACAATACAAAAGATGTTCGAAATTCATTTATATGTTGAAATTATTAACAATATTGAACAAAGATAATCTAGAAAACATAACTGCAAAATTATTAATTCTAATTTTATTTCAATTAAAAAAAAAGGGTTTTCTTTGGTTAAACCTCTTTCATACACCGAAAATGTGGATAGACAACTCGGTCGCTTTCGATTCGGATCGGCGAAGCAATATGAGATAGATTCGGACTATCGGACAGGCGTTAATTTCACACACGAATCAACAGGTTCAAAGGTTAAGCAATTTCAGTTGAGCCAAAATCACCAAACAGCATTTGATTGCTTAAAGCTGACATAAATTCATAAGAGTATTCGGTCGCCATATTAGTTTCGATCATTCCTCAACTGCCACTGGGGTGTATAGACCGGTCGAGAAAGTTACGGTCGGTTGATTTCCGATGGAGGCATTCAGGTTGCACGGACTTCTAAATGCATGAACTACACATTATAGTAACATGTTTGTAAAAAGAATACAGGAAACTAAAATAAAAAAAAACAAATTATATTTATTCTTTGAAAGAATTTTCAAGGTATCCGTATTATTTTGCACAAATAGTGCTGTCTTACTTCGCATGCACATCGAACACGTGTGTCATTCATACAGAGTGCATAACGTATGTATCTTTTTGAATACCCCAGCGCCACTACATCCAACAAGTAGATAAATAGATAAATCCAAGAAAGTAACACCGTAACATCGTTTCCATCGGATTTTACAAAAGCACTCTAAAATCCATGCAGTCATTGACATTGCTTGATCTGCCAAAGTGTGTGGTTTGCGCATGTGCGATGTTGTAACATACACAGGAAAACGTTCTACAATTATCGAAGATTTTTAAAATATGTGTGCCTGGATTTCAGTCTGTCTTGTTTCGTCGTTCATTGGATATTCCTTACCAGTGCAGTGGTTGTTGCATTATTTTTGTTCAAAACGCATTTCTACAGGTCTTTTCGTCCAATGCAACGTGTTGGGTGAATGAAATGCCAGAATGCTGTGAAGCATGAATAGTGATATCCGCCTTCTATAGAAATCGACAACTAATATGGCGGTAGTCTGAGATAAAAGGAAAATAATGCGTATTTATGAATTCATGTCAGCTTTAAAGATGGCATCGTCATCAGCACCATGCCTTGCGTACCCAACTCGTACCAACGTGTTCATCTTAGACATTGATGCATCAGACTCAACAATAGGGGCTGAGCTAAAACAGTTACACGGAAGGAAGGAACGGACTATCGCATATACTAGCCATGTCTTATTACCTTCACAACGCAAATACTGCATCACACGCAAGGAGCTCTTGGTCGTTGTGAAGTTTCTTTTACGCCATTTTCGGCAATATCTTTTAGGACGACGTTGCCACACATGGTCATAACAGTTAAGGTAGCAAGGGATAGTTTAGGATAACAAGAGGCCCATGGGGCCACATCGCTCACCTGAGCAACAATGGCTTTATACATGTATGGGCGTTCAAACGATATTGTGCCATATGGCCCCTCGGTAGAATAACAAAATATAAATACCGTAAAGTATCCGAATTTTACACTTATTTTTGCAAACACTTAATCTTTGACATTATACCTTTATGAAATACCATTTTTACCGCAAGATGATCCTATGCAAGATATTAAACTAATTTTTTGGTAGGGGTACACTGTGAATTTCCAGTTCCCTTCATTTTAGTTCTGCCCCCCCCCCCCCCCCCTCACACTTTATAAAGTGATCAAAATAGATGAGCATATAAGTACATTTTCTTCTTCAACTACTTACTAGTTATTGTATTTTATTTAAAAAATTCCTATATGCGAAGGAAGAAAATTGTACCCCATGGCGCTCAAATTAAAAGCATTAAAAAATTTAATTGGTCTTCCCCATTAATAAACGATTGTTAACGTTGTTTACCTGGCGTGAACTCATGTGACGTTTTATAACCTTACTCACTTGATCGATGAATACACTCGAATGAAAAATGTTGTCACGTGATATGTTAAAGAGCTATTTTAATCAATCAATTCATCTTTATTCAAAAACAAGAAATGGCTTCAAACCAAGATGATTTTCCGCTGTAATATGTTCTTAAGAATAGCGATAATGCATTTATCCCCATAGCATAGACTAGCAATGCCTGTCTGATATGCACGATCTTTCGTACGATAGAGACAGAGGACCAGTCTATCCCATAAGAGTCATGTGTCAGAACTATGCAATTTGTTTTAAAGACGTCGGTTTATAGCTCACCTGAGCTGAAAGCTCAAGTGAGCTTTTCAGATCACTTTTTGTCCGGCGTCCGTCTGTCTGTCCTTAAACTTTTTACATTTTCGACTTCTTCTCCAGAACCACTGGGCCGATTTCAACCAACGTTGGCACAAAGCATCCTTAGGTGAAGGGGATTCAAGTTTGTTAAAATGAAGGGCCACACCCTCTTTCAAGGGGAAAATCATCGATAATTTGTTGGTATTTTCAAAAATCTTCTTCTCAAAAAGCCAGAAAAGCTGAAACTTGTGTGGAAGCATCCTCAGGTAGTGTAGATTCAAGTTTGTTCAAATCATGATCCCCGGGGGTAAGGTGGGGCCACAATGGAGGATCAAATTTTTACATAGGAATATATAGAGTAAATGTTTAAAAATATTCATCTCTGAAACTGATCAGCCAGAAAAGCTGTAACTTGTGTGGAAGCATCATCAGGTAGTATAGATTCAAGTTTATTCAAATCATGATCCCCAGGGGTAGGGTGGGGCCACAATGGGGGGGGGTGGTATTTTTACATAGGAATATATAGAGTAAATCTTTAAAAATCTTATTCTCTGAAACTGATCAACCAGAAAAGTGTAACTTATGTGGATACATCCTTAGGAAGTATAGATTCAAGTTTCTTTAAATCATGATCCCCGGGGGTAGGGTGGAGCCACAATGGGGGTTTAATTTTTACATAGGAATATATAGAGTAAATCTTTAAAAATCTTCTTCTCTGAAACTGATCAGCCAGAAAAGCTGTAACTTATGTGGAAGCATTCTCAGATAGTGTAGATTCAAAGTTGTGAAAATCATGAGCCCCGGGGGTAGGGTGGGGCCACAATGGGGGTCGAATTTTTACATGGGAATTTATAGAGTACCGGTAAATCTTTAAAAATCTTCTTCTCAGAAACCAATCAGCCAGGAAAGCTGAAACTTGTGTGGAAGCATCCTCAGGTAGGGTACATTTAAATGTGTTCAAATCATGATCCCCGGGGGTAGCATGGGGTCACAAGGGAGGAAACATTTTTAAGGAATATATAGAGAAAAATCTTTAAAAACCTTCTTCTAAAAAAACATTTGCTTAGAAAAGCTGTAACTTCAGATAGTGTAGATTCAAATTCGTTTAAATCAAAATCTTGAGTAGTAGGGTGGGACCACATTGGGGATCCAATTGTACAAAGGAAAACATTTTAATTATTCACAAAAACTGTAATAATGTTATCACATATGGTTTACTTATTTGCAAGCATTTTGACATATTGCTGATTCTTTAAAATTGTTAAGACTCTGGCCCCTGGATGATTCTTGGGCCTCACAAGGGGTTCAGAGTTTGATGTAGGTTTATAGCATATATATAAACAATTGTTTAGGATCTTCCTTAGAACTGCAATGCTCAACATGTGATATGACTATAAAATCATCCTGTTAGAAAACGGACTTGATTATAAACATAAGAATATCCCAGGGAATAAAAAGATCTTTATTTATACAGGATCAACATGTATAATACCACGTTGTCCAGGTATTTTATAATATGACTCCATTAAGCTGATCTTATCATGCCTATTGTTTCTCAGGTGAGCGATGTGGCCCATGGGCCTCTTGTATTTACTTGTCTGAAAAACTATCAAAATTGGTGTAGATTCCATATAATTAATCGAATAAGGAGGGGGCCCCAGAAAGTAGTTACAGCATATCATCCTTTTAGCAAGACATTTCTAATGATCAACCAAAATTTCAGCGTCAATCGTAGAATTATAAACAAGATACATAGCTTGGTTTGAGTCATGTTTTTGTTCACATGAGTTTATTACCATCAACTTCAGATATTTTAACTTGGTATTTCCTATTCAGCATAGCTGCATTTAAAATATATAAAATATGAACAAACTAAAGCATGAACTAAGCTCTATGTACAAACATAGCATTGTGCGCAAAGCTCTGTATTTTGCTTATAACTCGAAGCTTGACTCTCAGATACGATTAGTAAATATAAATTGAAAACAATTAAAACAAAAGAAAAATGCACTAAAACAAAGAAAGAACACAATTTATTTTTCATCATATATATACTTATATATTTCTAGCAGCGAAAATAATCTCCGCTTAGACTGAAAATGATGAGCATTTTAACAAAACATGTTGCATTAATCAACCATTACGTAGAGATCTAGATATAGAAATCGTACCGAATTAAATGTACCAATAGTAGTGCATCAGATTTTGCTCATTTTGCGCAGGTACATGTAAACAATTAGCTGTCTGATTTACCGAAGTCTATATTTGATTCGATACGTAAAAATTCCAAAATACTGGCGATACTTCCCCCTCAAGTTGAAAAGAAACGAAAATAAAATCAAAACAAGCTAAAACCACCGTCAGAAGTGAAAATGTCAACGTATTGAAATATTTAACGGCATATTTTGGATGTTTCAGATATTCCCTTCGCACGTAAACTGTTGCACAACAAGCAAATTCATCTTTGTCAGTTTGACCCGTTTATCACGCGTCCACCATGGCTACTTCTAACAAACTAGACTGGTCCTCTGTCTCTAACCTGGTTTTCGATATATGAAATATCGAGCCCGAAGTTAAACTCATTGACCCCCCCCCCCCCCCCCTTTCTCTCTGTCTTATTATTATTTTCGTCAACTGCGAGACTTTTGACTATGACTGTTGTGTTGAGATTTATACAGTGAAATTGCAAGTACCAGACGGGGGTAAAATAACGCGAAAAGTAGGTTGATGGGACGTATAATAAACTTTACACCGGTTAGTTTCTGACAAGTAATGTTGGAACATGCAAACGGTACGGAATGTCAACCTTTTGCGGGGAATTAGCTGGGGGAGGTCTTAAAAGCTGAAAAATCATGAAAAATTGGCGAAATATAACAGGGTTAAAATAGCAGAAAAACCAGTGTGTAGAAAATTTTACAGCTTCTGACCTGTAATTTTTCTCAGAAATTCGTGATTGGTCTTATAAGGAGTAATTAAAGGTATTTTTGCTGAATTGGAACTGAGGAATCTCTATCAGACATCATCTGGATACAATGAATTGTACAAACAAATCTGTCCTGTGCCACCTGTGTTGTCGTTCAGATTTCGACATGTCGAAGGACAATTATCCCGCTCCGAGACTATTTTAAACAAAAGAACCATATTTTGACTTGATGGTCAATAAATTGAAGAAAAAAATCTGCCTTCTGTCCCTTTGGAGGTAGTAGGTGCTGGCACGATAAAGATTCTCAACAAGTTGATGGCTGTAAACGCCCTTGAACGGAGAGTGAAATCTTGATTGTAGGAAGTTTTCTCGGGTAGAACTTTAAATAACTCACCACGTCAAATAACTCACCACGTTGTATGACTGGTTAATAGCAGTGACCTTACTTAAACGTTTGGTTGATGTTCGATGAGGTATCCTCCATAATTTTGATAATAAAACCGACATATCGGTGTTTCTTATTGAACAAATTTTCTACATCATCATGATGAATACGGGCTTTGCTAAAACGCAGAACGGAACGTAAAATGGAAAGGCTGATATGTTATTTACTAACGATGTTTATTTTCAGAAAATGTATGATTTCCTCAAAATTAACTGCGCATGTTTTGACAACTAGGCCCAATTAATTGAATTGAAAATTAATCAGAAAAAGGCTACCGCTCTCTATTTGCAATATATATAAGTTGCAAGCATGTTTTATCATACAACCGCTTAGGCAAAAGTAATCAAACGTGCGTTGCTTAAAAAAATCACTAGATAATAGTATTGTGTTATTCCTAAACGGTAGAAGATTTAGACAACGAACGTAGATATTAGAAGAAGAAACGAAGACATAACAGGTAATTGATTTAATTAAATGTTTTCCATTTTAAAGTTTATTCAAATTAGCGGGACATAGGTTAGCAAACATTTAATGCAGCAAAACATCGTAAAGTTCATCATGGACGTTGTTCGCTAGTCTCGATTAAATTTACATTTAATTTACATGTACTCTTTAATAAATCTTAAGATACAACTATGGAAATCCGATTATTCTTTGTGGATGAGAGTAAATGTAAAATTCCTCCCAGCCAGTTTCGAACTTTAAATAACACATCAAACGATTTAACCAACTGTGCTACATTGTTAAGTCAGCAATACCGTAGAAAGATATAGTTAAAAAAGCTAATTAATTTTCTCTTAACGTTACTAAAAGCATTTAATGCTTATTTTTTTTTATATCGTAGGTCTTATAACACTACAGGCCGTGCAGACAAATTGCATACCGCGCATTACCGTTTTGCAAAAATAAGCATTCAATGTTTATATTTGTATTTTTTAATTTCATGTCTTGTCTGCAAACATAATTATACGTTCAAATTAATGGAAGAGCCACTGTAACAGCGACAAGCATGAAATTTGATTTTCGCTTGTGACGTTGCACTTTAACAGCGTTTAACGTTTGTAACGTTATAGTAAAACTCATCATTTAACATTTCAGTACCTTGTGTTACGCTGTTATAATTGCAGTAGCTTTCCAAAACCTTTATATGCAAATAACATGGAATGTAAATATATAACAATGGATGTGCATTTCATTTGCATACCAAAAATAATGCAATGGTATAGCTGATAGGATATCACAAAAACAACCATACATTAATTACCGATTCCTAGATATGAACAAATGACACAAAGAAGATCGTATCTGTCCATTCTATACCCTTTTTAAGCAATAAACTTTTTATTTTTATTTTCCCTTTCCGTTTCGTTCCGCTTTCCGTTCCGTTTTCAGTTCCGCGATTTAGTAACACCCTAATGAATACTGATCTGGATAAATAACCCTGTATTTTTTTTAATGAATACATGCATGCCGTTTTTCTGCCAACCTGTCTCTGTATCAGTCCGTGCCTTACGTGCCCTTTTACCGCCATAGAAGTGTAACTATTGTTTTAGAAAAGATCAAATGTATACTTCTCACCTACATCACCTCAATAATGGTGTGCCAAATGTTTTTGAAAATACAATGTCTAGCGATTAAGACCACGCAAAAGTATTTTTTCTTATAGACAGTAGCTCTAAAACATCCGAAGTGTTAAAACCCACGTCAAGAAGAAAACGTCATTGTCTTATGTTCTGGTCAAATAAGTGTTGAAGCCCACGTCAAATGAAAATTAAAAAAGTCATTGTCTTATGTTTTGGTCAGATAAGTCTGTTTATATTACAAATTATATGATAAAAAATGACAATAACAAACCGTCAACCATCTCAAAAATCCATAAAACGAAATACAAATTCAAAGCAGAGCAACACGGACCTCCAAAAAGATAGAGGTAGGATCAGGTGCCTATAGGAGGAGTGAGCATCCTCTGCTGACCGGTCACACCCGCCGTGTGCTCTTTGTCGTAGTCGGGAAAAAACGGAAAAGTCCGTGGACAATTAGGTGATAAATAATGGTCTAACAATTAGTATGAAAAACGTCAGTCAGCATGCGACCCAGTGGATGATTGTATTTGCTGGTAAGGTCGTTGTATCGACCATAGAACTTACGAAAAAATGACTTCAAAATGAGCCTGTTGATAGTCCTGTTTTATCAACTTGTTTGTCAGTAGCTTGCCTCGCCTTATTATCAACTTGTTTGTCAGTAGCTTACCTCGCCTTAGAAACTGTTCATACGAATAGCATGCCCTTGCGTATCGAATTAACTGAGAGACAAAACCACCATATGCAGGTGATGAAGGTATATTGCTACATAAGTAAGGAAAGTTGACTATAGAAAAATTGAAGTCCGTTTATCACAAAGTTTTGTTGTTAGGTTACCATCAATGTCCATTTCCAGTAAAATATCCAAATATGAAACAGATGACGCTGACTCTGTGGTATCTTTTATTTCAAGTTCACTGTGGCTGAAAATCAAACGCTACATTTTTTGCCCCTAATAAAAAAATTAATGCTAATACGACGTCTGTTTTATTTTACAAACTGTTGCAAGAGAAAAGGTTTCTGCAAAGTTGATATCTTATCATTGTGAAAAAAACGTATACATCTAATATTCCTTTGTAACATTTTGAGCGCAAGATTAAAAAAATTAATATTATTCCATTGTAATCAAATAAAATTAGAATTGTATTTATAACCCCTCCTCTAGGAAATGTTTTCACTAATTAAAAACTTAATGTAGTTTTAGTAGTTAGATTAATAGATATCTTATGCTTATTTATGGTCCACCTTAAAAATATTTAACTGAAAGTTTAATATTTCAAACACTATAGATGAGTAGGTTGTTTGCGCCTTGTCAACCCAGGTGATGTGCATTCGGATTGCCATGAAATTTCAATTTTTCACTTCGCACAGTCAATAGATATAAGTAATAATACTACTTCGACTATTAGCGACCTGTTGCTATGAACTATTATCTCTAATAAAGGTTATTTCTTTTTTTAGTCCAATGTACTAACGATTTAAAAATATAATATTGATGCCTTATTGTACTTACTGTAATATGATTTTTCCCCTGATTAATTTTCTCATTACTGTCACCGATTTTCCATTATTCGTTAAAATCAAGTTCATATTTGGACCAATTTTCGTGGATTGCCAATAATAAACATATTTGTCCGCTTGTAATTTTGTAGATTCCTTTTAGCAATTATAATAAAGAAAGGTAAAATTTCGTAATTCATTTAGAATAGAGGTTCGTGACCGGGGGATATTTTCGAACTTCAGTAACATTTAGTCGCATCTATTCTCAATATGACACATAAACTGTGGAGACAATTGTTAAATCAACTCAAATCCGTATAGAAGTGTTTGATTCCAAAAGCAAATATAATATTTCAAAGGTCTTTTCATGTAACTTTTTATATTGTTTGTCGGATTTTGTACTTTATAACGTGTACTGAAATATTTTTCTGACAACTCATTTAAAATAAAAGAAGATTTAGATATATTGTATATCCTGAACTCCTGATCCAGGGGCCATGAATTTCACAATTTTGGTAAAAAGTTTCCTGGACATCATAACCATGCATTCAGTTTTTTCCTCACGTGTGGGAGTAGAGAGGAAGAGTTTTGAAAATTTGTTTGTTTTTTTTTTTGGCATATTTGGCCCCGCCTTTGACGCCCTGGGGTGGTAGATTCATGAATTTCAAAAATTAGATTCCTCTTACCATAGAGATGCTTCACACTAAAAATGGTAGCAATTGGCCTTGTACTTTTCAAGAAGTTAAATATGTAAGGTTGTTAACCGACGAAACACGACGACGGACGAAGACCAAAGGCAATAGGTCACCTGAGTGACTCAGTTGACCTAAAAAAAACGACAGCTTTCTTTCTCTTTTATCTGATCAATTTTTCTTACATATATGTGACATTCATTTGTAATGTCTAGTAAGGAAATGACTAACCAAAGTTCTGTCCGTTTGTCTGTATCAGACACGCCCGTATTCAATTATTACCAATGTTATGTAGTTTTTGGAGAGGCAACAAAAGTTATTTTCTTACAATCGTCACTTCGATCATGAACAAACGATTTTTGCCATTATTATTTTAACAGTCTATGCAAAAGACATCGGACCGTTGGACCTGACCGATGTACAGTGCCTCTGGTCTAATGCGTTGTATATAACATCGGTCCGAAATGTCCGATGTCTCAGTGCCTGGTTTTGAGTTTTACTTTATTGACGCAGAGTCATGGAAATGTTTGTAATAAGTGAAAAAATATCGCACAAACGAAACGCGTAAATGATTGTGAATAAAACAACATGGATCGGTTGAAGTATTACGAGGGAGCGATCCCTGGGCGAAGAAAGAGAAAAGCTTCTAGCTCTACCCTAGAGAAAAAAGACTATGAGTGTAAACGACCACCGAGAAAATTCAATGCAGATTGGCAACATGGATTGTATGATTAACAACAAATGAACATTTTCATATATTTATATTATTTTAGTCAGAGTCTCTGCAAATGAGGCATCTTGATTACAAGAGCACACTGGAAGTGGTGGTGGAAGAGTGTGATCGAAGAACAGTCGGAGGAGCTTGTAGTGAACACCATATATGAGCAAGACTTTGAAGCAAACTTTTTAAAATTTTATGATGGATATGTGTCATTGGAGGAAAATTAGAAGGCTGTTGAATACTTTGATAGAGAAGAATAAAATATCAATAGAATTATAATAACGAAGATTTTCTTGGTTCTGCATTTTCATGTGTTTCATGATTTTACATTAGGTTTTTCGGTCTGGCAAAATTTGATTTGGTCCTGTATGTTTATTGATTACACAGGACCGAATGTCATGTGTGGTCCAAAACACTTTCGCGTAGACTGTATAATTTAGTGATTCGGCCTCTAGTTGGTTTTTTCCCTTTATGAAATAATTAGTCCATAATATTGATAGATTGTTTTTTTCTTACGAAGTCAGTCAAAGTCCACAGCGTCAGTTGAATTGGTGCGTAAAAATGAAGCGTTGCCTATGCAGAATAAGACAAGCTGGTTCTTAATTTAAAGGCACAAAACCAATGACACATTTAGTTCCTTGCAAAACAGATACATTTTGTACTGATTGGTAAACAAATTACCATAATCATCTTTAAATACGTTGAAATATGCACTCCGGAAAAATTAAATTGCATTATACGTCATGGACCAAGATACAAATTGCAAAGAAATGTTTTTCTCCTCTCTTTTCCAAGGAAATAAAAAAAAAATAAGACGCTTTCGAAACGTGACAAATAGTTTAATTTCACTAACGGTTCATTTAAAGGATACTATGAACGGCTTTCAGATCATAGTAAAAGTTGTCTTGATCCCACCATCTTTTATCGATACCTCCAACACAATGTAAACTTTCTTTATCTAAAGCAATACGAGCTGCGATTCATGTTATAAATTTTAATTTAAAAAAATAAAAATTAGGGATTTATTGGGATTTCTTTTTTTTAAATTCACAAACAAAAAAAAACATGCTTAGAGGATTGCATAAGAAATACATGTTCCCCGACCGGCACCTCCTGACTTCAATGGCATTTTGTTGACCTATGAAATGACTTTCGAAGGTCAAAAACAACTTTAATACTAATATAAACACTTTTGTACCTCATAGAGTATAAGGCTTAATGAACACCCAGTGAACATGTGATTTTGTTATTGACATACACATTATATTAAAACAAATCTTAGCCTAGATAAATCAAATATATCTTTAGCAAAGCGATATTCTTAATAAAATGCTTTCTACACTGTACCACAATATCAAATATATAAGCTTATATATTTTACATCTCTAGCAAAGTACGATACTTTCATATTAACCATTATTTTGAACATATTTAATTGCATATAATAATACAAAATATGCAATGGACAAGGTTTTAATGATTTTTGTAAAACAACTTTTACGATATTCCAACGCACGGCCTTTGGGATGAGCGTTCAATATGGTAACCATTTGTCCACGGTGGCTCATAAAATGTAATGTAAGTGATAGAATGATTTGTTTTTGTTTAGTACATTTATCATGCTAAAATAAAAGTGCATTCTGAACGGGCATATGTCCGACAGCAAAAAAACCCATTAGTTTTTTGATGGCTCATTTTTTTTATTTGCATTGATTATAGAAAGAACTGAAGATGGTTATCCGTGTGTGCTTGATCTATAACTTTGTTTTGAAGGCTAAAATATGGATACATATTGCTCGTAATACAAAACAAATACTAATGCTTCATATTTGGCATTTACCATCAACTGTAAACAAACACCATGCTCTCACTCAGCTAATGAAATGCCAGTGTTGTGGAGAAAATCCAAGCCATAAAATTCCAGCGAGTTGGTCCTTCGGAGCAGATTGTTTATGACAAGCCTCCGATCGTTATGCCCTTTACAATATTCAATATAAATCTCTCACGATTTTGAAAATACAAAAACAAATTCTGAAATGCAACTAAAACCCTGTTTACTTAACAACAGAGGGTATATGGATATATTCTCTTCAACAAAAATGTTTCATCCAATATGATTTCTATGTTATAATCGGGTTTTATTGGCAGGTTTGCAAAGAGCCAATGAAACGAATTCATTCTAATGAGGTAGGTCGGCAAAAGACACTTAATTGATACCTGTATTGAGAAACCGAGTGGTCGGGAATGTTCTATAATTTTGTTTGTATATTAAAATCTATAAATAGAATATATTTTAATCAATTCACCTTATTTGATTATAACCAATAGCAGTATATGACGTCACAAATGCGATGTTTGACTTTCCACATAAACAAAAATTTATTTATTTTTCTTTTTGAAAAAAAATTGTCAAGGGTTTTCTTTCAGTTTATCTTTAGTATATACATAATAGACTATATATAGTTGTATTACTACACTATTGACATTGATTCCAAATGTTTATTTCAGAAACATTTTGCATCCATGAGTTTGTACATGTCTAACACGAACAGACAAGCCTACTTTTTATTTGACTTATAGTGTATATGCTTTCTTGTTTACATCTTATCTTCAAATCATTAATACAAAATGATAAAAAATTATGTTTCATTTGATGTCGTCATGACCATTAAAACTAGATAAACTGATGCAGTGTGCGTTTAAGCCTCTAACAACCGAAATTAAACCCAATGTTTATTTCTTATATTAGTGGGTCTTTATTATCGTTGTCAGTGATACTTGATATCAGATTCAGATTCATCAGACTCAGGTTGGTTTATCGCATCGTTGTGTCCAATAAATGGTTTTGAGATGACAATTTCGCCTCAACAAAAGAGTATGCTTAACGCCATTTATCGTCGCAAGCATCTTTGAAAAACACGTTGGCAATCACGAAGTTCTGTTTCACAGTATTTATTGATATTGGGAGAAAATTTCGAGTAATGAAAAAGAACATTTCAATAAAACTCATTATTCAGTATCTGGTGTCTAGTTTTCTGCACTCCTATTTCATCATCAGTGAAACCTTGAGAGGTTGCAAGCACTGCTTTTGGGCATGCGATTCAACCATTACAACCTAAGACTAGGCTTTACCAATGTTGATCCGTGTTCAAAACTGTATTCTTATTCATAATCTCTAAAGATCTCAAATCGATCTGTCATTGATTATTATCCAATTGAAAGGATTTATTATTAGCCCTGTCTTTGGAATAATACAAAAGACTCGTCCTAACCTTTGATGGTCTGTACAAACTGTTTTATTTAAGAACATCCTCTGTTGGGATTGTCATGTTTCTGTCTTAGTGCTTTATGGTACATTGTTAAAAGTACTAGTATGAAAAATGTAATAATTATGTAGCTTAGGGATCAGCTATATTTAGCAAATTGCAAGTTTTATGTATAAATCATAATGTCTTTTCTCTAGAATTCCGATTTTCAAATGTAAGCTGTTATGGCTGTTGACTATATACTTTACTGAATTAGTAATCGAATCAGTCAGTTTATCTGGCTACGCCTCTGTATGTCGGTTTCATACATGATTCTTTATTTGGAATTCATTCACCTAGACACATCTATAACTCGGGGGAAAAACCTTCACCCGATAAACCACTACCCGTTAGCTTGAATGTTTAATTAGCTGGTGAGCGGTAACATGTAGGTCTAGGGGATACCTTTCTCCTTTGTCGATCACGACTTGAACCTTGACAATATCTTCTTAACGACTTTATTTTAGTTCACCATGAGGGATTATGAATAACTGTCAGTTATTAATGAGTAGTTCAGATGCAAGATTTAACTTACCTGGGGAAAATATTTTTATGATATTGTTCCTTATTTATCTTTTGAGAAACAATCCACTCTGTATGTCTAAGCTTGTAGATTTGTACTAGACGTTTTATTCAATGAAATATTGCAAGTTCCAGTTTTATATATACAGCGAGTAGAAATAATAAAACAATTAAGTGCTTGGGAATTTGAAGGTACGGAATCATATAGATATTACAATGAAATATGGTACATTCTTAGATGTTGATTCACAAAAAATACATGTTGTAGTACAGCCTATTTTTATTTATTTTACATTAAATATTCTCAGAGTTTGGACTCTTGGAACGCTGGACAAAAAAATCAGTGAACTATCAGGAAATAACATAAAGCGTCCATTAATGCGCTATATGTTTGTATTTTAACATTTTTAGGATTTTGGTTCAACTTGGGTTAAATTTTTTAATCATTATATAATTATTGATTTCTTTTGGCCAGCATGTGGACATGTTTCTGCACATTTTTGTTTTTAAAAAACATCGAGTCCTAAGGTATCAGATTTCAATTTCATGTACATGTTACTAAAATAACATGAAAACATACACTTTTCGAACACACTAATAATAATCAAGACATATGTACAGCTTGAAAGACTACCAAAATGTAAAGAATTTTTTATAGTTTATTTTTGTACAAAATACACGCGTAACAAAATAAACGGATTGAATCTGGCACATTTTTCAACACAGGTGTCAGCATAACTTGTCAGTTAACGTAATATACTAACACAGGTGTCAGCATAACTTGTAAGTTAACGTAATATACTAACACAGGTGTCAGCATAACTTGTCAGGTAACGTAATATACTAACACAGGTGTCAGCATAACTTGTCAGTTAACGTAATATACTAACACAGGTGTCAGCATAACTTGTCAGTTAACGTAATATACTAACATATTATATATACTTGAACAATGTGTTGCATATGGTCTAATTAAAATTCATTTGTATTCTATTTTCTAAGTAACATTTTCCTTGAATTATGGGTTGAGAATCGTTGTGAACCTTTTATCCACTCCTTAAGTAATTCTAACGTTTCTTGATTCGTGAGTTTTGAATTGTTCTGATTACTTTCACACCCTTGAACCGCCACCCATAAATGGTATTGAAGGTAGATATTGAGGGCCAAGTAAGGTGACAGTTCAGTTGTCAATTTTCACAATAAATTTGACCAAGAAAAAAGATTTTCTGTACTATCGACTAGCTCGGGTATTAAAACGCAATAATGGAAAGAGAGATTTCTTTAAAACAGTTTAACAGGAAACAACAGAAGAAAATAAATTTTACCAGTATAAATTTTACTAAATAATTACACAATTAATCATGAATTATAAAATTAAATTAAGGAAAAATTAAAAATATCGAAAATCCCGAACAATTATCAAGAATGTGTCAAATTACATAGGATTGGTTGTTTTAAATATCACTAGAAAGTAGATTTTTTTTACTCTATTGAGTGAATTCCAATCGTTGTGAAACGATCTATTTATTGACAAGAAGAACAAAAAAATATTCTAAACCCAGGAGTGCGTTGTGTGTGAATTATGTGAGTTGTGCGAGTTATATCTCATCAATGTACTGTGAGATCGTAGAAAGCCTTCCGAATTCCTGCAGAACATGTTCTTAAGTCCGCGCCTAAAGTATGCGCCTGTTATACTGTAAAGAAAAAAGTTGATGCAGTAGTTCGCGTAGAAAATTGTCCGCGTGATGTACAACACCCCTTGCCATGACTCCACATCATACACCGAGTCGTTGGTGGTACTGTTCGTCACGTGTTTGGAATAGAAGAAATTGCGAATCCACATGACCAAGAATGGAATGTTAAAGATCACAAAACAGAAAGAGATGACGAGCAGGATGGAGGTGAACTCCAAACGTATCAGCGCTTCTTCCGACAGAATCCTGGTCTTTTTCTGCTTCCTCTTCCTTGCAAAAAGTTTGTTGATGATAAGGAAGTTCATTAACGATATAATAGTTAACGGCACGAACGTGATCAACAGTCCATAAACGCTGTCCAAGACAAACGAAACAAAACTGTTACTAGGGTAAGTCGTGCAGTACTTCTGCCCTGTTGCACTGACAAATACACCTGTGAGGAAAGGTTTGTACAGCACGAGCGAAAGGGAGGACAGATAGATGAACACCACAATTTTACGGGCACTACTTACAGAGCAGATATCAATGCGCCGCAGAGGATGACAAACTCCAATGTAACGCTCTACAGTGAATGCGACAACTAACCACACGGATGACATTCGTGAAACGTATGACGTATACATCTGAAATTGACACAAATAGTCGATGTCAACGAAACTCACTTTCCAGTCGGGATCTATGTAGACAAGTCCGCGCCGAAACCATTCCACCATGACGTAACAAAGCAGTGTCACGAGATCTGTCGCGGACAGGGCCGCGAGGTAAACACTAGCCGAAAGGTTCCGCATGCCCTTAGAAATGAACACGTTGAAGGAGAGGGTATTCCCAACAAATCCCACGATTAAAATAACGGGGGTGAAATATGCGTAAAAGGATCTCCCTGTTTTATAGATCTCGGGGTAGTCCCAGGGCTCTTGCGGAGGCCATTTCAGTGTGATGTTTTTAGAAAGGTTTCCAAATTGCATCTGTTGCAGCATGGCATCATATATACTCTGTGTCGTTTTCATGGCGAAAATTCCTGAAATAAGAAGAATTAAAGATATGCGAGTTATTAATTACTGAGTGAAAAACAGTGAATGCATTGTTGTCCACAATACACATGTTGATTCATTGAAGTCATATTGTATATCAGAACATGAATAGGCTCAATTTCAAAATTAAACTGACACAATTATTAATATGCATGTCACCGAAGCACTCAGCTGTTTATCTCTAAATCAATGTTTGTCTCTTTTTTATAACTATTCTTTTTTTTATTCTTCTTGGTGTTGTACATATGTAACAGCTGTATTATCGCTGTAAATATCAGTCATCGTTCACGACGCAATCAAAGACAAATTCGCTAATGGCCAATTGCCCCTTTGATGCTGCATTGATCATACCATTGCTCCACCTCTCAATCATAATGTGAATTGATTTGTTTAGATTTCGCTCACAAACAGGCCATATCTCACTAGTTATTATTGACTAGGATACACGATTAACTCGTAAATAATGGCTCATTTAAACTTAAAAGTGTTTCAAAATGTTTAAAATAATAGAGATTACAATTTCAAGTGCCAACCAACCTTCGACTTCAGAAAACAATATGAAGATGGAATTTTCTGAAACGCTTTCAGTTTTAATCGTTCCCCGTCATTATAACGTGCATACTCTCTTATGATCGAGTGTTTTGTAAATGAAAAGCATGATCACTCCGATTTCACTAAAAGTTCTAGTTACTCTGGACGGACAAAATGAAGAATTGATAGGAATCTTAATTGGACAAAACGAAATCTTTAATTTATATCTTTCTTATTTTATTTTGCCAATCACTCGAGAAAGAAGACTTCAAAGATGTGAATTCTACGTACAGATGAGTTCAAATGCTTTCTTCTCTTTGATGAATTATCTCATTTTAAGTGGTTCAGAGTTTGCTAGAATCTATCGATGCTCGCTCAAATCCGGAAACAGGTATTGGGGTTTTTTCTCTTTAAATGGTTAAATATTATTTCATGCATATGAATTTAAAGTAGTTTTAGATTTATGACATATATATAGATGACGAATATTACTTTCATGAACGCCATGCCAATACTGGTTCACTAATAAGTCCAACAGTTTCTACGTATAGCAAAATAATATCGCAAGGAAGCTGTACAGACATGTCGTTCCCTTTAGTGGTTCACGTACATGTACGAAACACTGAAGGTTTCGACACGTTTGCAGGTACATTTGTTCAGGTTCGGCCTCTCGGAACAAAGTGACAGTAGAGAAGAAGATTAAGATGTTTGTTGTTTTTTTTTCTTAAACACTAGTACCTTCATTACAATACATAACAACAAAATAACAACCTAATCATTAAATTACTATTTGATGTCAGTTTTGATTGTATTTAGTTTCCTTAAAAACGGGTATTTGATTTTTTAAAGAATGGTTGGATGATTTGTAGAATGCAGATTTACAGATTTAGTTGCAATTTATGTGTTCTTGTTGACTGTTAAACAAGAGGGTCAATTTTGGCAGATCAACTGTTTCCTGTCATGACATTAAATCTTATAATGTTTTTTAACAAAATACAAATACATGTATGTGACAGAAATTCAGGTAAGATGACAATAACGATTCCTGTTATCCCAAAGAAATTGCGGGTATAAATAAATGAAATATGTTGTAAAAAGTTGTGTACATTTAATAGAGTTAAAGTGCCTCCAATTATTGGATTAATGATTGATTTCTCTTAATGGAAGTCTCAAAGCGGCCAAAAATGTCTCATTGTCCTCACTGAGCGCAGGTAATAAGAACAGGGTGACATGAACAACGTCAGGGGGTTTATCCACTGTAAGACATATTTTTTCATCATCGTTACATTTTTTGCTAAAAAGTGTCTGTTTGATCAAAATCAAAATTCTTTACAGAGAGATTTTTATTTCTTCAATTTTCGCTACGACAAACTCCCACCCCACCACACTAAGAGTCAGCTACTTACAACAAAACATGAAATACTTTTTAAGCTTTATCAATTCAGAGACTTTATCAACCAATTATCACCGTCGTATGAATTAATTATGATAAAGTTTACCATTATGTGTCTTCATTTAATACCTTTTGAGTATTTGAATTTGTATATTAGTCTGAACCTATAAGAAGCATTGAAACTGTTATTTACGACGCGATATATATCGAATAAGACTCGTAAAATTTTTAATGAATTTGATAAACAGATATATTTTATCATGCTATCATGCTTTTAATTATATTTCCCTTCTGATTGATAAGGGCTTCTATGTGAGGTTTGTAAATGCAAAATAGAAATATCGATATCGACAGCCAACTTCGCTTTGGAAATTCGGTAAAGTTTTGCGTCCAAATTCTGCATATGACTTTTGAATTGAACAAACTAAAGAAGATAAGTTTTATAGTAGTTACATGTAAAGAGAGGCCTTAAAAACAACCAAAATATGTGTTGAAGGGCCGATCTATGCAGTAATGGTGCCGTGTAATTGACTTCTTATCATTAAGGTTTGGTTGTAAACGACTGAAAGGGATTTCAAAGTTTCAATAAAGCGCATTTAGGTTAGAATAAATATATAGTTTGGCATTCAACCGGACTTAACAATTCAATACTCTTGTAACAATGAGTTATTTTTGTTTGAAAAATGGCAATTCTTTTAAACAATGAAATGAAATTTTTACGACACATAATGTGTCTAAATAAAATTAATTTTTTGACTAATTATAAATAAAAACAAGAAATAAAGTAGTTATAGCATACCTGTTTAGATTATAAGACATCCAATCTGAATTCTGACAGGCACAATTCTTGCATTATTTTATCAGCACGTGTGTAAACTGATAAACTAATCACTCCTGTGCATGTTTTCATCGCGTACATTTGTGTCATGGATGGTTGACAGTCTGTATTATAGTCCTGTATACGTTCCAATACACTGTTGAAAATGGAAAATATCCAAAATAAGGAAAATTGCAATATATTTTGGGAAAATTCGCAATGGAAAGGAAACAGGTCCCTTTATAACCGGTAGAATGCAAGACAATACCGATCAGAGAGACGTGCTAGCGGTTGTGAATGAAATCGAAGTTGGTCAGGCGCATATTAGATAGGCTGGCACCGGCTGAACCAATGAGTTTATCAGATCTTTTAGCTCCTTAGTTGTCTGGAATAGTTTGTTTAAAGTAAGCGGCTAATGGTGGTTTGACAAATGACAGTTAAAAATATGGGCGTTTTTAACGTCTTCACTGCACGAATCATTCAACAAATATACATGTAGTTCAGTGATCAAAAGTGACACTGCAGTTAATTTGATTTACAAAGTAAATTTTAAACCACAATATTCCCACTAGTGATCATTATTCATTTAATTTTCACCAAATGAATGTGCAATACCTCACAACAGTTTATTAGAAACAAACCCCATTAACAATCGACAGTTGTTTCACTAAATGCGATTTTGATATCTTCAATTACAATAGCAATATTGAACTTACTTATTTAATCAATGGTCATCAAATAAATTTTTTAAAACATGATTATAATTGTGTGTTTCATTAGTAAAAGATATGATGTACTCCTTTGATGGACTGTTCCCAACAAATGTGTTGTAGATTATTTAATGAATTTAATAACATCTGCTCGTAGAGGGTGTGTTCCACTTGACGTTTGATTTTTTTTTTACAATTTCAAAGTTAGGTTGGGATAAACTACGATTTCTGCAATCATTATTGTTAACTGAGTTTTCTTAATTCTATTCAATCTCTTCAGAACCGAACGAATACGGGTATCGTTTTAAAGCGAGAGGAAGTCAAAGGAACAGACTACCGTTACAAAGCTGTCATGCTGTAAATTTGAATTTACAGGGTGGCAGTAAATACAAAATTTACAACATGACATAAATTTTGTATTTGCTGCCACCCTGCAAATATAAAATAACAACATGACAAAGCCTTGTCCACAAGGAGATAGTTCTGTGACATGTATTTCATGAAGGAGAGTGGTCGAACCTTCGTCGACTTCAGCGGCTCATATTTAACGAATGTCTGGCAATAGATTACAGAATGCGAGGTGTTGATGGTCTATGTACGGACGTAATGAGATTTCCAAATTGTGTTGTAATGAGATAATGCTTTATCAACGTGTTTATCAAATAGGTACCGTATTGGTTAAAACACCACCACGTCCTTTATTATGACATTAATCTTTTTATGCGAACCATGTTTATCTTTTACAATAACCATCTGTCGCTGTCCATTTATTGAATAACAAAAAAAAATGCGTAGTACATGTTTTCTGGTTTGTTACCGAACTACTTGAACAATTTCCATTACCAATTTACCAAAAAATCATTCTGCGGTATGAGAAGTTGCAAATTGTCGAAAATCATTAAACCTGTGAAATAAGATATGAATATTCGATAATTCTTGTTAGGATTCTCTGAAGAGCAAAACTATAAATCGAAAGTAAATATCAAATCTATCGATTTGCCTCATGAGTAGCTCAAAGTTAATGAGATCGTCAGTGCACTTAACGCATCGGCCGGATTGCATAAATATTCCAACGATATGCTTGAAATCCAGAACTTCGTTTATACGTAGTGTTAACGATCAGGAATAGAACAAATAACCTGGTATGTCTTTTGTCTTAACCACAGAACGAAGATCAACATACGAAACAGTGGCTCATTTGTTCTCATCATACTTGGTAGAGACACAGATAAAACAATCAGACATATGAACAAAAGAACCGACAGCAACAGGCTATAGACGGAGAAAAATGATTCACAGAAGAAACGCACATGTTTATGCATAACTGTATTTAGTTTATTATATTGTTTTCATTCATAATGCTGCAAAGCTAGATACTCTCAGTTTCATTGATGAAGCTTAGTAACCAGCCTGCAGACATTAGAATAATTTATACAGTGTCTAAGTTGCAACAACATTTGATGTCACGAGAAGTATATAGATAATCGTTAATCAATCTCTACAATTAGTAGCGAGGTCAACATACACGTAAAAGAAAGGCAGCCTGTAAATACTGCATTACCAATAGGTCAGTATTGTAACCAAACTGATACATGCTGAAATACTCTATATAAGTTGTTTTTCTAAACATAAACTGCACGAAACTATTTAGTAAGTATTGGATACTTTAATGAGCTAAAACAAAATTATTTTTGGAAGAGTTACAACAGGCACCTGGCTGGTTACCTGATATGTAATGCTTCAACAAGAAATATGCGCACTATTCGACTTCGTTTATGGCTATGATTTCCGGATAATCTATTATATACCTATTGCAGATAATTTGTACGACCTCGTTTTAGATATACATGTATTTCACCGTTAGTGGATATTTTCATGTTCAAGACCATTTTTTAAAAATAAAATTGTATTTAAAAAATGTAAGGAGAGTTTGTCACCTTTGGAAAATGTTCCTTACAGTTGTGAGTTACGAATGAAGGCAAAGCAAAGAGTATTAATGACGTCAGACCTCAGCAATTGCTAGCGTGTGTTCCAAAAGTAATTCGAACACTAGCAAAATTACATCGCCTGGCTATTAATTGAATATATATCGACACACCATTGGAAGTGTAAAAATGGTCCCCGTTTTTAATTTATTTCACATCAAATTATTTCACATACTAGGTCAAACGTAAAACAATTGTATATGGATCAATATTTGTAATATATCGTATTTTGTATCGAAATTTTACTAGAAAATAAAAAAAGCTTCAGCCATAATGTATCAGTGAACGTGTTTTTACGATACAACTTGTTTATCAGAATGGAATGTAGAGCAATCGGAATGTGTGCACTGCTACATAACACACATCAGTCTCAGAAATGGTTCTTTATTATGTCTGTTTCTATCCAACTTCACTGAGGTTTTGACAAATCAAACGGCAAAAGGAATTGGAGCGAGTAGGATACACGCTAAACACCGTTGAATTTAATTTCGAAAATAATTAATACTGAAAAAAATAACAACTGAATTACTGTAAAAATTGAAATCACAAATTGCATTTACAATGTATATTTTTATTTTATGTTATTTTTTTTTGTGCAATAAATAAAGTATAAATACTGTATAATCAACAAAAATGTAGGGCGTCACAGACATCGGTCGACGTAGTTCGACCATATTGAGATCGAACTCACTTAAATGAAACCGCTGCATAACCAGCAGAGAGTTTGGCAAAGGCTTTTTTCAAGATGGCGGAAATGATAGATTCATTTAATCAATTAATGATAGATTCGATCACGCCCGATTGTATTTGATCATTTCATAATATTCAAAGAATGTTTGAGCAATTGTTCGATTTAAATAGTCATTGATGAGATGCATTGGACTATGCATTACAAAATTGATTTGTAGTGTTACCACAGACAAAAACACCAGAAAATATAAATAGTAGGCAATAGACCGATGATCAGCAATTGAGATCATTCTTATTGTTTGAACTAGACATAGACCAATGTGCGTTCAAACACGTACGGATATGGCATCGTAAGTTTTCCATTCTTCCGTAGTTCAATGATCGAACTCGTTCACTGTTATGATTTCACCATAATAAATGTTAACTTTGATTGTTGATTTAACGTCGCAAAAGATATTTATGTATCCAATTCTGTATCTCTTGTGAATATCTTTAATTTACACAATCTAATTAAAATCGGATTACAGGAGTAAACATACACCTATTTCTATCGTAGAGGCTGTTTGCATTCCATGCTTTACACCCGAACGTAAATCACCTGGAACCAAATACATGAAATAAAAATCATATTGATTTTGCGGAATCAAATATCACTAGAATGACAATATTGTCTGATAACTGATTATCAGTGGTATAAACTAGTTTATTTGAGCTGTTAAAAAAACCCCCAGATGTATATGCAGAAGGAGGCTGTAATGTTTGGATAACTGAATTTGTCAAATAACAGGTGCTTCGCCCTACATCACCTCACCGGTGTAGTTTCCTCTGTATGTAACCGAGATAATGATTCTTGTTTAATTGTTTGCAGTGTTTTGTCTGGTTTATATGAAGGAACTTTCCGTAACACAATTTCATCTTATGATGGTTTCACGTAAAAATAAAACAGCAAATTTTAATACACATTCTTTCAAAGACACGTTGTGACGAGAGTTACAATTAATTCATTAATATGACTATGTATTGTATTGTACATAAGTCCAGGAAATGCTTATTTATAGCAAATGATGGGTTTTTGTCGTTGTGAATATTACCATATGACATGTGGTGATAACGAACAGTGTTCAAATTCAAAAGTCCAAAGGAAAATTACAAAACAGTAGCAGAGCAATGGCGATAACAACATATAACCCCCCCCCCCCCCCCCCCCCCTTCTCATTTTACAAGAGTAATGTAGATCAACCATTTGTCCTCCTCCTACTTTTTTGTTACTTTGCTTTTGTTATGTTATTGATATTCATTTATGATATTCGTATGAAACCAAAACAAATTTTATGTTCTTTTATCGAAGCCATAATCAGTACTCAAGAACCTTATTTTGCTGCTATGAGACCTAATATTTTTATGCAAAACGAGTATTTGCAAAATCCTTCAGAAATAATGCTTGCAATTCCCAGCGACAAGTATTTTTTAACAGATGTCATTTACAATTATTTCATCTAACGGTCCCTCGCTGTAGATATTGATTTCTTATTGCGGGTCTATTCAACCTGTTTTATTCCATGCTTTGATATCCGAAATTGACCACTTCAATTTCATTTAATTTATTGGGAGAAACAAAAATGTAACAAATGAAACTAAAAAAAAAATACAGGCGTCTTTTCAATTAAATTCGAAAGTTACCTCATAATTATCAAAATGGCCCATTACTGCTCCTGTTTTGTAAATCATAGTGTCACAATTATGGTTAAAATCAGTGATTCTTATTAAGAATTCTATTTCATACATACCAATTACGAGACCACGTGAGATAGTACTGCGGATTCAGTGTTCTGTTTGCTTGTGTTGGATGGGTTGTGTTTTTAGACTTAAATTTGTCAACGTGTCACAGTTATGGGGAAAATCAGTGATTTTTATTATGAATTAAACAGCATAAAACATGCAACGATTTATTAAAGAGGTCGTTTACGATTTTGGTCAAATTTCCTTTTTTGTTTTCACTGTTTACAATGCTTTATTAATGCATTTTAAATGATTAACCAAAATTTGAGTGTCAGTCAAAGAGTTATAAGCACGATATAAAATAGTTTTAGCCCATTGAGACAAAGACTGGTGGGCTCACTCTATACCTTCGGCGTCCGTATCTGGTTATATCTTAAGAAGTAAGTCCCATTTCTGAGTAATACTGGTACTAACTCCAACAAATTGTTTTGATGATCCATTGGAGATATATAATAACTTAGTTGACTTGGATGCTCAGTGCAAGCAATACGCTTCGGATACAGGAAGAGGAAGCTTTTAGAGCAGATCATCTATATCCTGTGATGGCCATTTATAACGATGTACGTTAAAACTAAAACTAAAGAAGTTTTGGATATAGTATAGAGCTAGCTTTAGATGCAAACTAATTATCTTGATTATCCATTAAGCTAATTTTCTTCTCTAATCTTGCTTTGTTAATATATCTGTGATTACATAATATGATATGAATTAATATGATTTTCAAAATAAGGTATAATCAATAATTATAAAATGATGTGTAATAACTTTTTATCACATTAAATAACATTGTTTATTATATAATATGCTACATGTACGATATTATATAATAGTATACTGGTACATAATATCATTTATCCTTATGTCATTTTATATGTTATTAAATTTGGTTAAATTTTAGTATACAGTATATAATAATGTGATATGATATCGGTTTTTTCTGATACAAATTTATGATTTCTTACTGTGTGTCTTTATATCATATGAAACAGTATAATATTGTCTTTATATCAATTAAATAATTACATTATTTGATATTACATGTATGTAAACTCTTATGTAATTGCTTGCTTTATATAATGTTACATAAATTGTTTTTGAATATAAGCAACGGTTTTAATATAATATGCACCCTCCAATGGGTGATACATAGTGGAGGTGAACTTTATAATCTTTGTTTTACTCTTTGCAACATAATATCATGTATTTAATCCATAAGAATGAATGTCATTAGGGACTGTTAAATTCAAAGATCTGAATTTATCTTCAGTTGCATATCCAAAAGTTCTCAGTTGTCAGATCTTTGAAGTAACAAAATGATGTGAAGTTATAACAGTTCGAAAAATAATGTATACAAACAACTATATGTATATATTTACATCTACCGAGTATGGTTCCCTCTATTTCTTACTTATTGTTAATTCATAGCTCTATGGAAACCGACAGGACTGAAATCTACACACCTCATTTATCGCTTAGTCGAAACAAACAGCGCTATAAGAAAAACCACGGACTGCAAGAAATAATCATGATGATGTCAGACTCAAATTCCCATAGGAGACGATTTGGCTGTTTTTTTTAGCTAACTCACTGATGTACGAGGGTCAATCTAAAAATACGAAGACTTTTGCCATAGCTATGTTACTTAATGTCAAATTATTATTAAATTTAGTAGACATTATTTAGAAATAGTTTCAAACAATTTGAAATCCAAAAAGTTAATACATTTCTTTGTTTCTAAGAATTATTCAGAATCTAATTCTGCAAAAATGAGGTCACGGCGCACGGTCAAAATTTGTGTTATGTCAACAATAAACCATATTATGTTGAAAGTAATATATCTCTAAATTAGGCTTAAAACCAAATAATATTGAAACCTCGAATTAAGAATTGTCATGGTATTCTATTTACCGTATAACGACTGGATATATAGTTTTGTTGAACAGATATCAATATCTAAAGACAGATAGTCCTCTTTAAAATTGACTTAAAACATTGACGTCGTCGGACGTCACGGCGCAACAAAAAGTACAAACAGTATGGATCTAACTCGAAAAAAAAAGCCGATACAAACTGTGAAAATGCTCAATGGTGGAAAAAAAATAAGTCAAAAATTATTTGCTGGTTTGTGTTTAACTGTATTACATTTTTAGGGGGTGGTGGGATTTGTATTTTAAACACCAAAAGTACAAATGAGATTAGAATATCTGTAAATATTTGGTCAAAAGAATAAACAACATCATCTGACATTCAGGGTTTTTCTTACAGTAATCGAATAGACATGCGGTAAAAAAAAATGAAAACTT
Organism: Magallana nippona; assembly: GCA_033439105.1. Classification (NCBI taxonomy): domain Eukaryota; kingdom Metazoa; phylum Mollusca; class Bivalvia; order Ostreida; family Ostreidae; genus Magallana; species Magallana nippona. The sequence goes on along the minus strand of CM065926.1, from coordinate 61,062,334 downwards.
CGAGGAACTAACTTACGATTCTCAAACAAATGTGAACAAATTAGATGTCAAGTGATGTAGTGTCGATTTCAATTGTATTGTGAAAAGCACAAAAGACTGGGTATTTCTATACTGTGCGTGCGTCATCCTGACGTCATGTTTTCAACGTTACCGTGCGCCGTGGTGACGAAACATGTTTTTAAAATTGGGTAACAAAAATAACTTTTCATCAAATGGAATGAAACTTCGTATACCAATAAAATAAGTTGTGGTGCATAAATTAATTTGTTAGCTATGACTATTATGAAAAATATATGAGAGAAAGCCACATTGTCTTCGTATATTTTGATTGACCCTCGTACATTAACAGCGATCAATGCAGAAAACGTTAACATAACCCGCTAACACGGTTGATGTATTTTTCTGCAATGTCGCCACCTTGATATCCCGATTGAATCACCAAAGAAAGCATTTTATTCTTTAAATAAAGCAAAAATGATAAACAGTGCCCTATTCGTCCTTAATTTTAATTATCATTTTTGCAGATAATGAATATCTATTCAGGTCAAGAACCGTACCTAATAGGCGGTCGGCGATTGATCTTTGTTTTATCAGTAAACGTGAGCATATCTAAAGCAACCTGTCCCTTTTATTAGCAGAGCAAGTTAATTGGTTTCTGTCTGATACTTTATACATGTAAGTTAAATCAAATGTCACTGTTTATGAAAAGTCATTACTCGCCCATTTAGTTGTTTCTCTGTCTGGAATTGATTTAACGGCATCATGTGATAAGATTAACTTCTAACTGTGATATTTTTCTTACTGCTGGTAATGCCTTACATGCGGCATACTCTTAAAACCTGGCCTGGCCTCACTTTTGGCCTCAGATTTCGCCTGGCCCCAAATTTTGGCCTCAAAAATTGGCGTGGCCCCAAATTTGGCCTCTTCAAAAATTTTTGGCCTCGAATAAAAAAAGAAATTCTCGCATTTGCAAAGAGCTTTCATTGAATTTTTATTGATTTTTTAATGGTTAAGAGATAATCATATGGATATATATATATATATATATATATATATATATATATATATATATATATATATATATAGATAGATAACAAGTGACCTGGCTGATTGAGTTTTGATTCATTTTATTCACGTTTACACACACAAATACACATGATATGCATGTGCAACACTGCTCTTTCTATTGCTCAGGATTATGCCCAATACTGAAGCAATCGGCGTTAAAATTCAGAGACGCAACCCCTTCTCCCACTTCAAAAAGTACACGAAATGTAGAATAGAGATATCAGAATAATAAAGTAAAACATAATTTTCAAAAATTAATGACCTGTTTGAAGGGTCAATAAATTTCTCAAACATTTGTAAACTGATTCACGACATCAAATCTCTATCCACATGCAATGCACTTTTAAAATGCCATTTCCCTTACATTACCTGTTAACACCAATCGTACCCAAATTTTCCTCCCCAGCAGAAATTCGATATCAGCCACCTCTGTCGCTTTATTGGAGTCAGATCTATTGCCTGTATACTGCAATCCACACTTTGCAAAAGTTGTTCCCCTTTGCGGGGTCAACCCAAAGGTCAAAAACAACTTTTTCCTTCTTTATGCAACCAAATATTTGGGCGTTGTGTGAAGAAATCTCTCGAAATTTAATTCAATCCTTCGATGTGTGGGTTGCCCCAACTTGGGGCAATCAAAATTCACAGCGGAATCAGATTTCTAATGTCAAATGACGAAGTTACAACCCTCCAAACTACAAGGGCTACTGTAAGAAATATAGAAATATATGGGTTTTTCCCCATAGATGGCGGCCAAGGGACATAACTTTTGTAAAATGTGGATTGGTCTATTGCTGTTCAACATTTCACACGGTCTTATTTAATTAATGTCATTTGATAACTTGATTCAGTGATGGTCATTAATCATCACCCCTATATTAGAGTAGTTTCATGCAGGGTTAGTTTCATGCTAACCCTCATGTGTTGTTTGTATATTTAGGAAACAATTTTTCTCCTTTAGGGGATCTTCAGTATCAGAATTTGAACACAGCATAACATGTTGTGACCTTTAATGTTGGTTAGAATAAACAAATTGGTCGCCTCTGCCATTATTTTTTTACTCAAATTATTTGATATTAGGTATTGTCCGATCCTGAGAGCAGTTTTAGTTAATTAAATACATTGGAAAAAAAACGCCATTGTGTAATACAATGGTAGTATTACAATCTTAAAGTACTTTGGAATTTAAAAACAGACTGTATCAAAATCTATTAGAATCAATCACTCATACCTGAAGCCATATATACATGTTTCAATAGAACTATCACTATAAGACACTAAAAGCCATTTAGTGTGATGTTTGAAGTGTATTAAACATAAATCAATAAAAAATCAATACAATCAACAAATGTGTAAAGAAAATAAAACAATAAGATTGAGGCCAAAAATTTTTGTAGTGGCCAAATTTGAGGCCAAGCCAAATTTGAGGCCAACTTTGAGGCCTGGCCAGGTTTTAGAGTATGCCCGTACATGGCTGACTTTAATCTAATAAAACTAACCTAATACTAATTGCTGTGACAGTCAAAGTCAAACTGCATTAATTAATTCGATCTTATTGTTGTCTATCATCACCGCCAAGTCATATCAAAGTTGGGTGTCGTCGTTCCTATAACATACCAGGCTGTGCAAACAAATGCTAATACGCAGTATTCAATTTGTCTGCACAGTTTGGCGTGTTATAGGACAAACGATATCCAAGATTAAGCATTCAATCCTTATTCTTTTTATATATATATAATATATATATATATATAGAGAGAGAGAGAGAGAGAGAGAGAGAGAGAGAGAGCATATATATATATATAGAGAGAGCATATATGGAACAGCCATAAAATATGCTATTTAGGGCACTTCTACCACTATAAATATAGTTTCAGAAACTTTTTATGAGATAAGATATGATTTAATAATTATTTTTCATAGGCAAGTTTGAACTTTTCATAATCTAAAAATAATATACTTATTCAAAATGCACGATGACAATATATTATTGATTTCTAATGCAAACCTAAGGGGAAATATACACTGAAGGTGGACATTATATTTTTAGTTCAATTCAATATCCATGCGTATACGATTTGGTCAACGAATTGGTTATTTTGGTACAGATGAACATACCGACAAATTATTTTTGTTTAATATCAATTATATAGATTGAGTCGGATCCATGCTCTCTGTATTTTAAAAGAATTTAAAGCAATATGATTACATCACTATCTTACAATACCTAATTAATAATAATACATCTTGTTACAAAAGAAATCACTAGCATTCTGTTTGATTATATGTTTAATTCCACGTCATACACATTCCTATCATGTGTCGATTTTTTGTTGAAGAAACTAAGTAGCTGCTGTCATCCATCGTACCACAATTTTTACCCTGTACTCAATGACCACACATTATCATGAAGTTCCATCCTAAAACGCAGTGTGTTTATTTAAGTTTTTTTTAAACCCAGAGTATTAGTTACCTACTTTTATTCATTTTAAAGTGTAAATAGACTGAAGAATGTCTTAAACAAATATCAGGTAGAATTTAGTAAAAGACTTTAGCTAGCTAAAAAGGCATAAAATAAAGTGGGTTAAAAAATGGTTGTAAATTGACTATTTAAGTAAAAAAAATTAATTAAATTGGGTTTTATAATTGCGTTTAACTGTTTTCTAGCTCGTTTAGATGATTTGATGATTCATACCCTTCTGCTCTAGTTACCATCGGTTAAATAGAAACTTTTTCAAAGGTCCAAATATCAATTTCAATGTTATCTATAGATCCTTTTTTGACTGAATGAGTTTTTTTTAAAAACAGATTCAGTGCTTCATTCAAAATGTCGTCTTATGTTTCAGTCTTTCTACTCCCACTCCCTGTTCGGTCAGCACTTGCTTTGTTCCACTTTCATCTTTAATGATCCATCCAACATAAATTCTTTTTTGCATTTTCATTTCATAATTCCTTTTTTGCATTTTCATTTCCTTTTAGTTTTCTCTTTCTGGATCTCATTCTATCACCATCATCCGCATCATCAGTCTCGGATGTATCACCTGTTTAACTTGGATTGTACGTAAACGTTCCAGGAGTAGTAGTTTGCTTCCAGGAGTAGTAGTTTGCTTATGTGTAGAGGATTTAGTTTGGGATTTTAAATAATTTAATAGAGCAAAGAGGTATCCATTGTGTGGAATATAATTGGCCAACTGTTCATCTGTCATATTGCTTATAACATCTTTTTCAATTTTCAATGTGTCTAAAGGGTACACATTTATCATTCTTTGTAGAAAGGACAATTTTGTGATCAAGCAGGTGAAAATGAGACCCAGAGTATATAGAAACACTGATTAACTACAACATTTAATTCACTTTCCAAAACACAACGATGACATAGAAAATATATGGTCAGACTGTTTGACTGAAAACGAAAAATGACAATAACAAACTGTCAACCGTCTCAAAAATCCATGTAGCGAAATAAAAATTCAAAGCAGAGCAAACACGGGCCTCAAAAAAGATAAAGTTGGAATCAGGTGCTTAGGAGGAGTAAGCATCCCCTGCCGACCAGTCGCACCCGCCGTGTGCTCATTGTCAAGATCATGAAACACGGAAGAAACTGTTGTCAGTCTTGTGTATTAATAATGGTCTAACAAGTATGAAAAACGTCTGTCAACATGTGTCTTAATGAAAGATTGTACTTGCTGACAGGGTCATTGTATCGACAATAGAACTTGCGTAAATATGATTTTAATCGAGGTTCTTGATGTTTTGTTCCAACAACTTGTTTGTTAGTAGCTTGCCTCGTTTAGGTAATTGTTCGTTTGTAGAGCATGCTCGTGCATAACGAATAAGTTGAGAGAAAAAAATCACAATCTGCGTAAAATTCAAAATATTCTGAACATATTCAACAAATTGAACAATTGAATAAAAGTTCAACTGATTGGTTACAATGCTGAACATGTTCATAATTTCAATGTTTCGATTATTATTCCAAAGATCCAATGGTACATCTAAGTTATCCAAATTGATGGGTATCAGACAGAAGGTACTTCCACAGTTTCAGAGATCTTATCAAACTTAACAATTTCACTATAATACCAAGTACTATAATGTTTATTCTACTTTGCTAATTGTGAATAGCATGTTACAATTTCTAAAAAATCACAAAAATATATTGTACAAGGCCCATTTGTTATCTTTTAGCTCATATATTTTGTTGGAATGTTTTGACCTGCTTCTTATCGGAATAAACAATAAAATCAACAATAATTTATGAAGATTTTTTCTTTACCAAAATGTTCACCTAACAGCGTAGCGCAATGCAGTAAAGCGTTATCTACGAATCTGTAAACCATGTGTTCGAGTCCCGCTGTGGCTTGATTTATTTTTACTTTTCCAAAAAATTTTAAACATTTTTCGGTCAAATATTGTATAATTTGAAAATTCTAAAATGGTGAAAGAATTTTGATTAAAGTGTACTTTTACCACAATAATATCGACATATGTCCCATATCTCCTTAAAAATGTTTGTTATTAATACCATTTAACGTATGCTTTTACGGTCCATTAGTCCGAAGGTTCATTTGTCCGAAGGCCCACAAGTCCGAAGGTTCATTAGTCCGAAGGCCCAGTAGTCCGAAGGTTCATTTGTCCGAAGGCCCACAAGTCCGAAGGTTCATTAGTCCGAAGGCCCAGTAGTTCGAAGGATCATTAGTCCGAAGCCCCACTAGTCCAAAGGCTTATTAGTTCGAATGCATCACATGTGATTATTAGTTTGAGATATCTTTTTGGAATTATAACCAGTTAGTATTAAATTAATTGGATTTTTAATACCAAAAATTTAAGAGTCACAAAGATCATGTAGTACTACGTTTTAACCCCCTTTAAAATCTGTATTTTATACTTAAAGATAAACAAACTCCCATATGTTACTTCTAAAATACAATGTATATTTTCCCCTTTAAAATATTTCAACAATTTTTATTTGTTTGTTTTTTACTTCCTTTAAATTTTATTTTTTTATTTATTTATTTATTAATTCGACTCGAGTTCATGCAGATTCTTTAGGATTCGTTTTGTTTCCATGTTGTATATTGACCCCGCTTTTTTATTCTAAATGGAAAATTCTAATTTAGCTCTGTCCCTTCGTTCATTTGTATGTCATTCTGTTTGTGCATTTCCGGTTAACATAAACTATAAATTTTACAGCGATCTTATAAATAAAAAATTCCTGACCCCTACTTAATTTTATTTCTAAGCTATTGATAAAGCACCCCCTACCCTCTTCTTTTGTGGGAGATAAATATACGTTCACACCAAGTGGGATACACTCATTGAATAAGTCCATTTGGGGTTTTTTCAGTATGATTTTGTTTCGCACTTAATAGGAACTTTAAATATGGCGTGTAAAAAGTTCCATCATTAAACTTTTTTGTTATTTCTATTCAAAATCTTTCCTATTCTTATTCTTAAACACAAGATGTTTATTCGATAAAACATGATTTCTATTTGATAAGTAGATGGTTTTATGCAGAAAGTTATTTATACTCGATCAATTATCATTATAATTCCATAAGATGTTGTTCTAAAACAATTTTTTTGCAAATCTCCAACACATCAGTATATTTGACGTGCTTACAAATAGATCATAAAATAAACGTAGAAGAGTTTCTAGTTTTGTTTCGATCGAGAAAGAGAGATAGAGCACTTTTATTCTTAAATCATATGATTTATAAGCAATTACATAACTTGTTATTCCTATTCGAAAAACTCAAGTTTGAAAACATATCATTCCTATTTTGAAAATAACGTTCATGACTGAAACAAAATTCCAAATGAAGAGGCAGAAATCTGAATACCAGAAAAAATGTTAGTATAATACAGGTTACTACACGAAAATAATCTTACAGATATATATAGAGATAACAATTCATATTATAGTACTCTCTTTTCATCGTATTTTGTGTTTTAAACCTCAAAGAACATGTTAAGGTGAAGAATGATTAATCAAACCTGACCCTTTAAGTTATTTTAAGCTTCACACCATTTACTACATCGAGTTTCGAACTAATGAACCTTCGGACTAAGGAACCTTCGAACTACTGGACCTTCGATTTAATGAACCTTCGGGCCACTGAGCAGACCCCCGTAACAGGCATCGTATGGACATCGGACCACTTCAAAATGAAAAAATGACTTTGGCCAATCAAAATGACATAAAGGTCAAAGGTCACGGTAAAAAAAAATAAAAAAAATCAATTAGATATTTTGATATTATTTTTCAATTCTATTGAAACAGAAATGTTTTAAAACACGAAATAATGAGGTTGAAAGACCTCTAATTGTTCGAGAACAATTGGTCTACTGGTTAATTTTGAAACTGTTATATGCGAAAAATTGGATTAAGCAGCTTTAAGTGAAATATTTGATATTAAATTGAATTTTATAATTGGCTGCTTCATTTAGGGGAAAATTCGGCAAAACCAACATCAAGAAAAAAGTGAAATGTGGTAATAACGAACAGTGTTAAAAATCAACAGTCCAAAGGAAAAATACATAACAGGAGCAGAGCAAACACGGACCTCTAAAATGTGTAAAGATGTATTCCTTGGACAGATGCAAGTTCAATTGTGAAAAGGTAGTGATCGACATTTTGATGAATGTATGAGAAGAGATACAGTGGGATATAATTATGTACAATGCTAGATTAACTTTAACACAGTTGCCCTGCCTTCTCACGAGTGAAGAAAAAGATTTCCTCAAATTTCTGTTGATTTGAATGATAAACGTAACGTTTGTAATATATATAGTGACAGTACGTGAAAACCATGATGGTATCAATAGCACATTGCATATCACCTATTTGTCAAAAGCCAGATATCAGCTGTAATTAACACTATTGACGTCAATCTTAGGTGGGTACGATTAATTTTAGCCTTTGGAATAAAAAAAATTGTATGGTTATTGACACAAAAAAAGTCTGAACTTATTGAAAACAATTTCAATTAAAGGGGATATGAGAAAATAAAAGATATTTTTATGATTACTTCGAATCAATTTTGATTACTGGCGGTATGGGAAATCCTAAACCAATTTTGATTACTGGAGGTAAGGGAAATCCTATTTTAAGAACTACAATCTTCAAAAGTAAAAATTTAATTAATCTTCCTTCATATTTTATTTAATCTTTCATAAAGGTTAAAGTTGTGAGCCTCTGTGGCTTGTTTCTTTGGCACTTTGACAAACATATTTCTCATTTGAGAAAACTTTCAAAGTGCAAAATGTTTGATTAGCTACGAATTATATATACTACAAAAGCAGGATTCAAAGAATAAACACAGACTTAGTACCATGATTTAAAAGCAGAGCCTACAACATAAACTAATAAAAAGTGTATGATTTAAAGGTATGGTGAAACATGACAATAAAAAACCGTCAACCTTCTCAAAAATCCATAGAACGAAATACAAATTCAAAGCAGAGCAACACGAACCTCTAAAGAGATAGAGGTAGGATCAGGTGCATCCTCTGCTGACCCGTCACACCCGCCGTGTGATCTTTGTCGTAATCGGAAAAAAACGGAAAAGTCCGTATACAATTAAGTGATTAATTATGGTCTAACAATTAGTATGAAAAACGTCAGTCAGCATGCGACCCAGTGGAAGTTTGTATTTGCTGACAAGGTCGTTGTATCGACCATAGAACTTACGAAAAGATGACTTCAAACGAGACTGTTGATAGTCATCTTTGATCAACTTGTTTGTGAGTAGCTTGCCTCACCTTATAAACTGTTCATTCGAAGAGCATGCCCTTGCGTATCGAATTAACTGAGAGACAAAACCACATATGCATGTGATGAAGGTATATTGCTACATAAGTAAGGAAAGTTGACTATAGAAAAATTGAAGTCATCACGTTTATCATAAAAAGTTTGTTGTTAAGTTACCATCAATGTCCATTTCCAGTAAAATATCCATATATGAAACATATGACACAGACTCTGTGGTATCTTTTATATCAAGTTCACTGGGATATATCGAGTCGACGTTAGTATGGAAATAACAATTGTTAATTGATAACACGTCGTCGATATACCTGAATGTTGAGTTGAATGCCACAGCGAGTGATTTATTTTTTTTTCACGTACAACTTTTTGAATAAATCCTGCTTCATATGAATACAAAAATAGGTCTGCTAACAATGGGGCACAATTGGTACCCATGGGAATTCCAACAGATTGTTGGAAGACTTGATTTCCAAAAACTACATAGATGTTGTCTATAAGAAACTCAAGCATCTATTTAATGTCAACTTCAGAGTACTTGTGTGTGCAATCAGAATTATAACAAAGCCCGAAAAAAAATTCTACAAAACAATCCGTTATTTGGTTTAAAAAAAAATTAAATGTGTTGTTTTGCTAAATGCTTTGAGTGATGCATAAGGTAAGACTGGCGACAGCGGACAAGGGGTGATTGCGTTAGGTCACCTGAGAAAGAAACAATACATTTTGATGTTTAAAAACAACAAATAAAACACTGATTTTTTATATCCGAAGCGCAGTAACCTGTTAACAATGCTTCTTTTCATACCTAATGCATTTTGTTTAATGTGAAAACAACATTAAAGGATTTCTGCAAATTTTTCCATCGTGCATAATTAAAATTTAAGAATCATTCTTGCGATGATTAAATTAACCTACAGCTAAATTACTCTTATATGATCATGGGTTAATTATGTAAATTGCATGAATTTTTGTCTACGGTTGATACCTTGCCAGATTAAAAAAGCAGATTTTTACATAATGTAAAGCAGTTTAATTCTTTTTTTTTAAAAGATCATCGAAGATTATTAGTTTAAATGAATCAATGTTTGCAGTATTTAATACATAAAATGAATAAAGCATTGGTTAGTCCAAAAATCTACAAAATAAACATTTATGATATGTATGTTCGAAATCATGCAATATATGAGCAATTTATCTTACCCTGTGTGTCATAACACTCCTGTGATAATTATCAAACATAACAAAGAACGGCTAAGTCATTGTCATATCATGAAGAGTTCGACGGATAAAATCTTGAATATCGCTTATTTGATACACGATTCAGTGTTTAGTTAAGGATGGAGTCTTCTCGTTATCAGAAATAATTATTACATTAAGAAATTCCTGAAATTTTTACACAGTCAAACATATCATTTAACCAAACGATTGAATCAGTTAAATCAAATTTGATAATCTTGTTTTCGCATCGAGGTCAGGTCAAGGTCACTACCTTTGTTCTCAACTTACAGGAAGATAAAACAAAATGTAGTTATCTGCAAGTTTGATTAATAACATCGGGCTTGAGATTCAGAAATTATTTACATTTAATATAAAGTTTGTGAATTAAGTAAAAGAAATTTATCTTTATACTTGTATCTATATTTAATAGTTACAATAATGTTAGATTTTGGCAACAAGTAATTTTTATATTTAATTCTTCACGCTTATGATTCTGATTACTGATTGGTTGTTTTACGGAAGTGGGCACTAAGCCATACTTTGGCGGCATTTTCCGTTGGTATGTTGAAGAGGTCAGTTGCAACTTGCACCTTTGTCTGATATTTGTAAGTATTGATATTTTTGTCTTGCATACATATTAGATTAGGTATTTATATCACAAGTAAATGTTTATTTTCATATGTCTTGAAACATACAATATTGTAAAGTACCTATTGAAAGTTATTATTTCTACTCAGACAATATTGGTGTCATGATGTTGACATCTAATCGTATGTTTATAAATGTAATAGACGCCCTGATGTTACAAATGATTTTAAAGATTGTTTGATGCAAAACATTATTATAGATATATAGTGGATCCTAATCAAGTGTGTATAGTTTTTATGAATAGAAGAGTAAGATCATATATATTTTTATAGTGCACAATACAGCAGCGGTGAGGCCAGCACTGAGAGATATACATGTAGTATACAGTACATTCCTTACTTAGGTTTGTAAATTGTGTATATTATTATTAGTTTAATTTATTTATACTTCATATTCTATCTATTAGATGATATGTTGTATGATAAAATGCATTACCGTAAATAACAGTCATGTTTGTAATGGATAGTCACAAATATTGTTATGCGCTATAACTTACTATAATTATTGTAATAATCTTTCTGAATATTGAAAAGAGTATGTTTATACGTGTATTGTTATGACCATCACTTTCAATTATGTATTTATGTATTTTTATTTTAGGACCACTGTCAAAATTGTCACTTATCATATAAATAAAGATCAACTACCACAAAGAAAATCACTGTGTTACATGCAGATAAGTAGACATCTGTTTAAGATATGACGTTTCTATTCTTCGATGAATTGAGAGATTATTAGAATGTCTATCAGCTTATACTACGAAATTGAAATAAAAATCTAAACTAAACATGATATTGCTTAGCCCACATTTCCTCTAATTTTCTTAAATTTTGAAAATATTTTTCTATGCTTCCAATGACATAATAATTTTGATTTTTACATATTATTAAGACTTTACATAAGGATATAAATTGACAGAAATGCCTATATATTGACCATTTCATAAGAGAGAAAATCCGATTTAGTGATTTTTTTATACAAATCTTTTTAAAGAATGGGCGCATAAAATAGCTTATATTAATGTTATTTGATAGGCAAATCTTATTTTTAAAAATCTATTCTGAAACCAAAGTATCTAATCATTAGTTGAAAAAATCCAATATTAAAGTTATTGCTTTAAAATGCTAAATAAACTCATGTATCTACAGCAATTCTGAATTGCAAAAACATGTGATAATTTCCTACGTCAATGTTTCGCCAAAAATATAGTTCTTGTTAGATTCTAAAGTTTCATTACTATTTCTATGCCAAGTTGTATAATAGTAAAAAAAAAAGAAAGAAAAATATGATATTTTAATTTCCTTTCATATTGATATAATGAACATTTAATCTAATTTACGTTTGACAAGTCCAAAACCAGATAAGACTCCTTCCTAAGGTAAATTTGAACCATGCGTTTACGTTTTATGACTCACGTGAAGATATGAAATTTTTTTTTTTTATAATATTCTTTAGAAAAATCTAACAAATTTTAAACAGGTCAACTGCACTGTTATATATTTAATGGAAAATATTTCTGAAAATCAAACGGCGAAACTTAACTGTTTTCAATCTGTTAATTGCTACTATTAATTCTATACACAGAAATTTGCAAGGTTTTATTTCCCAGACGGACTGAAAACTGATTCATAATACAGATCAATTCCTAGGATGTTTGATACAAATGATTGTTTTAATTATAATACTTTACCTTAAGGTTGCAAACTGTGCATTGGGAATATAAGATTCTTCTATTTCCTCTCGTATTTTTCTGCAGTATTAGCAAAAATATTGAAATAATATACCACACAAAACATCTACATTCTCAAAAGATTAATAACAAATAACTTAATAGTTTTTCCAAAAAACTAATCATCAATGTTTTCTCGTCATTAAAACAATAGACAATAAGACATGGGGGTTATATGTTCGGGCATGCTCTTCATATGAACAATTTCTAAGGCGAGGCAAGCTACTGACAAACAAGTTGATAAAACAGGACTATCAACAGGCTCGTTGACACTCCAGAGCATCCCTTAGATTGCACGGACTTCTAAATGTATGAATTACACATCGTAGTAATATGTTTTAAAAAAGAATTAAGGAAACTGCAATATATGAAAGAGGAGACATTCTTTGAAAGAATTTCCAAGGTATCCGTATTATCTTGCATAGATACATGCTGCCTTTTTTCGCGTGAACATTGTCGAACACGTGTGTCGTTCATACAGAGTGCATAACGTCTGTATCTTATTATAGACCCTGACCTCACCACATCCAACACAGTAGATAAATGACAGTAAATCCAAGAAAGTAACAATGTAACATCGTTTTACAAAAAACACTCCGTTTTCCAAAATCAATGCTGTCGCTGCTTGATCTTCTACAGTGTGTGCTTTGCGCATTTGCGGTGTAATAATAGAACGACACAGGAACATTTTCTACAATGATCTAGGATTTTTGAAATATGTGTGTCTAGATTTGTGTCTGTTTTGTTTCGTCTATTATTGGATATTCCGTACCAGTGCAGTGGTTGTTATATATTTTTGTTCAAAACGCGTTTTTACAAATCTTTCCGTCCAATGTAACGTGTTTGGGTGAATGAAATACCAGAAGGCGGTCCGTTATTTGATATACATTTAGATATTGTAACTGCGTTTCTGCGGGATAGTTTTTTTTAATAGAATTAATATTATGCTTATTTTTATGAATTAAAAGTAAATTGCATGTAGAAATATATTTAATGCCTTTGAAAAATATTACATATTTTTTGTTTTACTCGTAAATGTAAAGTATGTCATAGAATGTCGTGATAGGCGCAATTTTATCGACACTATGAAAAATGACAATAACAAACTGTCAACCATCTCAAAAATCCATAAAACGAAATAAAAATTCAAAGCAGAGCAACACGGACCTCCAAAAAGATAGAGGTAGGATCAGGTGCCTTGGAGAAGTGAGCATCCTCTGCCGACCGGTCGTACCCGCCGTTCGCTCCTTGTCACAATTGGGCATGTCATAATCGAGGTTAATGTCAAAATCGGGGAAATGGCATAATAGGGAAAAAACGAAACGTTGATGATTTGGTTTGTTTGTGAAGGTCAAAATACAAACTTTGAGCAAACACGGACCTCCATAACATTGAATGTAGGATGAGGTGCCTTGGGGGAGTGAGCATCCTCTGCTGACCGGTCACACCCGCCGTGTGCTCTTTGTCGTAATCGAAAAAAAACCCGGAAAAGTCCGTAGACAATTAGGTGATTAATTATGGTCTAACAATTAGTATGAAAAACGTCAGTCAGCATGCGACCAAGTGGATGATTGTATTTGCTGACAAGGTCTTTGCATCGACCATAGAACTTACGAAAAGATGACTTTAAACGAGCCTGTTGATAGTCTTGTTTTATCAACTTGTTTGTGAGTAGCTTGCCTCCCCTTAAAAACTGTTCATACGAAGAGCACGCCCTTGTGTATCGAATTAACTGAGAGACAAAAACACCATATATTCGGAAAATGTCGGAGTTTTTCATTCTTTTTAAAACAATGTATCGGGATCGGCATTCACTATTTTTTCACCAACAAGGCCATTTTTTCCCCCGATTTGTTACATTTTTTCAATGCAACAAAAAAATCAAAATGGTTTGAAATACATAATATCCAAAAGAATGATGATGAGTTGAACTTTGTGTTAGAATAATGTACAAATCAATGTGTTCTCCATTACTTCATACTTAGGCAATGATCATACAATTACCGTTAGAAATGCTTACAGTAACGAACTCGATTCTTAATAACAATAGTAAAATGTTAAACTTCAAAACGTGTTGCTGAAAATATATTAAAATTTACCATAAAAATTAGTACAACCAAGTCGTTATTTTCTTCTCTATGGTGTGTTTTTATATGTAAACAACCGACGATGATTCATACAACAATTATATTTTTTGCGGCCCATTTGACGCTTGCGTCACTATTTTTTCTTGTATAATGATTGTGAAGCAATGAGCATAACAATCGAAATAGACAAATAATATGGCGGTAGTCGGAAATAAAAGGGAAATAATGCGTTTTTATGAATTCATGTCAGCTTTAAAATTTAGAATTTTCAAAAAAATACAACTCAAACTTCCTTCTGCTTGTATTATAGCTCGTTTCTTTAGTACATCAATATCAATATTCAATATTGATTCGAATGAATGAAAAAATGACAATAACAAACCGTCAACCATCTCAAAAAAATCCAGAAAACGAAATACAAATTCAAAGCAGAGCAACACAGAGGTAGGATCAGGTGCCTAGGAGGAGTGAGCATCCTCTGATGACCGGTCACACCCGCCGTGTGTTCTTTGTCGTAATCGGGAAAAAACGTAATAGTCCGTAGATAATTAGGTGATAAATTATCGTCTAACAATTAGTATGAAAAACGTCAGTCAGCATGCGACCCAGTGGAAGATTGTATTTGCTGACAAGGTCGTTGTATCGACCATAGAACTTACGAAAAGATGACTTCGAACGAGCCTGTTGAAATCTATAATTGTCACAAGGTCTTCCTTCAGCTGTCTTATATAATTCTTGTTTTTTCTGCAATTTGGTATTAGATTGAGATATTTTCTGGTTAGAAAAAACCTTGAATATAATAGCATATGAAAACTCTTTGATAGAACTCAAACATATTTAATTTTTAAGTGATCTAAACTCATTATAGAAAAAAATTAAATAGTCCCCAAAAATCCCACCAATCTTCAGGGTTAGGGTTAGCAATACTTTATTTAAAAATATATATCAAAATTTTTCGGTATTGCTTTTTTCAAATTATGGACATTGAATTCTGAATTCGTATGAAACACATGTTAATGTTAACAACCAGAATAAGACAGGTACCGCCTGATAGACAGAAAAACAAACAGGCTGATATAAAGACAACAAGGAAACATTCAGTCCCATCCATTTTCGTTGATATGTTGGAGCCTCCATAAGTCCATAAAACCTAATAATTAAATATAAACCTAATAAAACATATATTTAATGTACAATTTTTAATTGATAGTACAGTTATATATTCTGTCCAATATCAAAGAGTAGTGTCTAAAAATAGCGCAAGTATATTACAGATTTATCATTCAGTTTAAATGAGGTAAACCTTGTTATAATACTTTGATTATTCTGTTAAGTTCATTGTGCTGTTTATGGGGCTAATAATGGTTAAAAGACGCGCTGTATAACATGTAAAATTGTCTATCCTTTGTAAACCAGAGCAATTTATAAAGAGGGATGTTGTTGCTCTGTCTCCCAATCAAAAATGTCACCATCTATTCCTCGTGATAAATAACATTAATATAATTGTAAAATATTAAAACATGTGTAACGATAGAAACGAGAAAAATACTATTGGAACGATTCTAGGATTCAATCGAATAAAATTACTTTCAAAAGATTGATAAGACATGCTAAAAAGAGGAATCTTAAACACTTAGACATAGTATTATGCATTAACATTTTGTTTTCGCTCAGTTCGCCAAAAGTTGAACGTTTTCTCTCAAGTTGATCACACAAACATGATATTTCTGTTCCAATTACTCGAATAAGTAAGAACAATAGAAGAAACAACCCAAAAATTACAGTTCCAACAACAAAACCAACGTCTTATTTCACATAGAATATGCTCATGTATCGTAATTAACTTCTTTTTAATAATGTGTTCGTTTGATAGAGGAGGAACATAATGTCGGGTAAAAGTTTTCAATTTCATGTTATTCAATGGCATAATCATGATTTGTGTTGAAATTTTCGATTAAGTTGATATGAACACTTTTAAAAACCAATGTGGAAGAAGGTATTAGTCAAAAGGAAAGAACCGCTTTAAGATTTTCAAATTCTGCATAATTTTACCATTAAAAGCATTTAAAATATTCTTATACTCTTAAGGGTCAAAATTGCAAAACCCCAACGAATTCATGACATTCAGATGAATAATCAATATTGCTATGCTATTAGACATAACATTTAAAAGAAATAAATGATGTGGGCGTTTTCTTGACAGAAAGTACGACTCAGTTTAGAATAGTGAACACCTGTATCTCGCTTACATTTCGATAAACGAAATTCAAATATCGTTTGTCAATGAGACCTGACTGATTTACTAGTATGTATATATACATTGCAAATGGAAAAACAAAACAGAAAAATGATCAGCTTTAGCCGTGAGCATACCCCTTTAAGAATACGATAAATATCTTCTGGTCTGTTCCAATAAAAATACATCTAGTTAAACTTAAATCACATTTAAACTAGATTTCATCCCATTATCAAACAGATTACGTTGAATCATTGGGGAATTCGATTTCCTATTATATAAAAAAACGATCATTCACCATTTTGTTGAATTCGATCAGTAATCACATTGCAGTAATCATCAGCAGGCTGACTGAGTTAGGAGGCTGTGGGTGCAGAAGCAGCTATCGAGTGGTGGTCGCTGACCGCAGTCTCGCATCGTATGAACCTTGTAATGACTTGTAATACGGACCCCGTGAACTCCCTTTGACCGACTCTTTTATTATAGAATCAATATTTTATCTGTCTTACAATCTTTTGTCATTTATTTGTACACACTTTAAGCTGGTGCCTGTTATTCGCAATCATCAGAACTCATAATCCATCATTGCAGTTATGCTGATTAAAGTGCATTTTTAGGGAGAGAGCTTAATAAGTTATAAACCTTGTGCCTTATCCTTTTGTGTAAATATAAAATAAAATCTGTTTTTAAAGGATGTTGAACTATGCAACAGTTACTGCTCTAGCGTATAGTTGAATCAATAATTATGATTTTTTATTTTTCACACTGCGTTTATAAGATTAAGATGTTAATTTAGATTTCGTAATGCTTATTTCGACAAACAATTGAGTAACAGATACGAGATGCACGTCAGAATTTATTAAAACTTCAGATTAAAATTTAAAACATAAAGAATCGTAACATCATTGGATAATATGTTCATTTCGTATAAAAATACAGGAAATAGCAGATGTTAAAACTGCTGAGTATGACAATGATCGCACACTTAATGAGTCAATCCATGTTTCTCGCTTAATCTTATTAGTTAAGCTCCAAACTAACCATTTTGGTTAAGCTCTGGTACACATTAATGGCACAATGCTAAACTGTTTTGTTTTTTCATTTTCGTATACACTATGTCCGATTTTTTTTCTTAAGCTAATGATCGATACCCCGCTAGATAAGTAAAATACGTAAAGAATTGTTTTCATATTTCTCAGACATGTATTTGAGGATATGTTCTTATCAACCAGTTGGCTGGTCAATCGGTTTTATAAAAGCTAGGACAGTTGCTAAAAATAGAACCGATTTCGAAAAATGGTGCTTTTTATACCATTTTTTACCATTTACAACTTCGTTTTCGGGGGTATATAGGAATCACATTGTCCGTCCGTCCGTCTGTGTGTCCGTCTGTCTGTGCAAAATTCGTGTCTGGTCCATATCTTTCTTATGAAGAAACATTGGAAGTTTTAACTTCATAAAAGAATGCTTATGACTTGAAGGTACAGCATGACCTTGACCCAAGGTAATTCGGGCAAGATCAAGGTCACTGGCAGGAAAAGTGTGAAATTCGTGTCCGGTCCATATCTTTCTTCTGAAGAAACATTGGAAGTTCTTACTTCACATAAAGATTACTTATGACCTGGGGGTGTGGCCATGGCCTTGATTCGAGGTCGTTCGTGCAAGGTTATGGTCACTGGCAGTAAAAATGTGTAGAATTTGTGTCCGGTCCATATCTTTCTTAAGGAAAAACATTGGAAGTTCTTACTTCACACACAGATTGCTTATGACCAAGGGGTGTGTCATGACCTTGACAAAAGGTCATTCGGGCAAGGGTAAGGTCACTAGCACGAAAAATGCAAAATTCGTGTCTGGTCCTTATTTTTCTTATGGGGAAACTTGGAAAGTTCTTAATTCATACACAGATTGCTTATAATCTGAAGGTATGTCATGACGTTGACACAAGGTCATTTGTGCAAGTTCAAGGTCACTGTTTAAAAAATGCTTTATTTCTATATGTGTGTGTCATATCTTGTTTTAATGGAAATGATTAAAGTGTAAAATTTGACACAAAGCTTGCTTGTGTCAGGCCACATAAAATTAATTGTTAGATTCTCATCCCTGCCCGCCCTGGTGTATTTTATCTTTTTTGAAAAAAAAATGTGTGGGAAAAATTTTTCGGGAAAAAATCGGGCTCGGTATACCAAAAATTCAAAACAATCAATGACTGCTTGACATGTGGATTATCGTTTATTCCAGTCATGTTTGTTATCATAAGGATTCAAATATCTTCATGCATTAACAGTTAAGTTGAAATAAAATGGAATTAAAAGAATAGAAATTGGTTTTTGTACTCATATTAGCATTAACAATTTAAAAAAAAATAGTGCAGTTATTGACAGAACATGGACGGTTAAATAGATAGTACCATCGTTTTCTTTAATAGAAAAATACTTGAGTTATGATTTATTTTCTTAGAGGGGGTATCATTTGTGAGCTTGCTCACAGTACCTCTAGTTTCTTACTTACACATTTGACTTTCAAAAAATCATTTTTGATTGATATCATATGTAAAATGAAAGAATTCATTTTTAAAACAAATATTTAGCGAATTTATCTATTTTTTAACAAATAAGTGTGTGTAACATAACAAATGAGATAAAGTGAAATAAATTTTCAAAGAGAATTTAAGCTCTTGTAATTTTTTTTACTTACAGAATTCTCTGAAATAATGATATTGGCCCGTAATCAATTGGAAATAAAACTACCCAAAGTGCCGGCCTTTTCAGGATCACAATGGGCGTATTTCCTATAAAAATCATTAAAATATATATTTTGAAAAAAAGATCCGTAAAAATAAATTAGTGCATATGTTTTTTATTTCTTCACTCTAAAAAATATATTTAGCTTATTGTTAAATAGAAAACATGATTTGAACAAACAGATGATACATCTGTATTATTTTAATCGCATAAGATGCATGTATTATGGATCGAGACATACGTGGATAACGCTAATTGCCTGATATGATTTTAAAACAAAACCTCTATCCAACTATTTTAACTGGTTTTAATGACTGTTATAAAAATGAAATTACTTTTCTTCAGCGATTATTTGAATTCTAAAAACATTTTTTTGTGGAAAATATATTTATGCTTGTTGCTAAGCGATTAGAATAAAGATGATATAGCTTAACAAGAAGGTCAATTTATTTCTTTAGTGTTATTATAAACTATTATTTAATTATGATTTTATTATATTGTAATATATAATTTAAATATACGAGTAGAATTGATATACTTGTATGATGCAGAATTGTCAGACTAGAGGCGACCCAAAATGGCTACCCCAAAACAGAGGAACTAACTATTTAAATGGATTTTCTTTATGTATATTGTGTAATAATAAAATATAAATCTTTCTATGCAAATGATAACAATATAATCATCCCATTTCAAATTCAATGATCGTGTGCGAGATGAAACCAAAACGTAACGAGTGAGATACCTTGTCTTTTTGCGGTAGCTTGAATGCGGGAACTGGGATTTTAATTATACATGCTCTTCGGATTAATATTATAAATAATCATCTTTTATTACTTTTCAAGCACGTATTGAAGTGATAATTTCTGCAAGTTTTTTCAACGCGGAACATGAGTTCATATAACGTTTTTGTAATATAGAACATGATAGCATCCCTGCCCTATAATGATACGCCCTGGAAATAAACAGGTTTGCTTACGATCAGCGTCTCCTCTTGATCAAACATCACGCGTTGTATCAGCTATATAATTATATAGGATTTCTGTCATGATGTTATCCTAATGTTTCAAGTGACTTGCAGAAGTCTCAATTGATTGCAGATAATTTGCTTCTCCATTGTCATTTATTTATATAATATTTGCATAATTTGAGTTGTGAATATATGATATTAAAACCAATTTTTGGGAGGAATGAGGTGCTACAAATAAACTGATAACTTTAGCTGGTTTTTTTCTAGATATGATATTTGGTTTTTCTTGAAGTGAAAAAAATATACTTTTGGTCTTAAGAGACTATGGTTTTAAAGAACACATTGATGAGTTTAAAAATTTAAAAAGAATTTCTAGACAATTGATCTTTATTCTCATCAAATTGGAATATTTTAGCTTAGTTCATGGAATCAAATAATCCAAAAGGACATGGCATAGTTTGAAAATTAAATGCTTTCACGGTGACCTAGAAACCAAGTGTCTGACTTCACCTCCAAGGCGTTTAAACACGTCTTCATTCCCATGACCCTGATTGTACAGCTCCAATGCTTCCTGTGTTAAATGTCACCGATTTATTCTTATTGCTATCAGCGTATCTTTCAATTAATCCATCGTGTCCTTAACTCGCTGATTGCGTACACTGTCATCTAAATCCTCGTCTTCGTTTTCTGAGGACCTAAATACATTGTACTTTTAAAATGTCCCAAATTCACATTCATTTTTCTTGTTCATTGTGGATAGAACATTTATTTTCATGTACAAAGAAGAAATTAGTACATGGGTCAAAGGAAATTATGTCCTCTTACTGTATATGATCCTATATGTGCATAATAATGACAAAGGTCTTGTTCATAGACACTGATCATTACAAAGAAACATCTGAATACTACAAGTTTAGCGGGAACTTTATCGTTGCGGCTACAGCGGTTTTTTTTTTAGTTACTTCAGATCAATCTTTTCAGAACAAAATGGTGAAATGTTGGAATCATTATCTCTATAATGATTCCAATCATTATCTCTATACGCTAGTCTGCGAAAGTCCAAATCGGTCTTGAGCACCTGCACAAAAATATATGCAAAACAATATAGAAGGCCCTTATTAGTTTTCATACGAAGAATAAAAATAATTTTAGATTGTGAATTTTATTGAATCAATTGAAACTCACAACCATCTACAAATTAAAAAAAAATTCAGGACTACAAAGAAATTATTCCAACAAGGATCACAAACAAAAAAATCAAAGTGACTGATCGCCGTTTCCAAAATAGGCGATTCCTGGCGTCAGGGGACCAGCCAAAGACTACACAAACACTGAACAGTAGGAGGCGTGATGGGGCATCAATTTTCCTCATCAACATTCCACGGCAACAGGGACACTATGTATTTTGTCCTCATTTGCACAGACTTTTATATCCAAAACGATCGGTTCCTGCCTTCATTATTTATAAGTGGCAATCTGAATCAAGCAGTCAAACGGCTTGTTGACGAATCAGATAAGATTGGTGCTTCTGACTGTAAAGACCTTTTATTAGGAAAAAATATTATTTATTGTGTTTTTCTCAAACTTTATTTTATAAAATATTTTTATAAATATATAATATGTCGCATTGATATATAGGAAATAAAAATTACACAAGAAATGCGAACTTTCCATTTTTATGCAAAATCTCTTATACCACCAGTTACTTTCACAATTAAGACAAAATGTCGCATATCATGATGAACTGTTTGCAGATAAATAAGAATTGTTGTGGAAGTGCTTTCATTTTTTGTGCTTCTGTTGTTATGCCTGCAACTACATGCATCCAATGCTGCAGTCAAAACGGTGTAAAAAGGTTGAAACCATGCAGATTGAAAGGAAATACTTTACAATTCGGAAAAAAGAACTCCTGAATGCGTAATTCGCGTTTCGTATTTTACCATCTATTGTTAAATAACGAATAAAAATCCAGTCAGGAAACATTGGTCTGTACATAAATGCTAAATAGTATATGTATGAAACTACTTGGCCAATATTGATAATATATTAAACAGCAAAGATAAAAAATTCAAATATATATTCTACAGATTACTTATATATTGTAAAATTAAAAAACCTTAGTACCTCCTTTACTCCAGAGAGAATTTGAGGAAGATAATTGACATGTTGTAAAAACGAACAGTTTTCAAATTCAAAAGTCCAAAGTAAAATTAAAAAACAGGAGCAGAGCAAACACGGAGCTTTAAAAAAAATAAGGATAGGATCAGGTGCCACGGAATAGTGAGCATCCTCTGCTGACCGGTCACACGCGCCATGTGCTCTTCGTCGAAATCGGGAAAAACGGAGAAGTCCAAAGACAATTAGATGATTAATCAAAGTCTAACAATTAGTATGAAAAACGTCAGTCAGCATCCCAGTGGAAGATTGTATTTGCTGACAAGGTCATTTTATCGACAATAGAACTTACGAAAAGATGACTTCAAACGAGACTGTTGATAGTCCTGTTTTATCAGATTGTTTGTCAGTAGCTTGCCTCGCTATAGAAACTGTTCATATGAAGAGCATGCCCTTGCGTATCGAATTAACTGAGAGACAAAAACTGTTTCGTTTTCTGTCGTAGGAATTTGTACAAAATCTCAATTTTCTATTTAATAACAAATCCAGAATTTTGTTGTGTATCGAATCTGATGTGGCAGTCAAAAGATTATTCAGCAGATATGGGTAAAATGTTAGCCACTAGCAACCTTGCTCCGTAGTTCCTTACTCCCCTTCTTATTGATTTATCAATGCTTCAATAGCAAATGAACTTTTTCTGTTTTCACCATTTCTTTTTAAATGCTATAAATGCTCACAGCACTTTGAAACAAATCAAATTTCATTACATCGTGCTTTTATCAGTAGTTGTAGAAAGATATCTAGATATGGGTTGGTGGTTTGTACTTTTTAAGCAATATTTATTTAGTTTGAGAAAAACGTATTGCAGTGACTTTGAGATACATGTTGTATTCATTATAAAGGAAGATGTTATTTTTAAATGAGCAGCGGTTAGGGTTGTCGCATGGATAAATATAGCATTCAGGTAATAAACCATACTGAAATAAATGAATGAAAATTTATAAAAACTACATTTTATTGAGTAATTTTGTAAAAAAAAAAAAAAAAAAAAAAAAAAAAAAAAAAAAAAGGAAACAAAGTGATACCAGATTTTACCCACATTTTGCTCCTGCCTAGAGCCCAGTCCGAGTTTGTATGGCAGTATTGATTTTGATTTTAGCCCTGGATGTTCTATGTTAAAATGGCTCAACCATTAATAAAGAAATGACTCGTCGTTGTCATTCAAATATTTGAGATAACTGATTTTATTGCGTTTTTGTCGTGTTAACATTGACATCTACAAACCTGATTTTAATCTTTTTAATAGAATTCAACGAGAATACATAAGATATATTATGTTGCATGAAATCAACCAGCAATCAAGGAGGCTAAATGGTCAGCAAATTACCCATAAGATCTTCCTTAAACTTTGATATATGATAATTCTGGCCATTAACTACAATAACATGTAGTAAAGAAAATATCCAAATAGTTATCATTAAAATTGTAACATATCCTATATGTTTATACAGAGCTTTCTTTCATAAGGAGGTAAATATAGCCTAAAAACGGCCATGGCTATGAATCCCTCTTAATACACAGTATGACAGCCTAACATTATGATATTAATGCAAAAGGAGTCCTGTGGATCACATCACTCCCTAGAGCAAAATTGCCCATCTGGTCCAGGCAGTATTTCCCCTATCCTTACTCAATATCGGCCTTTCTCTCTGACACAAGATATGATTTCAAACTGATTGGTTATGGTTAAGCTATTTTTGCATCATATATACTTTAAACATCTATCCGTCGTAACCACTCGGCTCTGAAAGCAAGGGTGGTGTGCAAACAAAACTTAGAGCGTCTGTTGACATATTAATTTTACAAGTCACTTAAGCAATTCTGTTCAGCTGACACAAATATCAGATTACCATACCGTTCAGTACAAATCCCCCTTCTCGTCCCATGCTTCTCCGTGTGATTTCATGGGACTACAGTATAGTTTGAACATAATATAATAGTTCTTCGCGATATCTTACATCCATGAATTATCCAAGAACTTCAAAGAGAAAGTTTCATTCCACAGAATCACAAGCGTTTTCAAAATCAAGAAATAATAAAATACCTTGTTTACATTGTGAGTTACAATATTCATATGTAGCATTTTCTGAACCATCTTTAACATAATTATGCTTTTTAATGTATTGTAGTCGATACTTTTTGGAAATCCCAATACATCATTCAAACGTATGATGACTAGGGCGAAATTTCTTTCGATTATTTTTACCTTTCTTGTGTATTAATGCTATTATTTAAGCTGGTATGGGACACCTGTCGATATTGATGTGGATAAAAGTACATTATAATCAAAATACTTTCACCTGTTTAGAATTTTCAAATTCAAAATATTTGATTAAAAATATGTTTAGAAATGTCTGGAAAGGGATTAATTATAAAAGGCCAAGCGTTATTCGAACTAATGACTTTTAGATCCGTATCTAACGCTCAAACTCATTGCGCTTCGATGTTAGGTAACAGTTTTTGTGGTAAACAATTATAAAATTACACTTTATTTTTTTGTTTGTTTCGGTGTGAATTACGTTACAATATGGAGGTGCCCCATACCACCTTAAAACCTTTCCAATTCAGTCATATCGTTTTGCCAACAAAAAAAATCTTAAGTGTAGAGGACGACATCCATCTAATTTTATTTTTTTTATTTTTGTAATTTATCATTTGCTTATATCATTGAATTTTTTACTTTGCGTCAGTTTTAAAAAGTTTTCAATTTTGGTTTGGGTTATTGGCAGAATCTAAGTAAATGACCACCTTTGCAATATCTTTTCCACAGTCTTTCCTTTCCAAATGTGATATATTGTAATATATCCAAGGTAAATCCTTTAAGGTTCTTTAAGATGAATTAAGATACTTTTTTAAACAACAACGACCGAGAATAACGCAAACATATGCTTTTGATGAAGAAATGATTTTAGTGAAAACCCCAGATAACTGAACTGCATTAATGACTGAAAACGTGTAATTTTAGATGCCGTGGTGTTGCCTTCAAGACATTTTTACTGAACATCTTAGAGTCTTTCCGTGTAATCCCAATCTAGCTGTCAGCATTCCTCGTGATGTCATTAATTCTAGTAAACGATAACTTCTTCAATGTCAGGGCAGAACGTAGTACGATATAACCATTCTAATATCTACAGAGTATAAGTATATATATATATATATATATATATATATATATATATATATATATATATATATATATAGGATCTCTCATGATTTGCGATGGTATATGATTTTTATCCAACGAGTTGTGTGTTTTCTATCCCCGAGCCTTGGCGAGGGGATAGAAAACACACAACGAGTTGGATAAAAATCATATACCATCGCAAATCATGAGAGATTCTTTTTATCACATGTTTTACCACGTTTTTTGTTAATCTCAATTTTTTCTGTACAAATTATAATTGTGAGCCGCACAACACATTAACTACGAGACGTCAACAACTTTACGCATGGAAAAAAGTTCCTTGAAGTTTAACCAACAAACATTTCATTTTCGAACAATTTCTTTATGAATTCATGAAAAATAAATAAAAAACATTAAATGCTTCACTTTTACAACTCAACACTATTCAACTGTATTATTTTTTAGCTTTTCATTATACGTCAATCAACCTGCTAAACCTACGTAATGTTTAATTATGACGTCACGTGGCGTAAGAACACACAGTGGAATATCAAAAATTTATTCCATGAGTGATATCCACCGCATATTGAGATAAACATGTGATAAATATATATATATAATAGTAAAATTATCGATATTTGAAGCTATGCCATTTTTCTTGGTTTGTGGGTCAATTCAAATACCAGGAAACGAGGACACCCCCAAAACCAGAGCAATAAGTTCAACGAGAGAAGTGTCTGATACAACAGATAGACGGCCACAATGTCGTCATAAATAGACAAGATGTAGAACAATCGATAACTATCGAAATCAAAACAAATACCTAATATAAAATGGTCAATTATGGCTTATTTGAAATCATTTCAGAGGACAATGTTTATACATCTCATTTCTTACCTATATCATAAAGGAGGCTGTGTAGTTAACATGAAAAAATGACAATAACAAACCGTCAACCATCTCAAAAATCCATAAAACGAAATACGAATTCAGAGCAGAGCAACACGGACCTCCAAAATGATAGAGGTAGGATCAGGTGCCTAGGAGGAGTGAGCATCCTCTGCTCACCGGTCGCACCCGCCGTATGCTCCTTGTCACGATTGGGCATGTCATAATCGAGGTAAATGTCAAAATCGGGAAAATGTCATAATACGGAAAAAATATATATTAACCATCAGATCTTCAGGGTTAGGTTTAGCGTCTTAGATATGATGTATTAAGCTATATACTATAATTTAATAATGAAAAATTCGATATATTTTAGCTTACAAACTTGAATATTTTTTTTGCTATCATTTACAGAACTCTTCGTTTTAAGGTGATTAATGCAATGTTCAGAGGTCAATTGGCTAAGGTCATTGCCACTTTATATATAACAATTTACCAACAAATTCAAAAAAGTATATTTAACAGAATGGTTGCTAATAATAAACAGTTGTCGGAACACTGGTACTAAACACCAAGGCGATGCAATATTAGGTAATTTCATCGTCAACGTGTTTGTGCAAAAAAGAAAGAAAAAAATCAGAGTTAACTTCTAGGTTTTTAGCTGCTGATGATGGAAAATTGTGTCCTCGCCTAAGATAATCTAAACATTGAGATTTTCATTACGATTTAAACAGAAACCAAAAATAAGCTTTTTAGTGGTTCTTGTGATAAATCTACACACACGCACACACACACCCACACTAACATACTGACTGGATAGAAATTATAGAAATAATAACAGCGAATTTCGCTCAATTCCTTTAATTACTGGAATATTTTAAACAATTATCTCACTGTAGCATCAAATCTCGATATATGTTAAAGGCGTTGAGCTATCAATATCAAGAAAAAGATCGCGTGCTCGAACATGTGTTAGAAAATTTGACAACGAACATAAAAGATTAACGCCAAAGGAATGTTATTTCAAGCACGATCTTTAAATTTGCTGACGAAGGTGATATCAAAATTCATCGATGATTGACAATTGCCATCAAGAGAAACTATGAACATGTTTGCAGGCGTTTTTACAACGAATAGCGCAATGTTCAATGTCTAATCACGCCATTCCCAATACCAAAGGATTGAATAGCAAACGATACAAGTCTGGCAACATGTGATCATTGAAAAGTCAAACAGTAGGTGTTAATCGAAACGGAGGTATTGTGTTCATGATAGCAGACGACAATACTTAATTCTTTTAAATCAGGAAATGAAGAATTTCTAAATGTATATTGTCTTAAATTTTTAGCAGTTTTAGCAAACTGCTAAAAGAATAGGGTTAAAGATAAATGCCAACAAAAGTAAGATAATGAGAATAAACCGAAAACAAAACAAGCCAATAAAGATAAGCAACATAGAATTAGAAGATGTGAACAAATTTGTATACCTTGGTGCAACTGTTTCACAAAAAGGAGGGGGCATGGAAGATATGAGAGGTAGAGTTTCAAAAGCATGATCGGCCTTTACAAAACTTTAGAAGATATGGA
Source organism: Magallana nippona (assembly GCA_033439105.1). Lineage (NCBI taxonomy): Eukaryota > Metazoa > Mollusca > Bivalvia > Ostreida > Ostreidae > Magallana > Magallana nippona. The sequence goes on along the minus strand of CM065926.1, from coordinate 61,034,099 downwards.
ACTCCAACAACATCAGTAAGAAAACAAAAAATAAGATTTTATCAGACACTGATCACTCAAATGCTAATATAAGGATGTATGTAATGTAATGGACGATGAACAAAGGGGACGAAAAAAGAATAGATGTCTTTCAGAAAAACAGCCTAAGACGAATTCTCAGGATCAAATGGCTGGACAAAATAACAACACAAGAAACACTACGGAGTATGATTATCAAACATGGGACCATTGAGCCAAGAAATAAAATAAAGACAATGAAAATTATTAGGCGATATCCTCAGAAAAGACCACAACAATGATTGTAACATAGCCCTTTCTTGGACACCTGAAGGCAGAAGAAAGAGAGGAAGACCCAAAACAACATGGAGAAGAACAGTCGAGAAGGAGAGAGAGGAAAGTGGATGGAGATCATGGGCTGAGGCGAGGGTTGCGGCTGCGGACAGAAGTAGATGGAGACGTTCTGTTGATGCCTTATGTGCCACAAGGCACAAAGCAGATAGGTAACAGGTATATTGTCAATAACATACATTACTTATTTCTGCTTAATCAAGATAATATGAAGAGGAGTTCTTGTAAATTGGAGCCATCAATAAAATACAATTTGGCGGAAAACTGCATTAGAACGCGTATGGAACTGATGCAGACAATTTTGTTCTTATGAATTATAAAGTACTTTACATTCAAAAGTTTTAAATGTAGTTTTCAACGGAATTTTTCTACAACCGAAGGAACAATTAAATCATACATCAAAAATAGTTTATTGTTGATCAAATCCATACATTAAGAAATGCAATGTACACACATTTTTTTTTTTACTTTGTATATATTTATTTCATAACTTATAAAATATCTTGAGGCAAAACCTCTGCAGAGGCCCTCTACCTATTCCTCACCTGGAGTGCCAGGGGCCCCCTGGATAGGAAATTTGTTATATAGAAAAACATTTTTTTAATGTAATCATAAATTAATAAAGTTTACATTCTTATATTGATATCTGAATCATAAATGATAAAGATTCATGAATCTAAAAAAATGAAAACACATGTTTAAATATGTATACATATATATACCTATACATATATATATATACCTTTTTATGCATTTGTATGCGTAGATATGTAAATATACTTTTTCATACTAATTGTTAGACAATAATTTATCACCTAATTGTCTACGGACTTTTCCGGTTTTTTTTCCCCCATGACGACAAAGAGCACACGGCGGGTGTGACCGGTCAGCAGAGGATGCTCACTCCTCCTAGGCACCTGATCCTACCTCTATCATTTTGGAGGTCCGTGTTGCTCTGCTTTGAATTTGTATTCCGTTTTTTGGATTTTTGAGATGGTTGACGGTTTGTTATTGTCATTTTTTCACTGATACATGATTGTTCGATAATTCACAATATAGACAAAGCGTAAACATGTGCCGGTGACATTTATATTGTCATATTAAACAACGTGGTATAATATAATGCATTTATACATCACTCACATTTAACCGGAGGTAACATCCTAACACATATCCAAAGTCCATATAAAACTACCTCCAGTTGAATTGCCTATATACATGATGGCTGGCCCACCATGTAGTAAGTTTTGTAAATCATGCCAATTATAGCTTTGAATACAATTTTTAAAGAAAAGTCTATCACCGGTCTTTCGCATACATTTTAAAACATTTGAATAAATCAAAATAGAATCTATAACTGCATAAAACAAAGATTGTTCTGTTTCTTCATTGTTATCAAGGCGACAATACATTTTGAGTTTATATATTTTATATGCAATAAAAGAAAAAAGTAGGTTGTCCATTCTGATTGTGATTCTGAACATGAAAATTTACAAAATCACCATTTACATTCCATATTTTCTGAACATTTTTTACAATAAAAAATTAAATCTCATATATTCTCTATGTCAATTTGACACACATGCATGTACACTCACATTAATGTAGTGCAAAATTATACACCAGTATACACCATTTGCCCAGTTTCTCAATGGGAATTGATTTATTTGATTCCTTCTGTCTAACAACAAAAGGTTTGGTATGATCAACATGACTTTAACTGAAAATGATTGGAAAAAGTTCAGCGGTAAGAACGTCTTGTTCATTAGACAGAGGCTTAAGACTTGAAAATGTTCATAACCTTTCAATTTATTTTTAATAACATGCCGCTGTATATCGATCTAAACTTTGGTTGTTCATGCAGACATGAGGGTACCGAGCATTGCAATTAAAGCACAAAACGTGCGCCATAAACGTTGCAATAAATGTGGCACGTAGCAACAAATTATATCAAATTAAATTTGAAAACACAAGACAATAACTGTGCCCTCTAGACAAGCGTCATATATGATTCGACCAGGAGTATATATTTTTTTTTATTTGTAATTTCCTTCAGCCAAGCTTCCTCTACAGAGAATGATGTTCAGACTTCTTTAAAATTCCGTTTTAAATCATTTAAATTAGATGTTCCCAAAAGGCTTTGGACACTCAATATGATGTCTAAGTTAATCAGCGACTCAAACGACTTCCTTTCAGAGAAAAAAGATTTTTGAAGGGACGTTTGACAAGTTAATTTACAGTTTGGATTGAGATGAGATTGAGAAACTTTACAAAAGACGAATTACGTAAAATGTTATATCAGGGTGCGTCTTTTTATGCCAATGAACCCCAATGATACCGCAATGAACTTTGAAATACCCCAATGATACTAAATATGTGCATAAATGATACTCTTAATGAATTTTACGTACCAACATGTTACATATAAATGAATTAAATCTCAACTGCGCTACAACGTTATTTTATAAGACCTGTTATACCCAATGATTACCCAGTGAACCCCAATGAAATCCCAACAAAACTCATTGATACCCTCAATAAACCGTAATAAACTTAAAATGAGCTCTGTGCAATGATTCATTCATCGATGAATTTTAATTTTCCAAATGATACAGAAATAAATCCCTTTTATACAACAATTTACATGTACTTAAGGACACACAAAACGTTTCTCAATTTTACAGAAATTTCCATGAAGATTTATTCCTTAATTTCACCTAAACCTGCTTATGCCAAATATTTCTGGGTACATTACCAGGCTATTTATGGAGTTAGAATATTTTGAATTTTCATTATTAAAGCACGCAAAATGCAAGTCAATACATATAAATTAAGTCAAAATATATCTCTTTCGTTGAAACTACATATCCAAATAGAAATGTATCGTATAAAATTATACATACATCTACCGAGTATGATTCCTCTATTTCTTAAGGAAACTTATTCTTAATACATAGCTCTATAGAAACTGAGAGGACTTAAATCTACACGCCCCGTTTATCGATTGGTCGAAACCTTCAGCAACCTAAGAAAAATCAAGGACTGCACGAAATAATCGTGATGATGTCAGGCTGAAATTCCCATAGGAGATGATTTGGCTGTTTCTTTTAGCTAACGTACTGAGTAGCAGTAATTTAGTTAATTTAACTTACTTTTTACTATCAATCTATTAATTTGTTAAAAGAAAGATGTAAATATATATATTAAAATGCTTTCTTTGATGATTCATGCGGGTTATGAAGGTGGCGATCATAGCAGAATTTTTTTTAATAACCCCCTTAATTTGGTTATGTTTTTTTCTGCAATGTCGCCACCTTCATATCCTGCATGAATCACCAAAGAAAGCATTTTATTGTTTAAATATGATTTCAGATATTAATAGTGAATATCTTTTTATTGCGGGGATAAAAAACAATTAATGAAAAATAATGGAAGATCGTCTCGTGTGTCCTTAAGGTACAATATCCCCAACCATACCCCAATTAACATTAATTTACCAATGAAACCATATTTTAGCTGTAATGATACCTAAATAAGTCCCAATGATACATAGATGAATCCAAATAATAAGCATTATTTTATATTTTAGATACCTATTTTTTCTTAAAGAAACCAACTGTACCAAAGTATATTATACGAAACTTATCCCGAATAATACATACCCCACTGATCCCTAATAAACATAAATGTACTGTATGAATTAAAATCTTCATATATAATCAAAAATACCCCAATTTAATTTATCTTAAAGACACAAATGAAACTGAAAAACGTTTGAAAATAAAATAACAATTATCAAAATGTTTGAATTCCATTAATTTTTTGTATAGTATTTAACCTCGTAAACCAATTCAATTCTTTATTCACTCAAGACCAGTTCATTGGTATATGAGGTTCAACATAAGTATATACAAATGAACACAAAAACAGGCAAGGATCAAAAGTACAATAGAAGTAATAAAGATATAAAATTTGAGTAGTACAAAACAGTAGATTGTGCATTATAGGTTCATTTTAGGAAGAACAGCCTTTGAAATTTTTCCTAATAAAATTTGACAATGTTTGTAGTTTTTTTTACATCATAATATATTCATCAGCTCGTTACATTTTATAATATTTGGGTTTTCATAGTATCTCTTGGACAGAAACATTTTTCTATCGTTTGCAAAATGAGTACATTCTAAAATAGAATGAAATTTATCCCCAATGCTATTACAATCACGCATTGTACATTTTCTTAATTTTTTGTCAGTATTATTCGGTCAGCAGAGGATGCTCACTCCTCTATGTCACCTGATCCTACCTCTATTTTTTTTACATAAAAATCATTAAGGTATCATTGGGGTTCACTGGGATATCATTGGGTATAATAGGTATAACACTTTCTTATAAAATTATATTGTCGCGTAGTTGAGAGTGAATTCATTTATCTAACATGTTGGTACATTAAATTCATTAAGGATATCAAATATGCACATATTTGGTATCATTAGAGTTCATTGGGGTATCATTGGGGTTTCATTGGGGTATCATTGGGGTACATTTGGGTAAAAAGACGCACTGGCAACGGTGTTTTATCATATCTAAAGACTTTTACTTCACTTTAAACCGTATCATAAATTTGTGTACATGTATATCTGTGTTTTCCCTTTTTAGCTTATTTAAGCCAAATGCTCGTGCAAACTTTTCTTTCATTTTTATGGAGTCAGTCGTTGTATCGTTGCATACTACCCCCTCTCGTTATTCAGATCATATGGACCAATTTAAACAAAAACAGAAAGCATAATTGGTTAGATGGATTTTGATTTTGTTCAAATGAAAAGCCAGACGCTCTTTCAAGGCTAGATAAAGATGGAATATTGATATCTTAACTATTTAAAAAATCTCATGAATCAAATGACCAGCTATATTTTTACCTTTTCAAAAGCTTTCTTATATATGAAAGATACAAAGTTTTGGTTTCAAACCTTGAACCAAATAATGGATGAAGGTCCGAATTGGGTTAAAAGTGAATAGATATACATATTGAATAAATCCCTAAAAATCCCCTTTTCGAGAGCAAAGAGACTACGAAATTCTAAATTTGCCCTAGACATCATCTAAATATATCCATAAATAAAAAGTTTCAATTTTTGTTCTATTAGGAAACGAGAGTTGCTGCTGAATTTTCTTTCTTTCTTTTATTTTTATTTTGGCCCCCAGGTTATTGACCACCTTTGGTCCCGAACAGTGAGAGCTTAAAACTTATTCACTGCTTATTTCCAGAGAAGAAATAAAGATCTGAATAAGCTTTTATTTTCAAATAGATTCGTATGACCATCGATCATAGATTAAACAATATGCTTAACAAAAGGTATGTATTGTTCTTTCCAATCCAATTAATTTCTTTGCCTGAACTTAAAAACAATGCCGATGTCAGTATCCATTTTTTTTTTATTTACATACCACTTTTTAGTACTTAATAGTATTTTATTACTTGGTCTATGAAAAGAATTGAATGAATTCAAAAGGCTTTTCTATCAAGTTTTAATTTATAACGTGACTATAATATCCAATTCATTCACTTCATATGTAGGCAATATCTAAAACAGACCGAATAGTCCTTCTTGTGTGTTTGCCAAAGATTATTATATTGAAGAAGGAGCATAATAGAGTTTCGTGAAATACTAGTATCACTGTATGTTACAGAATCAAACAGGTATATAACTACAAAACTTAGCTATAATTGACATGTGTTGATAACGAATAGTGTTCAAATTCAAAAGTCCAAAGGAAAATTACAAAACAGGAGCAGAGCAGACACGGACCTCTTAAAAAAAAATAGAGGTAGGATCAGGTGCCATGGAGGAGTAAGCATCCTCTGCCGACCGGTCACATCCGCCATGCGCCCAATGTCATATCGGTAAAAATGTCATTATCGAATATGATATTACAAGTAAATACGATACATGTGATTTGATATTCTGGTTTGTGATACTGTGTTTTCTTTATATTTTGTAAGGTAGCAGTGTACATCTTTTATTGAATTGTTTTCATGAAAAACAGACAAAAAGCAAAACACTTTGCTTTTAAACCTTGGGTAGGAGGGTTTCCAACTTCTGACACAATTGGAATCGAGCTTACTGAATTCAGTTGAAAAGAATGTTCGATTTCTTAAATTGTCAGCCTCTGACTTTTCTTTCGAATGTCTATGATCAATTTTAGAAGATTTGGGAGACTTTAACAAGAATGTTGTAATCATAATCAAAAGAATGCCTTAATTTTCCTATGTTCTTGTTGAATAACGTTTAACGATTACAACTCGTTTGTAGGAAGCATACGCCAATTCTAATCTTAGAGTAAGAGCATCAAATTCCCATGCTTGAAGATAAGGAAAATAGGAGATACTGCAAATAACAGTTTCCTCCAATTGTCTTGTGCTGGGAACTAATCTATGTTTGTTGTCTGCTGGTTGAAGACATTTTCAGAAAACTTCATTCCATCATCGTTCCTAGAATAGGATAATCTTGATTATATACCTCATGGCGACAGCACTGTAGGTTTATTAATGTTAAAATTGGAAGCCTTTGACGACTGATAAACGACAAATGTCTATGAGAGAGATCACCTGTCTCTCACCTGTGTTTGTAATTATGGATAAATTAAAGTATTTACTGTCCTGAGTTTCAACAGAATTAGAGTGTGGTTTGCACTATTACCTGATAAATGATTATACTCCTTCCAGGATCAACAACCTAGACACGAAAGCTGATGGTTCTGTAACGACATTGATGTTAATAATCAACAACGTAAATCAGGAATAATAGAACAATAGAACAATAGCAGAAACAAACTTGGTTTAATAAATCGAATTTGATCGTCCAGAATAATTTTCATTAATTTCATCTTCTTTCTTGAGCAGGTTAATATGCTGATGTTAATCCGTAGAAAGTGACAGTGAATGAAATAGATATTATAATCATGTTATAATTTGAAACTTGATATAGAAATGCCTTAAAATTCACTCAAATTTCTGCAGACCAAGTAATAAAGCATTATTAAGTACTAAAAAATGTTATGTAAATAGAAAAAAAAATGGATACTGACAGCAGCATTGATTTTTTTAAGTGCTCGCAAAGAAATTATTTGGATTGGAAAGAACAACGCATACCTTTTGTTAAGCATACTGTTTGATCTATGAAAGATGGTCATACGAATCTATTTCAAAATAAAAGCTCATTCGGATCTTTATTTCTTCTCTGGAAATAAGCAGTGAATAGGTTTTAAATTCTCAACATTAGGGGCCAAAGAAGGTCAATGACCTAGGGGCCAAATTAAAATACAGAAAGTCTTTTAGTACCCTGTGTGTGTTACAGTGTTATAACTGCAGAAGCTTTCCACTCACTTTACCTGCAATAAATAGTCCTGAGTTTCGACAGAATTTGAATGTTGTTTGCACTATTACCTGATAAATATTTATACTCCTTCCGGGATCAATAAATTAGACACGAAAGCTGATGGTTCTGTAACGGCATTGATGTTAATAATCCACAATGTAAATCAGGTAAAAGGAACTAACTAGGTTAAATAAATCGAATTTTATCGTCCATAATAATTTTCATTAATTTCATGATCTTTCTTGAGAAGGTTCATCTGCTGATGTAAATCTGTAGAAGGCGACAGTGTGATAATTGGGTTGTCGTGGCTGAACAAGGAATAGTTCTATGTATTTTTACTTTTATGGTCAATATTCCCGATTCTATGTCCTGTTTTTGTTTTCTTCACAGTCCATTGCAATCAATTTGAAAATAGTAGATTTTACATAGTTCAAATAACCCTTTATGGACCTCCGAAGGACCTTTTCAGTTTCATTTACAATAAAGATAGCAATTTACTAAATGCTGCAGATGAACGGCATGTTCATCTGTGTATGTTGTTGTCTATAAAAATGTCCAACTAAGTTTCGGTGGAGGGGCAACAGGAAATTTAAAAAAAAGCGTCCATTTCCTTCTGTTTGGGGTTTCCTGCTTTACTTTTACAATGGACACCAGGAGGAATCTTATTTCTAAAATTAGACTTTGTCTTCAAGTAGGTTTAAGACGTTTTCTTTCTTTAGATTACTTACCCTGTTGATTTCTGTCCTGGAATTGTGGTGTAACTCACGGGTGACCAATGGATGTAACCTATCAATCGCTATTTTTGTGATATCTGACTAGCTGAGAGTATCTTTTATTTGTGTTTGGTGGGTTGCTATAATTGAAAATATTTCAGCATTTAAAATTATATATAGGATCTCTCATGATTTGCGATGGTATATGATTTTTATCCAACGAGATTGTGTTTTCTATCCCAGAGCCTTGGCGAGGGGATAGAAAACACACAACGAGTTGGATAAAAATCATATACCATCGCAAATCATGAGAGATTCTTTTTCTCACATGTTTTACCACGTATTTTGTTAGTCTCAATCTTTTCTGTAAATATTGTAATTGTGAGCAGCACAACACATTAACTACAAAACGTCAATAACTTTACGCATAGAAAAAAAGTTCCTTGACGTTTAACAAATAAACATTTCATTTTCGAACAATTTTTTATAAATTCATGAAAAATAAAGAAACAACACTAAATGCTTCACATTTACAACTCAACACTTTTCAACTGAATTAAATATTTACTTTTTCATTCTACGTCAATCAACCGCCTAAACCTACGTAATGTTTAATTATGACGTCACGTGGCGTAAGAAGACACAGTGTAATATCAAAAATTTATCTCATGAGATAAACATGTGATAAATCCGTGTATCTGTCCGTCTGTACACTTGTTCTTTTTTCGACTTCTTCTCTATTTACCGATTTCAACCAAACTTGGTCTTTGGTATCCTTGAATGAAGGGGCTAAGTGTAAACACATAGCCATACCGTGACCTTGATGAGTACACATTTTTTGTATAACAAATCAATTATGCATAATTTGATACCTAAATACTGCGCAATCCTCAGAGTGACAGAATAAACTTTTGACCTAACAATGGCTTTTGTTAGCAGAGCCAAATTATATTGTGCAGTAATCCTAGATGATGTTATGCAACCAGGTGCAGGATGCAGGTACAATAATATCCAAATTAAGAGTTAATAAACAAGTTGTCCTATTTAACGATCCTTTGTCTGCAATGATATACTGTATACTTAGTCATGTATTGGATGCTTTATTGACCTTTGTAACCATTAAAACCATATAATTACATTCCACATATTTATTGCATGTAAAGTGAGTGGAAACATACTGCAGTTATAACACTGTATCATACACAGGGTACTAAAATGTTTTCTATTTGTTTTTTCTTTAATTTGGCCCGCAGGTCATTGGCCTTCTTTTGTCCCGAAAAGTGAGAATTTAAGGTCAGACGGCACGTTCCTCAGGCATCTTTTTGTATCCCCTCGTAATAAAGAGTTCCAATAAAAATAATCACGGCTTTCATCCCTTTCTGTGCTCTTCTACGATTGAAGAATTTTTTTTATTTGTTTATGTAAAAAGTCGCAGTAAAAATGAAAAAAAAGTTATATAAAATTGAGAACAATGTCGTAAGACCTTAAAACATATTCACTGCTTATTTCCAGAGAAGAAATAAAGATCCGAATAATCTTTTTGGTTCTATCATAAATCAAACAATATGCTAAACAAAACGTAAGCGTTGTTCTTTCCAATCCAATTATTTTTTTGCGTGCACTTAAAAAAACAATGCTGGTGTCAGTAGAAATGTTTTTTTTTATTTACATAACATTTTTAATACTTAATAGTGTTTTATTACTTGGTCTGCAGACATTTGAATGAATTAAAAGGCATGTCTATCTAGTTTCAATTTAAAATAGAGTTTCGTTAAATACTAGTATAACTGTATGTTACAGAAACAAACAGATAAATACCTATAAAACTTAGCTACAAGTAAAATAATCGATACATATGATTTGATTTTCTGGTTTGTGATACTGTGTTTTCTTTATATTTTGTAAGGTAGCAGTGAACATCGTTTATTGTGTTGTTTTCGTGAAAAGCAGACAAAAAGCAAAACACTTTGCTTTTAAACCTTGGATTTGAGGATTTCCAACTTTTGACACAATTGGAATCGAGCTTACTGAATTTAGATGAAAAGAATTTCGATTTGTTAAATGTCTATGATCAAATTTTAGAAGATTTGGGAACTTTTGACCAGAATGTTGTAATGAAAGGAATGCCTTTATTTTCCTATGTTCTTGTTGGGTATCGTTGAATGATTGAAACTCGTTTGAAGGAAGAAACTGCTTTGATGAAAGCATACGCCATTTCTAATCTTAGAGTAAGAGCATCAAATTCCCACGCTTGAAGATACGGAAAATAGGATTGTCTTTTGCTGGGAACTAATCTATGTTAGTTGTCCGCTGTTTGAAGACCTTTTAAGAAACTTCATTCCATCATCGTTCCTAGAATAGGATAATCTTGATTATATACCTCATGGCGACAGCACTGTAGGTTTATTAATGTTAAAATTTGAAGCCATTGACTACTGATAAACGACAAATGTCTATGAGAGAGATCACCTGTCTCTCACCTGTGTTTGTAATCATGGAAAAATTAAAGTATTCACTGTCCTGAGTTTCAACAGAATTAGAATGTGGTTTGCACTATTACCTGAGAGATAGTTATACTCCTTCCAGGATCAAAAACCTAAACACGAAAGCTGATGGTTCTGTAACGACATTGATGTTAATAATCCACAATGGAAATCAGGAATTATAGAAGAATAGAACAATAGAAGAAACCAACTAGGTTTAATAAATCGAATTTTATCATCCATAATAATTCTAATTTATTGCATCTTATGTTCTAATTCGAACTATCTCAAACGAACATAAAATATTTACAACCTTATTCAATCATAACAACACTGATTATGGGTAAGTGCTCCAAGACTAGCGCATTTATTCAATAAAATACATAGATACCGCGTTAATATATGTCGAATTCTTGGGACAAAACTCATTATCTGCAACAGAAATATTATAGCATTATGCATTTTATTAATATTTTGTGCAATCAAACCCAATACATGAATGATTATGTATAAGTGGGTGGGCGGGTGGGTGCAAAGCGTGTAAACAGCGCTAAGTCTTGAGCTCGAATAACTTAAAATCACAAAGCATACCAGTCATGCCCTAATAACTGGTCTAACCAGTATTACTACGCGTAAACCACCCTTAGTAAACAAACTATAAATAGCAAACCACGTGCTCGATAAAACGTTGTTATATCTTTCAACCTGAATTAAATATATTTATGTTCTAATTCGAACTATCTCAAACGAACATAAAATATTTACAACCTTATTCAATCATAACAACACTGATTATGGGTAAGTGCTCCAAGACTAGCGCATTTCGAACGTAACAAAGAAAGGGGAAAAGAAAAACTGTAAGTTATATTTATTATTGAACACATTCAAATATTCAATGACTGAGACACAGACATCGATGATTTTACATTTTCATGAACATAACCGTCTTTTGCGTTGTCAGAGCGCCACCTGCCGTGCTTCTTAAACAGTCTGTCACTCACACCAGCATTAGCAGCCGCAGTAGCGCCCCCTGACCTTAAACTGTGAAGACCAAATTTGGACTTATCCACACCAACACTTTCCAAAGCATTAAGTAATAATTCCCTTGCTCTACTATAAGACAATGGTGCAGAATTTCTTAATTTATATTTACCAGATTTTTTACAAAATGATAACGCCCTGAAAATAAAACAATCAGAATCCGAAGCAATGTCAGCAATTTTCAAATACAATTGTAACATACCATACGGACAAGTAACATTATTTGTTTTAGAAACTATTACATTACTCCCAGTCTTATATTTATCTGTTTTACTCTTAGAGATATACAAAGAAAGATGGTCCTCATAAAATGTAATGTCAGAGCGTTTTAAGTTGACCAGTTCTGAAAAACGTAAAAAAGCTGCATAACTTAATAGACACATACATGAAATTCGAATGTCTGGTAAACTGCTACTTCCGGTCCCGTAACGATTCACTATTTGCTGTAAAATTTCAGAAGTTATTGGTTCTTTCTTGTTAACAGGTTTAGCACTTAAGCGGCGAGCTCCCTCCAAAACTGAAACGACTAATGATGAATGACAAGGATTTTGTGTTCCTGAAATTTCATGAGCCCAAGAAATGGCATGAAAGGCTTCATTAACTTTTGCAACAGAGTTAAATTGTTTTGAAAAATTAATCAAATATATGGAAACGTTGAAATCAGAAGCAGGGAAGTGTTGCACTTTAGGACTTTGCGAATAACACCACTTTATCCATGAATTAAAGGCATACCGATATTTACGAAAAGTACTTTCAGATTTGGATTTTTCACAGAAGAACTTCAGGTCCGCCAAATTTTCCCCCGATGTCTGAATTGAGGCCCATCTTCCTGTTTGGAAAACATCTGAAAAATGTAAACACGGAAACATTTGTTAGTCCCTCACATTATTTTATTTCAAATTTGACCATGTCGCTCTGTCCATAACAGGGACCATGTCAAAAACAAATTCCAAGACCATGTCACTAATGCCTAATGCTCTTAGGACCGTGTCTTACACAATATCATCTCATCAGTCGTCATTCTGCAATAGCATAAAATATATACAACAGATACATACGAATGCACAATTCAAGCATCTAACCACGTCACTCAGTACAACAGTACTAGGACCATGTTCAAATCTGCTCATACAGAACAAAGTTTAACAGCCAATAAAGAACCATGAAATTTTTTAGTCCCAAATATACAGTTCTTAGACGTGCCTCTGCACAAAATACCTCTTACATCATTAAACTGAATAACATCTGTTACATAACTTCTATATGTCATATCCGGTCCAAAAATCATAGACCAAAACGGCGCCGATGGCCAATAAGGAACGATCAAAGTACCTCGTGATCTGCAATACATAAGATGCCTTAAACTTCTCATGACTAAATGAATAGGTGGCACTAGCCAATTATTATCTGAACTCCAATCTTGAGAAAAACAATCAACTGCATCAGTACCAGGATTCCAGAACAAAGAGTTAAATCTAGGTAATTTCTTATTAAGATAATTTGCAAATCTGTCCACTGTATAAGGGCCCCACATATTATTCATAAATTCAAAAAATTCATCAGATACAGACCAATCATCGTAATCCACTAATTTACTTAAATAATCTGCCGTTTCATTCATTTCTCTGGGAATCCATGCAATATCTAACGAAATTTTTCTCTGCAAACACAAATGAAAAATAGAAAGAGCAATTACATGTAAATCATTTTTCGTGCTACCACTTTGGACAATTGAAACACAATTTTTACTGTCAGTCAATATTTTCACAGACTTCCCACTAAGGTTTTCTTTGTACGAAAATAAAGCAAGCTGAATTGCCTTAAGTTCTCGCCAGGTGGAACTTTGTGCACTCTCTACTTCTGAAAAATTACTGTGAAAGTACTTGTGTGTACCTGATAATTGACATACAGCTCCTGCAGCTACTGAACTAGCATCTGTGCATAAAATAGCAATTGATTTAGAATAATCTTTCATAAAACGACAGTTATACATGTCCAAATTCTTCGACCAGAACGAAAGTTCTTGCAAAAACTCATGTGAACTATCAAATCTAATCAAACTATCCCATGCAAATCGGGACTCGATAATTTCATAACACTTTCTTGTCATAAGTCTACTAATGTTACCGATCACTGGTCCCATAGAAATAACCTTGCCCGTAAACTGAGCCAATTGTCTTGCAGTAATTTTTGGTAATCTATGAAACAAATCTGCTAAAGTGCTCTTACAATCATGTATACGTCTCTCTGGAATAGACAAACAAAACATGTTAGTGTTCCATATCATTCCTAGCCATTCTAACATTTGACAAGGTTCAAAAATAGACTTTTCCAAATTTACCAAAAACCCAGCCTTTTCTAAGGAATCTTTAACGAAAAGGCTATCAGATACCCCTTTCTCGTATGATTCAGCCAATCCCAGGCCATCGTCTAAATACAACACAATGTTGACACCCGACTGCCTCCAGTATCTCACCATTGGTCGTAAACACTTTGTAAAAATGTAAGGTGCCGAAGAAAGACCGAAAGGCAAAACTGTAAAGACATAAAATAAATTATTCCAAGAAAAACCCAAAAAAGTTTGTTGTGCTGAGCAAATATCTATATGATGATAACCAGACTTAAGGTCAAATTTAAACATATGAAACCCTTTTTGAAAATATTGCAATGCTATTTTCCAGTCTTCAAATTTCACTTTGTCTCTTCTTACAAACTTGTTCAAAACACTCAGATCAAGGATTAACCTCTTCTTACCAGAACTGTTCATTGCTACACTTAGCGGATTTACCACAACAGGTATGAAAGGAACTTGTATAATACAACTTGAAAGTAACAATTCTGAAACAGTGTCAGAAACAAATTCAGCATTGAGTATGGCAGACTTATTATTTTTCATGTACATTTCTTTTGGTGGCATAATAAATGGAATTACATAGCCAGTGCTAATAGTACTGATAATGAAGTCAGATGCATTTATACTCTTCCAAAATTGTACTGCATTTCTTAACCGATGCTTTACACCTTTAGAATCTCTAAAGCTTTCTAAATTTTTCAAATAGATTTGATGTTCAGATATGATATCATTTTCTTTCAAATTACAGAAACTTTCATAAGCCATGAAATCAAAATCGTCATACTTATCATTTACTAACTGATCCCGAACCGCTTGACTGATTGGCGGCGCTGAACAGGGGACAGTGTTTCCTCCAGTGCCCGACTGACTTGCAGTGGAAACAGATGTCGTAGGAAGATGGTTCACGGCGTTTCCCGAAGCCACGAAAAAGCTGCTGTTGACTTCCAGCAGCAGCGGAAGGAATACTGCCAGTAGCAGGCTGAGGAGCGCTGTAGCCGGAAGGGCGTGGTTTGTATGGCTGGAACCTCTTCTTCTCTTTAATAGCACGCAAAGCTCTGTTTTCTGCCTGTCGTAGTTTTTTGTCATCGTCCGAATCAGAGGCGATGTCGTTGTGCTCATATTGATGAACTGTGGCCCACCCTGCTGGAGAATTGTCTGCTATACGGATAAGTTTATTTCGTTTAGACAACTTTGTTATGATGCTATCGAATGCTTCACACTCACTCTTAGATTTTACTTTTTTCTTTAACTTTTGCAAATCTGCGATGATTTCTTCATTGAATTCAAACTGTATTTTATTGCCCGGACTCTTTAATGAAGACGCTATATCTTTTTTAAGTTTTTTCTCTAAATCGATATCTCTACCTTCTTGGCTGTCCAAAAGCTCCTTCTTGAACGAGTTTAGCGAAGAATCCAAGTAACACTTAAATAGGTTGAAAGTGTCCGTTATATCGGCGGCTGGAGTTGAAGAACTCTTGTCGGTGTCCCCGCCCAACAATCCGCTATCAGAGTCCGACATTGCAAAGCGTGTAAACAGCGCTAAGTCTTGAGCTCGAATAACTTAAAATCACAAAGCATACCAGTCATGCCCTAATAACTGGTCTAACCAGTATTACTACGCGTAAACCACCCTTAGTAAACAAACTATAAATAGCAAACCACGTGCTCGATAAAACGTTGTTATATCTTTCAACCTGAATTAAATATATTTCTTTCTTGAGCAGTATCATCTCCTGATATAAATCCGTAGAAGGTGACAGTGAATTAATTGGATATTAGAATCACTTCATATATTGAAACTTGATAGAAATGTCTTTTTAAGGCAGACCAAGTAATAAAACACTATGAAGTACTAAAAAAATTGTTGTGTAAATGAAAAAAATTCTATTGACAGCAACATTTTTTAAGTGCACGCAAAGCAATTAATTGGATTGGAAAGAACAACACATACCTTTTGTTAAGATTATTTTTTAATCTATGATAGATGGTCATACGAATCTATATCAAAATAAAAGCTAATTCGGATCTTCTAGGTGAATGCCCTAGGGGCCAAATTAAAAAAAAGAAAAAAAAGAAAACCTTTTAGTACCCTCTGTGTGTTGCACTGTTATAACTGCAGTAGCTTTCCACTCACTTTAATGCAATAAATAGTCCTAGAGTTTGACCGAATTTGAGTGCGGTTTGCACTATTACCTGATACTTATTTTTACTCCTTCCAGGATCAAAAAACTAGACACGAAAGCTGACGGTTCTGTAACGACATTGATGTTAACATTCCACAATGTAAATCAGGTAAAAGGAACTAACAAGATTAAATAAATCGAATTTTATCGTCCATAATAATTTTCATTAATTTCATCTTCTTTCTTGAGCAGGTTCATCTGTAGAACGCGACAGTGTGATAATTGGGTTGTCGTGGCTGAACAAGTAATTATAGTTCTCCGTATTTTTACTTTCATGGTCAATATTTCCGATTCTATATCCTGTTTTTGTTTTCTTCACATTCCATTGCAATCAATTTGAGAGTAGTAGATTTGAGAATAGTAGATTTTACATGGTTCAAATAACTCTTTATGGACCTCCGAAGGACCTTTTCAGTTTCATTTGCAATAAAGATAACAATTTACTAGATGCTGCAATCCATCTGTGTATGCCATTTGCTTCTGTTTGGGGTTTCCTGCTTTACTTCTACAATGGATACCAGGAGGAATCTATTTCTGAAATTAGACTTTGCCTTCTAGTAGGTTCAAGACGTTTTCTTTCTATAGATTACTTACCCTGTTTATTCCTGTCCTGGAATTGTGGTGTAACGCACTGGTGTCCAAGGGATGTAACCTATCCATCGCGATTTTTGTGATATCTGACTGGCTGAGGGTATCTTCTGTTTGTGATTTGTCTGTTGTTATACTTCAGCATTCCAAAATATGTCTGTGTATCTGTCTGTCTGTACGCTTGTTCCTTTTTCGACTTCTTCTCTATTGGACCCGACCGGATTTCAACCAAACTTGGTCTTGAGCATCCTTGAATGAAGGGGCTAAGTGTAAACACATAGCCATGCTGTAACCTTGATGAGTACAAATTGTTTGTATTACAAATCAATCATGCATACTTTGATACCTAAATACTGCGCAATTGTTGTTTCAATGCAGAGTGACAGAATAAACTTTGTGCCCTGACAATGACGTTTGTTAGCACTTCCAAATTAGACATTCCGGGTGCAGGATACGGGCACAATAATATCCAATTTGAGAGTATATAAACAAGTTATCATATTTGGGATCCTGTGTCTGCATCGATAGCTCTGGTACTGTATACTTAATCATGTAATGCATGTCTTATATATAACCTTTGTAACCTTTAAAACCATGTACTCATTTTTATTTTTATATATACATGACCTTTCAATATGGCACGTAAGCCGTGTGTCATAACAATATGGAGGCTCCGGACCTGCATCCCAATACTATATGATGGATATTTTTGACAGAATTGTTACTGTATTTAGAAATAAAACATAATCACTCTTGCTCATTACAGGTGAACAAAACCAATCAAAACTGTCGGTCATAAGTTAGGGGGTATATAAACCCCTGTAAAATGATGTTAGATATAATTTTATTTAGATTTCAAATTATAGATTTTTGATTTGGATTTAGAATTCGAGAACAGACTTGGGCTGTTAGAATTGAGTTCGTAACTTTGTAAAACCTCTACGATCACGCTATAAATAAAACTGTTTGTGAGACTACGATTGGACTAAGTGATTCCTAACTTTGGACTTCAAGGTGAATAAGACAATCGTCTTACATAAGTTTTAAAAATGGTGGGCACTGCCTTCTCTCAAGGGGAGATCAATATAAAAAAAATTAGATGTTGGCATTTCTTTTCCAAATTTGTTCGATTCGTGGTACCAAAAGGTAGGGTATGGTCACAATGGAGATAGAATTTTTACATAGGAAAAAATATAAACATATTTTTCTGAAGAACTCAAATGCACTAATCCATTATATTACTTATTAAATTTCATTGTGAAGTAAAAAAAATTATAATATTGTAATGAAGACCACCTCACTGCCTGAAATCTTCCAAAAAGGACTATGAAACCTATAATACTAGTATTAGCGAAAAACTTAAAGATCATAATAGAGGGCATAACCTATTATTGAAAAGGTGCAAGACTCTGATAGAAAATAATTTTTCCATGTTTGTTTACTTTCAAGGTTTTATGTGTTTATGTTTTCATAGATAAACTAAAACAAGGTGGCTAGTATACATGTTTTATTTTAAACAACCTTCCATCCCCCATCCCCAGGGGCAGAGAGAAACTCTCCCTGTGGGCATTTAAACAAAATAAACCAACTTTAAAAGCTCTCATGTGTTATCCACTTCTGTTCCACCTTTTGAATATTCAACCTTCATTGACATTAAATCACCATCTGGCATTTATACCTAAATCATTTTACATGTACTGCTTATCAGTGATTTTGGTTAGCCAATGATTACTTTACTATTAACAAGTCTATTTGTTTATTTAAAAAAATTAAAAACTGATTTTGTTTCAAATGATAAAAAGACTAACTCTTTTGATCATACAACTTTAAATTAGATTAAATTAAATGATGAATTACTAGATATGAACAAACAAATGAAGATAACTCCATTATGAAGACGAAAGGGGAGATAACTCCATTAACTGTTACAACTCTCTTCCCTGAACTCTTTCCAAATGCTTTCAAAATATCTTAACTTTGATAGATAGCTTCATTCTTTCTCTTATCTAAATATGTGAATTAACTCATTTCTATCATTGAAATTCCTGATAAATTCATGAAAATTACAAGACAAATATATACCCTAACCCCCTCCCATCCATAACCCTTGTCTTACATGTAGGTGACATGAAATGTTATTAAAGATGACAGCTTAATAGTTTTTTTTCTAAATATGCAGACCTATGCAGTTACTCTGGCAAAACGGAATTGAAACAGTGTTTGGACCTTAGCACAAACCATCACCGCTGACAAGACTTAGTACTTTTTAAAAAATCGATAAATTCGATGTATGGTATTCAGAAGCATTGTTTTCAAGGAAACGTATTTATAAATACATTGAAAAAGACAAATTTTACGAACAATTTAGATATCTTTGTGGTCGTATATGTACATGTATTCCTACGCCAGAGTTCAATAAGACTGGTTCGCTGTCATTGACTGGTGGCGTTAATTCTATCTTTAAATATTACACAACATGATTCATAGGGGGTTTTCCGTCTATAGTTCAGAATTCTTGTCGGAAAAGCCCGATAATTCATATTCATGTGGGAGTAGAGAAGATAATTTTTAAACATTATATGCATTAACACTTTACATCCATTTTGGCCCCGCCCTAGAGTCAAAACCCATACCGTAGGGGACATGAAATTTACAATTTTAGTAGAGGACCTCCATGTTAACATAATTAGGAAATCAATTTTTCTTACAGATGTGTGAGAGAAGAGAAGACTATTTTTGAACATTACATGCATTAACACTATATGGCCATATTGCAACCCCCTCTCCCTTACGGTCTGAACCCAGGGGCCATGAATTTCACAATTTAGGTAGAGGACATCATAACGATGCATTCGATTTTTTCCCACATGTGTAGGAGTAAAGAAAAAAGATTTTCTAAGATTTAATACATTTTCACTATATGGCTATATTGGCCCCACCCTAGGGCCTAAATCCCTGTCCCATGGGTCATGAGTTTCACAATTTAGGTAGATGACTTCATGGACTGATATCGTAACTATGCATTTAGTTTTTATCAAATATATATGGGAGTAAAGAAGAAGATTTTCTAAGATTAAATACATTTTTACAATATGGCCAACTTGGCCCCACCCAAGGACCATGAATTTCACAATTGTGGTAGAGGGCTTCATGGACATCATAACCAAGCATTCCGGTTTTTTTTCCTAAGACGTGTGGGAGTAGAGTAGAAGATTTTTGAAAATTTGACTATTTTTTGCATAGTAGGCCCTGTCTGTAGCGCCCCGGGGGTGGTAAAGCCATGAATTTCACAATTTAGATTCCTCTTACCATAGAGATGCTTCACTCCAAAATTGTTAACACTTGGCCTTGTAGTTTTCAAGAAATTAAACATGTAAAATTGTTAACGCACACACAACGCACACCGCACGACGACGGACGAAGACCAATTGTAATAGGTCACCTGAATGACTCAGGTGACCTAAAAATCGTTTGAGATCTTCACGAGAACTGCAATGCTACAGGTGAGCGATGTGGCCCCTTGGTATACCTTGGTATACCATTTCACCTCTTTTGTTGTTGTTGGGGTTTTTTTTGCATGCTTTGATTATTTTTGTCAGTGTTCTAATTTTTGTTGTGCTAATTTTTTTTCATATGTGTTCTTTAATTGTTTTTACATGTATTTTTTCATCTTACATTCTGTGTGTCTCAGGAAAATGTCCTGTATTTTCCCGTGATATGTGGATCTGGTCCAATTTAGATGTGTCGACCTGAACATGTATTTATATATAACTATGTGGTGTATCAATTGATTTCAAATTTCTAACTCAAAATATATCCTGTTCGCAGCCAAAACGATTTTAGGGGTGTTTTTTTTTTTGTGAAAAAAGCAAAGAAAAATTCATATAAAATAATTGAAAGCCGATATTGATCTCTATTTTTAAAATTATATTTCAAAATAGAGTCTTTATCGATCCATCAAGTAATATATTGGTGTGTCGAACCACCTTTATTCCTTTCGCCAACAGCAATGCGTTTTAGCGTGGACTTTGGAGGAGGACATTTGGCCTACTCATTGTCCCTGTGCAATCAAAGAAGGACAACGTAATTTGAAAAACAATTTAAGAAAATTGTTTTCCTCGGGACGTTCTTGCAAAGAAAGCGTAAATTAATCTGGTATTATACGGTACCCAGCTATACATAGCCGAGGTAGCTACCCAAAATTATACATTTTAAGCCACGAATTCTGCAGAATTGCAAGATTTACTACTTACCCCAATCATATCGTGGAAATTTATGTGCAAATGACGCATTAAAGCCCGGCTATCTGCATTTCTTGGGTACACAACAAGCCTAAGATGGGCCTTTATTGCTCCTATCAATTTGGATAATACTCAAGGTGATATCGCTGCCATGTCTATGGTTGCATCATTGCTCCCAATGGGCAGTGATGATTTCTCGTAACTGTTGGCACATGAAAATAATCCATTGCTATTGTTCAATCAGGGACGTATAAACGTCCCTGGTTCAATCTTCAACCATCAACGATTTCATTAGTGATGAGTTTTATCTAGATATACAACAAATGTGAATTTGACATTTCGCTTTGCACAGCAGCAACGTACTTCTCGCTCTGCAACGGCAAACGTGCATTTCTAATCGACACACGATTAAATACGTTCTTTTGTTCAATTAACATAGAAATATAAGGGTTAGGTAAATTCATAAAGAGATTTTAATTTAAGCCCTAAATACTTTCTCTGGTGGTCCACATGAGCTATTAAGTCATTTCAGGTATATCATAACAAAATTCATAACCCGCTAACGCCTGAACCACAGAAGCAATCATTTTATTGTTTAATTCAACATCGTCATCTACAAGATCCAGTAACATGCAATGTTTTGGTATTACGTCATATCTGTATTCCTTATTTGCATATATATAGGTAAGTAAGCATGTTACCGACCAGGGCGTGCGTCTTTGTGTATGAGTACCTCCACTACATCACTGATTCTAGATATGACAGGCAGATCACCTCTAGGATCAAAGATTCAAATCTCTGTTCATTTCAAGGCCGATAAGATAATTGAATCTTAAGAAGCTGTTTATTTTGTTTTCCATTTTCATTGTGTATCAATCACCGTGTACAGTGTTGACGAGAGTCCGATTGTCTTCCTGCCATGTTAAGCAGACTTCACACGGAAATTCCCAGTTGTTTGTCGGATGTCAGCATGATTACATACTAATCAATTTTAAAACCTTTAGACATTCTGAAGAACTATGACTGAAATGGTTATTGGTTGTTTCCATCAAAGATGCTCTTAATTAAGTGTGAAGTGTGTTAAAGGTGCGCAGTGTATTGTACAGATGATCTCAATCGTTCAGGCAAGATTGTAGGTAGCTCACAGGGGCTTGCTATTGCATACTGCTCTTTTGAATACATAATAAGCATTTTATATATTAAAGAGACTAGTATGGGATTAGAAGACACATACACAAAGCAAGCACGTAAAGATACTGTCTTAATGTAGATGTAAACTGCTATCCTGTTGTTACAGTTGTAACACAATACAGGTCTTTATAAGTGCAACATCAAAATTTTCCTTAACAAAAACGAATAGATGTCATATTTTTAAGCACTTTACTCTGTTTTTAAGAATTTGAAATAGTATTCCTTAGGTACTCCTATCTTCCAACACCATTTGTCAGTCGTACCCTTGGCCAGAGTTTCTAGGGACACATAACCCGCTTTCTCTGGGTTGTAGTGGGCTCGCCCTATCTCCTTCAGGAAGGCGTGCCTCCTCCGCACCTGGTGTTGGTCTCCCAACAACACCCCTGGGTTCTCTGCTATCGTCTCCATACTCACCTCCATATCGTACAAGTTCTCAAGTCGAGTCTGGAGTGTTATTTTGGCCTCTAAAAATACCAAAAACATGATATCAAGACAGGCCTAAAAATTTTAAGGAAAAAGAATTGTTTTCATGTATAAAGGTATCATTTCTAATATTTATTAGGATATATAGATTATCATTTAACGTATGCATAAATAAAATCTGCCAACTATTAAACTACCTCAACTCAAATGCAGAAAGAACACTAACTGTGTATTGCTTTAAAGCTAAAGGGTAACCATATGCTATTTGTGTAGGTTTTTTGAGATCTCTGTAAGAAGCAAACTCTTTGGAGAAATTTGGATAAACAGAATGTAGAGATAATTACAACGTTTACATGTCTATGTAATTATATATAAAAATATGAAGATGAGGTGTATGCCTGAATTTCTTGTACATATCAAATGAAGCAAAAAACGTAGGAACAAGGAATATGTATCAGACAAAGGATTGTCCATTAATAATCAAACATTCTTGCTCTTTCAGTTTTCCCTAATTACAGATTATAAAAAAAAGTTAACACCATAACATTTTAATCAAAGAAGGATGAAACTGATACAAAATAACAAATCAATTTATCTTACCTTCTGCAAAAATGAGGGGACATTTCAGAAACATGGCCTGTAGCTGATTGTTGTCAAATCCCCAGATTTTGTGGAACAGAAAGTGTACATCCTACAAGTGACCAGATGTCATAGTGTTCAGTGTGTATCAAACCCACCAAAAAACAAACAGTAAGAGGCTTAAAAATAGTGCATTACATAATGATAATCACACTGTGTTAATGCAAATAATAAAATGAACCACTAGAGATTATGAAGCATAATTGTTCTGGAAAATTCATTTTCTCATATTTTTAGTTTAGGATATCTGAACAAAAGATCATCAGAAGCCTCTCCAAAGATATGCAAAATACATTTTTGTTGTTTTGACTGGGTCAAAATCATGAAAAAGCCTTTATTGTTTACAGTGAAACAGACCCAATATGTTATAAGAACTTATGGTTCAAACATTTGCAATAGGCCAATCCATGAATTGAACCCAATTTCTATGAACTACTCTAGCCTTGAAAAAAAATTCCTACCTTAAACCTTTTTGATAATAATCATGCAAGACATTCATCTTGTACAATGTCAAGGTTATCTCCCATTTTCTACAGTTGAAATATATACCTTTTATTCCTTTTCATAAAATGACAATATAACCTTGACGATCTTACAGCAACAAGGATTTGGTCCTGGGGCTATAAAACTAAAAGCTCAGTTTTGATCTCAGTCTCACTTTTCCACTACATACATGGACTGTAAACCAACTTTTATTTGTGAGCAAAAAATTTTCCCTAGGTTCATTAAACCCTCCATGCCACAAATATTTCTCACTGCAAACCAGTCCTAAAATGTCTCTGGTATATTATTTTCCATATAATCTACATCTTGATCGTAAAAATCAGTTGCAACAAACCATTTTTTCCTCTGGTAAATCACAAAACAAAGTTGTCGCAAATAAATACTGGTTTACAGTACTTATTTTGGAAATGTGAGACTAAGATCAAAATTGATGTTATTTAAGTTTTAGGACCTCATAGCCTGATTCAGTATACATGTACTGTTTACCTTGGCTAACTATAGAACACAGATCTGATTCAGTATACATGTATTACATGTTCTGTTTACCTTGGCTAACTGTAGAACAACACAGATCTGATTCAGTATACATGTATAACATGATCTGTTTACCTTGGCTAACTGTAGAACACAGATCTGATTCAGTATACATGTATAACATGATCTGTTTACCTTGACTAACTGTAGAACAACACAGATCTGATTCAGTATACATGTATTACATGTACTGTTTACCTTGGCTAACTGTAGAACACAGATCTGATTCAGTATACATGTATAACATATTCTGTTTATCTTGACTAACTGTAAAACACAGATCTGATTCAGTATACAGTCAAACTTCATTATCTCGAACTAGATGGGACTGTTTAAAAACTTCAAGATATCCAAGTATTCGATATATCGAGGGTAAAATCCTTAAAAAAAATAAGTGGTTAGGACTTACAAATCACTTTGACATATCCATTGCATTCGAGATATCAGTGTTCTAGATATCGAAGTTCAACTGTACACGTTCTGTTTACCTTGGCTACTGTAGATTTACACAGATCTGAGAAAACAGATATAATCTTACCTGGATCTTCTTCCTGTTATGTTTACCTTAGCTACTTGTAGATTTATACAGATCTGAGATATCAGATGTACTCTTACCTGGATCTTTTTCCTGTTGTGGGAGATAAGGACTGGGTGTATGGAGAAAATCTCTCTCATCTGATCACCTACACATTGATAAAAATAGAATAATGCAATGCAATACACAACGTTATTTATCTAACATATATATCATTCTATCTTTTCTTTTTTAATTGTTACCAATATACAGTACCATTCCCAATGCCAAAATTATTTTCTCCCAATTTTCAAACTTAAAAAATGCTGGATTCTAGTGCCAAAAACAAAAATTATTTTGTCAATTATATGTAAAAGTAAAACACCATTTTTTGTATTTAGATGATATCTTTCCCATTGAATTGGTGTGGATACTTTTACCAATCGGTAGGAAAAGCTCTGTTTGTAATGCATGAACTTTTTCTTCACTGATGATGAAGTGCATGGGGTAATACTCATATTTTCCACTACGAATCAAATATATATAGTCCAATTCGTTTCATCAATGACACAAATGATAAACTTTGAGGTGCAAGGAGGGGGGGGGGGGGGGGGGGGGGGGGGGGGGGGGGGGGATTTGGTTGCATAAATAACATGAAAATGTCAATACTTGGATTTGATCATCCCAACCGTTTTTCATCACCTCATAATACTCAAATATTAATTCCTTATTTCTTAATTCATTAGTTGCTACAGTACTGCTCTGAAGGATGATGTAAAACTGATAGTTAAGATAAACTTGCAGTGATACCTAAATCTGAGTTTATCTGACAAGGTTTCTTGGTAAGACAGGAGAGTTGGTCGTGATAAACATACTATGATACCTAAGTCTGACAAGGTTTCTTGGTGTGACAGCACACTGACCTTTGAGTCTGAACATCTTCTGGAACATCCCAAGCTTGGAGTCAATCTGTCCCACTTCCATGATAAGGAACATAGAATGCCTTGTAACCATCTTACCGATCATCTCGTCTGTAAACTTCTTAGATTTCAGGTAGCCAACCACTGACTGTCAAATAACACAGTGATAAAAAATGTAAATACATGTACATGTATTTATATCACAGAAGAAATCATTGATATATTTTTATTTTACTGAAATAACATGCAAATGATATTTTTTTCTTTTTTATGGAAGAATATAAATGAAACTTATTGAAACAGAACTTTTCTCCGATTAAAACACCCAAACCAGATGATGCATACTGTAACACTGTTTCACAATCATGTTTTAAATGTTTGTTATGTTCAATGAAAATATATATGTGTATGACAAAATCTATTGTTGTCTTAAAAAAAGAGAGATATTTTTGACACAACACATATTTCTCCTCAGCTAAGTGAAGTGAAAAACTTAAACTGTTCAATCATCTTCAGCTGTCAAGAAATGAAACTCTTATTATGTCAAGAATTGACAAATATAACATGTGTCTCTTCATCTACATCACGAATATTTTCCTGTTTTCCCTGTTTTGATACCTGAAGCTTGTTGATGGGGTCCTCCAGTATATAGGGGTTGGTGGTCAAAACCATCCCAAGATTATGGTCATAAACACCCAGGTCTTTCAGGTATAACAACTTTGGAATAATGTCTCTCTCAAAATCAAGTCTGATGATGTGGTTCCCAATGAATGGAAACTCTTGAACAGCTGACAGATCAACCCCTAAAACATTAAAGTTATGTTAAAATTGCTGAGTATTTTGACCCTCAAGGTTCATTTAGTTCTACATTTTCATGTAAACAATGAATTCATGCAGTTCTCAAAGGAAAACTGACTGAATATCAAGAATAAGCCTTATCTGCATACCATGTATACCAGGGTTCCATACTGAATGATTGTCACCAATCAATTATGACACTTAATATAGATTCAAATAATTAATATATGCTTAATTCTGTGCATATTATCTTAATTGTGCATGTTGCATGAAATAACCATTTAGGAACTAATTTATATATTATATCACATTCTATGCTATAAATCAATACAGTCTATACCATTAAAGTATTTCAAATTCAATAGAATACATGTATTTCTGTAGATTAGTAATTATTGAGGATTATAAGCTGATTACCTATCATCACTAGTTTCTGTAGTGTCTCTGAATGTTCTATGTAGTCTTCAAAGCTACTGGACTTTGGTTTCAGAAAGTTGTAGCGTATTCCTCTATCTTCATCAGGGTGGGGAAGAAAGGATGTCATCATATCCCATTCAGTGCTGTGAGGGTCAAGTTTATCCACTGCATCTAAATAAGCCTCGATCTCTGACAACATCTCTGGGGTACACGATTGCAGGTCAGAGTTCATTATGTCACAAACCTGACTCACCGGCACAGTGCGAAAATGCTTTTCAATGAGTTCTGTGTTTAATGGGGGCTGTGAAACACCTTTAACTTCTGTTGATAGTGTTTTTCCTTTTATGGGGGCATCAGCAGTCATTGCAACATGCAATTCAGACAACTTATTCTTTTCTAAAACATTTGTCTTTTCATTAATTTCCTCGATTTTCGCTGAATGCTTGTGCTGAAATGAAGATTCTTTATAGCTTTCAGCTAATGTCTCCCAAGGGTCTGTTTTTGAATGCACATCCTCACTGATTCTCGCAGCACTCAGTCTCTGACTGCACGGTAAAACAAATCTTCTTCCACAACGAAAAGCTAATTTGGAAAACATCCTCTCTGTTATTAAGATAAAAAAGTATATTCTAGATTTTTGAAATTCAAAACAATGTACCGTTACAATGAAAGAACTATATATCATAAGGGTCTAAAATTGCAACCCCCCCCCCCCCCCCCCCCCAATGAACAACATATTTTTATTGTTCTAAATTTTTTATGTAGGGCAAGTCGACCGAGGTTCGGACATTCCTAAAAAGTGACCTAAGTTCGGACAACTTTGACCTAACCTTTCTCGGTTATTAAATGCATGTTAACATAATGCGGAAATAAATTGTTTACAACGATTGGTTTTTTTGTTTTTTATAAATTCCCCTTCAATATCACGTGACTCACAACTCGGTGGCGGCGCTAAGATTTGAAGGTACGTAAAGCTCGTTTGCGTCATGAGATTGACAGATAGAGTAAATAATCACTTGTAAGAAAAACAAAACAATTAATTTCTAGTTTCTTTTTTCCTAATTATGTTGTTAATATTACATTTTTAAGTGATTAATCTTTCCCCACAGTCGAAAACCATACAAATTTTATTCTATATGTGTTCAGAAATTTCTCCCGAAATTAAAAAGCAAAATGTACCTAGGTTCGTACACCCTTCGACCATGGTTCGTACATTGTTCGAACCATGGTTAAAGTTGTTTAAAATGGTAAAATTTCAACAAGATGGGAATAGATTTGGCCCTTTGCAAAATCTGTAATGTATATTACATTTTAGTTAAATTAACTTATCATTTTAATTAATAACAAATCGCAAACCCGTAATTTTGTAACCCGTAAAAATACCATTATTTTTATTGGTCAACAAAATATATGTACATCTACCTACTATTTACACTATCATAATTCTGATTCAGTGTGATTTTCAAATTAATGACAGGCACGTAGCATAGTTTATGAAAGGGGCCGGGGAAAGGGGGGGTATCAGATCTATCCGAAATCTAGTCGAGTCCATTTCCTAGTTTCCTATTCCGTGGGGGGAGGGGGGATACTAAGCTTCAAATTATTTATTTTAATGTTAATTTTTAATCCAGTCAGATATGCCCCAAAAAAGCTGGCCCTTAATTTTACGCGCCTGAATTAGCCTCTTTTTCTATAATAAAACAAATAGGTAAAAATATGGTAAAAATAATATCTTAATCGATATTTTTTCTTTATAGAAAAAAGAAATGAAAAACGTCATTGTAAGGGGCGTGTACTGCGTGGGTATGCACCATTGGGGTGGAAGAGAACTGGCAGTTGGGCCCGTTTATTACCTCAAACACGAGCCCGAAAATCCAAGAGATATAAATGCTATTGCTGTCTATCAAGATCGTGAATACAGAGAAAAAAGATGTTACCTTCGCCGTCCCGATGCATTTGTTATTTCAAAACTATTTAAACAAAATTTAGTTCAGAGTCCCTGTTATCTCAAAGCCAAAGGCCCTGTAGAAAGATGGCAAAGACACACTGGCCCTGAGCAGAAATGCAATTTAGGTTTCAAGTGCAGCAACAATGAACAAGTGTTAAATCAGATTAAAGACTTGGGGAAAGATTATGGACTTGAAATTGTAATATTTTGATAGTTTTTTTTGGCAAAATTTTAATGTTAGAGTATATAATTAAAAACTGAAAACAAATATCTTTAAATTATTTTTTATTTAGATGAAAACAAAAAGCAGAAAACATAAAAGTTATTCAGATGATGATATGCTAGCGGCATATCACGATTTACGCAAAGGCATGTCTGTTAGGAGAGCGGCTGTCAAACACAATGTCCCACACACTACACTGTGGGACAGAGTATCAAACCGTGTCCCCTTAACAGCAAAAGATGGGGCTAAGTCGAAACTTACCCATGAGGATGAAACAAAATTAATAGAGTATGCTCAAGACCGTGCAAGCAAAGGAATTGGATTTTCTAAATCCAATTTCTTTCGCTTCGCAGGTGATTTAGCTAATAAAAGGGGTACGCCTTTTAAAAACAGCTGTCCGTCAGACAAATGGTGGAGACTATTAAAAAAGAGGCACAGTGACCTCAGCTTAAGAATTCCTGAGTCTACAGCTGCCATCAGACACGAGATGATGACAGAAGAGAGGGTCAACCCATATTTCAAGAGCCTGAAGACTGAGCTGGAGAAGAACGAATCACTCAACAAGGCCAATGTTATCTGGAATATGGACGAGACATTCATTACATTGGCTACTGACTCCGAAAAAATTGTTGCAAGGTCCAAAAACACATGGAACGCGCTGTTTAATAAAGTCAAATAAATGATATTATTACTTCATTAATTTCGTAAATTATAAACTTCTCTCAGTCAGTCATTGGACTCTTTGGCTAGAAAATGAATTTAAACATAAAAAAATTAATGTTAGAGTGCGTATTAACGTCCGTATTTTGTTTTTCTCAATACAAATCATGATTATTTTATCCACACAAAGTTAATTTAAAAAGACACTTACGTGTAATTCTTTTATATTTCAAACAGAAATTGTGCATGGTAAGACATGCAATACGCTTTATTAATTTTATACGTCCGTCATCATTAAGTACAATCATAGGAACATTGATTTGAAATATTACGCGCATATGCAAAGTATCAATTATTTGACTTTATTACAGTTAGGCGCTCCATGTATCTGTAGTCCTCTTTTAGATTTGAGATTTAGTTTTTGAAAATTCTAAATGTTAGTTATCATTTTAAATACAATGCAATTTTGAAATTAAAGTAAAAGCATCTATTAAACATTATATTTATGCATGATAGAAATTTGATCTTTGAATTTACATTGAACTTACAACTACTTTATATGTATACAGGAAAGGTTCCAAATCGATACACTCCAAAACGGGGACAAGGGAAACAATTACCCTCATTGCAGGTGGAAATGCCGCAGGGCAACTTTTGCCACCCCATTTCATTTTCAAAGGAAAAACCAAAATGGCTCTTCGCTCTTGGGACACAGAAAATGCCCCTGACGG
This sequence comes from Magallana nippona, assembly GCA_033439105.1. Lineage (NCBI taxonomy): Eukaryota > Metazoa > Mollusca > Bivalvia > Ostreida > Ostreidae > Magallana > Magallana nippona. The sequence goes on along the minus strand of CM065926.1, from coordinate 61,003,271 downwards.
ATCGCTACTCAGTGTGTCCCCTACTGGATGGACAAAGCAGGTGTGACTTATTAAAATATATGCACATATATATACATATGTACATCTATAGTAACATATATACTAATAAACAGTTCAATCGATTACACTGACAGGGTCTCGCTCTTATGTGGTTTGAAGAGGTGTTCTTACCAAACATTGGGCAAACAAGACCTCAGATCTTGATTTTTGATGGTCATGACTCTCACCACCACATTGAACTGGTGAGTGCTGCGAGGGAAAACGGCATCATTTTGGTTGAATTGCCCTCGCACACTTCCAACTGGCTCCAGCCACTAGATAGGCAAGTACATGTACAAATTCTATTGTACAATGTATGTAGTGCATCTCCTTTACTGATAAACATTGTAACGTGCATTTTAAAATAAAAAAAAATATTTGCAGAACATTCTTTGGACCTATGAAGTCCAAGTGGCGAAAAAAAACGGGCGAGTTAATGGCGGAGACGGGATGCACAGTAAGTCATGCCAACTTCTTCCTGTTGTTCCGCTCGGTATGGATGGAGATGGTGAGTGAACCGGGCAAGATCATAAATGGATTTGCTGCCACCGGCATATGTCCGTTCAACCCTGAAGCGGTTCCAAAAGAGGCATTCAGTCCATCTAAAATATACACGACACCGGGCAAGTTCATTAATAAAGTATCTTGATATTATATTTTGTGTGATCGACTTCGGAACAAGAAAATGAACGTTTTTATATCCATAGAAAATCAATTAAACATCAAAGCGCAACAATTTTAAGTAATTGAGCCTAAAACTTGCAAAATCCATCTCCATAAGAGTAATTATAAGTTATTTCTTTCTACACAGAAAAAGAAAATATTGCTAGACACGACGCCGAAAAATTAGTTGGCAACTCAGGTGACTCACAAGCCACCCCCCAGACCAGTTGTTTCGGTATGCGGCCCCCCTCTCGCTCTCTCTCTCTCTCTCTCTCTCTCTCTCTCTCTGTGGCTATTTGGTTGATATGAAAATGAATTGGAATATTTTTGTAGAAACTACAGTTACTAGTATGACTGACACTGATGAGACCCTAGCAGTTCAAGAGTATTCTGCGAGTGACGGTAGATTGTTTAGATATGATATCAAAACACAAATTAAATTAAATTGATATTAATGTGTCAATGTATTTAAAGAATTAAGAACCATTCTTTGACGTTTATGCCAAATGATGCTCTTGATCACGCCAAATTCAAGCAATAATTGAAGTAATATCGATGAAATTATCAAGAAACTGAAACATTGCACCTTGCAAATTACTCATTTATCATTTACACAAATAAAATCACAAAAATAGGCCTCGGAACCACCCCACCCCCTCCCAGGCGGACAAATTTCACTGGAAAAAATTCTACATCCGCACATGCAAAGATACTGGAAAATAAATATATGCATACATATTTTCTTTTAGAATTGGCGGCGTCATCATTGCTGGATCTATCACTGAGTCTGGTCGACCTTGGGTGCGTGTTGCATGAAGACGGAACCCTCGAGGAAGTTCATGCACCACCAGTGTCCACCTCTGTCCCCACGCCCGAAGTTGACTGCACCGGCTCAGCGTGTCCTCCTGAACTGGCCCTGGCAGCGGTCGAATGTTCTTTGACAGATGCCCAGAGGAGGCGGTACGAAGCGCAAGGGGACATCAAAGGCGACAAGACGTTTCAAACTTGGAGGAAATTGAAACAGGCGGTATGCCGCAATACTACCATACTGATAAACCTTAAGTACACACACACACACACACACACACACACACCACACACACACACACACACACACACACACACACACACACACACACACACACACACACACAGATATATATATATATATATATATATAAATGTAAATCAATCAATAGCTTATTTGAATTGTTATTGCAGGTGGACTCGAGCAGTGAACCCCTCCTTGACGCTCTGTCAGCCCCTGATGTCGGAGGGAAAACCGCGGCGGGCGACAACCAAGACGAGGATGTCCTCCCTAAGCTTTTGCTCAAACAAAAAGCAAAAACTATGTCTAGAAATTTTTTATACTCACTTCAGATGAGGCATTTCAAGACAAATTAGAAGCAAGAAAACGAAAGGAGGAAAAAGAGAAGAAAATTAAAATTAAAAAATAGCCAGAAATAAATAAATTCTTTCTTTCAATGTTATATCCTCTTTTTCAAAGGGAGGGGCAGCACAGAGAAGGTCAAGAACTTTATAAAAATTGTAAACTTTTATAAAATGATCGTCAGCCGTTGTAATAAATCTAAATATGTATGTGTAAATTAATAAATATCGCTCCAAATTTACAATAATCCAGATCGTCCGAACCTCGGTCATACGCGTCCGAACCATGGTACAAATAACATCTCTTCTTTACCATGGTGTTATACAGAATGAAAATGATTTTTAAGTCGCATATTAACGCTGGATGACTCCAGAAATGTTCCGAAATCCATTCTCCTTGATTAAATAATTATAGACAACTGACTTTCGTATGTGTAGCTTATTGCCGTAAAGCAAAACGAAAACTGTCCGAACCATGGTCGATTTGCCCTACATATGTTAATTTTTTTCATAATTTTCATTTTGATCCAAATGTCCCCAATTCCAAAATATGACATCATAATAAGCTCAATGTTTTCCCACCACTTTTGCATTTTTTGCACAAAGCAGCTTATTTTAAGGCAGTTTTTTTTCCAGAAAACATAGAGTGCTGGCTTGAACAAACAAAAATATTTTTATCAAAGATTAATCCACCCACAACTCTGAAAAGACTCATGAAAGTTTTTGCTTGTTCAAAGCTGTGCTCTGTATTTCCCATTCAGAAAAAAATAAGAAAAATGAACATATTTGACTGGTTGATTAAATTTTAGATATAGCGTCCCTTCTAACGTCATATACTGCCAGTATTTCAGCAGTGGTCAGAGATACTCAGATAAATAGATGAGAAATATATCTTATACCAACTCTACTATGAAATAACAGAACATTTTGATATACCTGAAACCCTTTTTAAAAATTGTTGCATCTTAAGGGCTAAATGTGACTCTTATCATATATAGGCTAGTCCTTTACTATTGTAAAATATTGAAACCTAGTTCGAATTTCCTCAGTTTCCAGAAAATATCGTTGTTTTATTACAAAATCTATCCACAAAAAGTGTATAATGTAAAATTTACCGAACTATCTTCTTTGACACAGTCACGTTTTCTTTTTAATCAGGTCATGCGATTGCGTTAATTGAAAGGTATTAGGTTTTTTCATGATCATGCTCTCTGCAGACATTTGTGGGTGCAACAGGTATTTGCCAATTCGTTCCAGAAATACTTTGGCAATTTGTTCTACGTTTAGTCTCACTCAGAAAAACGGTATTTCATTTACACAACGTTAAAACGAGTAGTTATTTTTTTTTTGTTTTTTTGTGGTAATCGTTCAAATTAATTTGACACGATAATAAAATTACAGGCTAAACAAATACTGCTGTACACTGCTGGATCAAAGTAGTGAAAAAGAGTTGATATTTTTTGGGTAAAATTATACATATATTGTTTGACCAATGCCTGAACATTGCTAATGTCAGTATAAAGTTTATCTGAGGTCTAGTTGATGTTTTCTTAAAATTTTACCTTTAATATTAGCAACAAATCACTGTACATGGCTTTTAATATTCAAGGAAAAACCAACTATAATTGACAACCAACTTAATTATTTGATAAATAATCTGCTAATTCAGAAATGTATTGTGACGTGAAGCAAACTCATCAAAACATTTTTTAATCCATGGTTTTTATTGTGAAAATAATAAAATATACTCCACACCGAATCACACAAATTTGATTATTTGATATATGAATAAACAATGCCTCTATTATAATGCAATCATAACAATAATACACACACTAATTCATTTCCTAAAATGATTAGGGAAAACAAAAACATGTTTTAGTGTTTTGTTTTATTTTTAAGCCAGCTTATTTCAATGAAAACAAAACAATGGAAACCCAAACTTCACATTATATAAACAATCAGTTACATATATTATGCACAATGATCAAAATAAGATTACATATATTGCTCTTAATCATTAAAATAAATATATCATGGGAATTAGAAATATGGCTGTGCCAGTTTAAATGTCTATGATGACAAACACTTCGTGCTGCCCCTCCTTGTCATAAATCTGCATGTTAGAGTAGGTAATAGCTTTCACCTCTGTACCCTGAAAACAAATGAATTTTGAAAGGATAGAATAAAATATACTCCTCGCAATCAAGCACTGGGGTCTATTAAGGAGAAATATCTTTTAAAATACCTGTGGATGTTTCTTGATATCAAACTCTTCACCATAGCTAGAGTAAAGAACATTTGGAAATAGAAGCATAATATAATTTTTTTTTCTGTTTTCTTTGCATCTCTTCCACTTTTAGAAATTGTCTCTATATAGAGTGTTTTGACATGCCATGTTCAAACAACAGTAAAGTCCACTTACCCTATTGATTTTATTTTGAAATTTTCCTTATCAAATTCAGTGATAACAATTTTCTGTGAAGGGAAGAAAACATGGTATCACATATCTTTTGACTTTATTTCCAAAATTCAAAAACTTATACAGACACACATTTCAACAGCATTATCTAAAATCCACTGAAGCCTCTGATAAGGTGACTCATACATGAAGGTAATGTGTCAAGCAAAGACCAGCTCTTTATGCACTAAAATATTGACATAATTAAAAGAAACAAAATTCAAAACTGAAGGTTACATACCCTAGGTATAAAAAAGGCATCTGCAGAAAAGACAAATAGCCATTCGTCTAGAAAGTGAAATAGTAGGCCCATCAAGTCATCACCTACAATCAAAAGAGAGTTGAAACCTTACAAATCATCACCTTCAATCAGAAAGGGCTATGATACCTGTGATACTCCTTCACAACCCTGTATGATATCTATTCAAGAGATGAAATCACATGAAGAAGCATGCAAGACATCAGAAGAAGTTAAAGACACCTTAAATACCTCTATATCAGTAGAGGTATCTGTAGTATTTTATTACATTAAGGAAAATACCGCTAGTAGATGTAAGATCATATGTGATAGTGAACAAAACAAAAAAACAGAAAGAAACCTTTTTGTATCTCTGTCATATGAATAAACAGACTTGTATCTTTTTAGTAATAGCATTACACATATTTGTAATGAATAAAACTCTTTTGCCTGCTCAAACTACATATCATCATGATAATATGTCTATAAGAGCACGAGAGAAATGTGATCTAACTTTTTAATTACCCTCAGCCTCCACTTCGTTTTCTTCTTTCATCTCCACTGTATTGTAATCAGTTGTCATGTACCCAAACATTGATGTGGCACACTGCTCAAAGGCCTCCGCCAGAGTGTCACCCCCTGATTAACTGGGTCAAGGTCATTTGAATGACAAATTCTGTGTATTGTTACATAATTTAATGGTGTTACAACAGGTCAATATATATTTCAAGGCACATGTACCATAAAAGCAGAAATTTTTGGTGACATTTTTTGCATGATGGAAATATTTTTTGAATCATATACGATATACAAAATTGAACTAAATATTGGCAATTTTTTGATAAAATTTCAGTATTGCAAAATGAAAAACTCTTTATTTCTGCAAATTTGTCAATGAAATATTTTTAATTCATAGTCCTTTTAATTAGGGGCATTTTGATTTCCTTCTTTCAAATAAATATTGTATTCACAATTTTACTGAAGAGGATACATGCATGTAATCTGAAAGAAATGAAAATAATTATATCATTAACAGAGTCCTTGAAAACAAACTGCAGATTTCAACTTATTCGGATTAATTTCAATTCAGAAAAACTTGTCTTAGTGATACATAAATGTAGAACTTATTACCTGGTAATATACATACCTGCTTGTTTGTAATGAATATATAATTGTTGATCTAAAGACTATTGTATTAATTAATTTGACTAAAAAGCCAGATTCCTATTCATACCATCACATACTTTATGTGATTGAATAAATAGGGATCTAGCTCTATTCAGATTGTGTATTGATTTAACGAGAGCTTGTATGAATATATGTAAAGATTGTTTAAATATAACTATGGACATTGTATAAAATTTGTAACTGTAAAACTTGTAAAAATATGACTGTAGAGTTTTTATAATTATAACTGTATTTGAAACCATATAATTAATTGTATAAATATAATTGGAGCTTGGATAAAACAACTGTAGAGCCTGTATATCTGAGCTAATAAAAAAATATAACTTTGGAGCTTGTATAAATATAACTGTAGAGATTATAAAATTAACTTAAGAACTTACTGGACATCAGCTGTGTGATCCAAATCTGAAAAAGAAAAAGAAATGAAAGTCAGGAGAAAACATTATAAATATAGATGAAATCTGAGCCACAGTTTGACCAGCTAAAGATGACCTGATAGACTATTGATCACCCAGAATGAATAAAAGTCAAAGATTACTAATATGTTGAACTTTTGAACATAAATAAATAACAGGATGGAAAAATAATGATGGACTATGCAGAACCAGGATTCAAACTCAAGCCCCTTGAATCTCTAGTCAAGTGCTTTACCAACTAAGCTATCTGGGGCTGGCAATTGAACTGATATTAATGCCATATTCCTCCCCTTTTAACTGATCTTTCCCCTGGAAGATCAACATTCCATGCCACCCCCCCCCCCCCCCCCCCCCCCCCCCCCCGACAGGAAATAAGTATAACCTGCCAGTATCAGGAGTTCAGGGGTTAATATGTCACGGCACCAAATGAAAATGACACACTGCATGATCAGACCGAGATTCGAACACTGGCCTCTGAATTTTTAGTCAGCTTCATTACCAACTGAGTTTACTTTATAGCTCCAGCAGTGTCACAGTTATACATATTTTATAATTGGATAGGAGTGGACACGCTTACTAGGCCTAGAGTGGAAAAATAATAAACACACCCGATTACCCACAAAAGTAAAATGCAATATAATGACATAAAATGAATACTAATGTTAGATCATGATAAAAGAATTAATCATAAAATAATACCCCCCCCCCCCATTTTTAAAGAATAAAAAGATGGGGGTGGGACACACGCATATCGTCGTGTTTGGCACAATTCATCGCCTTATAAATCTGAGAATGGATAGCCAGTGGTCCCACACAACAGGCAACCCCGCCCCCTTGTAGGCATATGTACATACATTCGTATTTCACTTCAGGAATATCCCCACCATGTGCCATTGTTGTGCAATGTGACTCTGATCGTAAACAACAAATCTGCTTCCAACATGTGCTTGAATTTTCATTTCAACCAATCAACGATGGCCATTCTCACAGAAACGGCATTTGTTTCAAAATGGCGGAAGATTGCACAGAAATCGAATATAACGTAGCAGAAATTACTAGATTACAGGTATACGCAGAATGAGCACAACTGAAATTACAGCTAACAATGCAACAATGGCGTTTTACCCTATTTACATTTACATAGTTTTTAATCTCCAAAGTGATTTACAAATAGACTGTTTGTATTGAAGATTTGATAACATGTCCAGCATTTTCACACATAAAAATTTCTATCATAAATACGTGTGAATTTTTTCTTAACAAGTATTGTAGAATAATAATCCAAGAAACAAGCATTTGTGACTTTGCAAATCGTAGTCAGTTATATAAAGAAATGGAGAAATATGAGATGTTTAATGTTATAAAATAGCCAGTCGGCGGGGTCATATCACTCGCATATTATAATTAGTAATGTAATTTGGATTGTTTGGTGCGTGCTTGAAAATTTTCTCATTCTGTAGGTCTGATTTTCTTTTTGATTTCTCTTTGGGTGTTCTTATTTCATAGGCCTTGTTTAGAGGGGTTTTAGTGAGGAAGTGGATGAACGAGACAAGAAGGGAGTATGAGGGAATTTTCAGCAAAATTGAAAACAACAGCAGCAGCATTCTCCCAGCCTGGAAATCCAGCAGACTTTGTAGACCAACTATTCAGAAAAAGCAAAAGCACAAAACACTTCAAAGGAATAGTGTCAGCCCAGCGGTAGAAAAAACAAACGAATCAAGTGAAGTAACCAAAATAAAGGACGTGGCATCCCAACAAACAATGTTTGTTCAGACACAGCTTATAAATGGTGCTAGTTCAAAATTGACGGACACAGAGAAATCATGCAAGAATGAAACTCAATCATCGTTTCAATATTTTGAACACAAATATCTTACAGTGGAAACACAAACCAGTTTTTGTGAACCAAGTTCATTCTCGGAAGAAAAACAGTACACAAGTGAACAGTGTGTGCAGACAAGGAAGGAGTCAACAGACCATTGTTTACATCAGGCCTGGGAACAGAATTTGGAGCCAGTACAAACAGAAAAGTTCAAAACTGTAACAGAATCTGAAGTCTTTACTGTTGAAAAAGACAAAGAACAAGCAGTGGATAAAGATTTATCAGACCACAAACAAGAAGAAGCAGGAGATACTGACATAAAAGAGCACTTGTCTCCAAAGCAACTTACAGACTTGACATCTCCAGGATTTTCATCTCACAATGAATCTTCTGCACCTACAAAAGGAATATTTCCTAGGGGAAAGCAAACCACAGTTGGTACCTCTGGGGGTTTATCCAATGAAACATCAGTATGGGACAGTTTCCACAGTGTTACAGGTACATTGTCTCTGTATTTGAGTCAATATGATATCAAGTTTATGTAATTGTTATAGCTGAATTCTAAACAGTTTCCCAAAACCTCTCTGAAATTTTCAGCTGCCCCTCCAGTTAATATTTCCAAGGAGCCCCAGTACCCAAAGGATTACGAATCTCTTCAGAACATGAGAAAAAACATTGCTATGGAACTGCTCTGGGTTCAGCAAGCTATCAACAGTAGAAAGAATGTAAGAGTGAAATTTACATCATAATCATTCAGCATTGTATTCTTTTCAATAATAATAATATTCAAAATGTTTATTATTGAATATGAAGTAAAGTGTTAATCATTTCTCATTATTTTACAGTATTTGAAACTAAAAGGCCAGATATCTGCATGAATTTGTGGTTCAGCGTGTCCGGACACCTCTATTACCACAGTGCTGACATTCCAGAAGAGTGTTACACCCACCTTTTAATGTAATCATGCAGTACTGCAGTACATGTATTTGTGTGCGTGACAGTCCCAGCCAATAGACACTCACACTTCTGGTGATCATGTCCTCAGCATTTTATGCCAGTAACTGCTTTACACTAGTTGGTGGTAAAACAAAAATACCGGTAGATGCCAGTTTTTATCCAATTTCTAGGGTATATGTGTTACATTATCAGTCGACTGGGAAAAGAGTGCATGATCTTTTTCATCCAGGATGTTAGTCAATGAAATAAAAGATGGAAATTTCAAATAGATCTGTACTTTTATTTGTTTTTATGTCTGAATATTCTGTAACATGAAAATAGTGGACAACAAATAACAATAAACATAGCAACACATTGTCATTTTTTGTGGATAAAAAAAACATGTACACAGTAATAGACTTTATATTGAACCACCATATTCTCTGCAACTGAATCTTAAATTAAAAAAAATCCACAGACAATTATGATATAAATATAAGGGAGGTAATCAGGTGTCATAAAACATAAACTGTGCACAAACAAGGGGAGTGGGAGAGTTAAAGGTACTCCTATAATGAAATAGAACCTTTAGGGGGAAGACTTATTAACCGCTAGTTTATATCATAGTTTAAGTTTTTATATCAATTTATATAAAAGGCAGTTTTTTGTTGCGCATTCCTGCATATATATGACTTCTGAAGTGAATTAAGCTAACAAGCTCATCACTGTTGCCTAATTCTATTGACACTACTGTGTTTACAGTACAGAATATTATGATTGAAAATTTTCACAGATTGTTCAAAGTTACTGACAAAAATCCAAAGGTCATAGTCAGTGGTACCGCCCAGTGTTCCCATTCACAGGTACATATAGATAGTAATACTACTGAGGATAGCCACCGAGTACAAATACTGATAGACCGAACGCCACCTACTTATACATACTGTCTGGGTGCGGTAAGGCACTATACATTGTGTAGTCGCTATCTATCACATTTATCTCCCCTTCATATCATTTATTGTCCTTAAAGATACAACAAACTAACACATTTAGTTTATTTTTCTGAAAAAACATACAATTTCTTCTCTTCTTAATTACTGGCCAAACAAAAGATTTATATGAGAGCAAAAATCAAGGTTTTCAAAGACAGGAAGAAAATGTAGTTGTGTGCTGGTAACAAACATTTTGCATGATTAATGAATAATGACTTGCACTGATTCCTTTAATAAGTAAATCTTGGACAATCAAAACATTTTCTGATTTTTATAAGAGTAATAAACAAACAATGAATAGGATTCTTAGCATTCAATGATATTCAACCAAGCCTGTTTATTCACATTTACTGTGCTTTTAATTACCGTACCCACAAAATATTACAACCAGCAAAAGTTTGTAATGCCAATATTCATATTAAATTCCTTTTAAAAACTATGGTAAAATAAAACAATAAATTCTTCCAAAGATGTTGTAAAACAATAAAATTTGATAATAAAAATCTGCTTCATAAATTTTCATAACAGCAATTAAAAATATTGAGAGGGATTATTCATAATTAATGCCTCATAATCTGGCATTCATTTCAACCATAACATACAGATACATGTATATAAATCTTAACTTGCATGCATGTACATATAATTAATACCACTTACAAAGTACACAATCATACGTCATAGAAACCTTCACACTTAACAACTTGCTAGCAGCATATATATATACAGATATGGAGCAATATAACATTGAAGGTCAAACGATGCACCAATTTCATTTACACTGATGAAGCACACAACCTCAATCAAAGCAATAATGCATGATTTCTTCTCAAGTATTATAATGCACTGTTTTGATAACTTTGAACATATATAAATGCCAGTATTACAAAGTATAAAGTTATAACACATTTATCACCTGGAAAGCTTGATTTATTACACAGTAAACAAATGTCTTCACTTACAACAAAAACAGGAACAACAGAGAGCATGGCAGATTACGCCACCACACGATTATAAAGCACAGCTAGATATTCCTGAACTACTTAAAGCTTGTTGTACATCACTCTATAGAGAACTTGACCGGCTGCTTTTCCTTGCTTCGTGCATTTTTCAGATTATCAGACATTTCAAAGTCTATCTCGGCATAGCCTTGAACGGGCAGTCCCGTTTCGTCCGGAGAGGAAGGATGTCGCGTCTGGCGTGGTCTCTGGTCCGCCGGAATTTCCTCGCACGATCCCAGGTCCAGCTTGGCATAGTTCAGTGCGGGTTCATTGGAAAGCTGCTGGGTGGACCCGGATTTGGAACCTTTTGCTGGGAGGGACATTTCCTCATACTCATTTGCTAAGTCGGAGCAGCTCCGCCGATTTATCAGATCTTCCTCTCGCTTTATGTTATTACATGGATCCGATTGCATGGCCATGCAGGGCATACTGTTTTGCTTCTGAAGCTCCTGGCTGGAGGTTACAGAGAGTGGAATAGGACTTTTAAGATTTAAAGATTCACAGCCTTTTTCATTTTCCTTTTTATCTTCTTTGAACAAAGCGTCTTGATCTTGAAGAGAACTGGTGCTTGTCTTTTTCTTCATCCCTGTCTGTGGAGTCACACTGTTCAACTTTGCTCCATTGTTTACAGGACTATATTTCTGTCTGCTATTCTCCCTCACATACAAATCTCCATCCACAGAAGTGCCTTCTGTGATATTAACCCTTAGTGGGGGTCTGGATAAGTGTGGGGAGTCCGTGCCTCGCTTGTTATCCCCAAAGTCCAGTCCCACATATCCATCGTCCACCTCCGAGTTGTCCAGTAGAACTGTCTTCATCGGCATCACCTGCCTTACCACAGCCTCCCCACTCTCTTTCCGGCTTGTTTTTCTCTTCCTTACTTCCCCATCATTAGCTGACTCTGCCTGAGAACTGCTTGGTATTTTTGGAGAACCAGTCTGATCTTCTTTCTCTGTGATATTTTTCAGAGGTTTGTTCTCTTTCTCCTCCTTAGAACTTGTCTCAGGGCTAAAGTATGACCTGGCCACGTCAGGACTCTTGAGAGTTGAATCTACAGTGAGTGAGGTATCGGGCGCGTACTCCATATATGAATAGCTTTCTGAAGACAAAGTATTTGGCGGGGTGGCATCTTCTTTTCCTTGAGAATTTGTCTCAGAGTTTTTCACCATTTCACTTTCACTTTTCTCACTCTCTACTCCTTTCTGTTTCAATGACAACATGGCTGAGAACAATGGGTCAGTTGACATGCTGTACTGAGGAACCTGGGCATTTGGTTTTTGAACCGTGGACCTTGACACAATGGTGGTATTGCACTCTCCATCTTTAGAGCCAGCCTGGGGACTATGTGTATTCACTCTTATATCTACAGTGCCTGGCTCATAGTCAATATACTGATTATCATCCGACAGTTTCGCAGCCTTTCGGTCTCCACTTTTATGAGCCTCTGGGGACACCAAGCTTGTTTTGGGACTATGTCGACCTAGTCTGGAACTCTTGTGAGTTTTCTGATCTGCTTTGAAAGAACCAGATCTAGGTCCAGGTCGAGAGCCAAATGAGTTTGATCTAGAGTCAGGATTTTTCTCTGATCCAAATGAGCCCGACCTAGATCCAGGTCTCTTTTCGGAGGACAATGAGTTTGACCTTGAACTTGTTTTCTTGTCGGACATTGACCCAGATCTAGATTCCTGTCCTTGAGAATCACCAGAGATTCCGGGTGCATAGGGGACATAACTTTCATCCTCAGATTCTCTCCCTGACCCACATGGACTCCTGCTGGCTATAGATGAACGAGAGCTCACATTTAAACTAGAAGATTTCTGTGAATTTCCATCACTGGATTTGATTATTTTGACATTGTGTGCTGGTTCTTGTTTGATTCCAAAACTATTTACGATAGCTGGAGAAGAGCTTAGGCTTTGGTTTGATGAACTCCTTGAATGACATGCACTTGATTTAGTGCTCTTTGGGGTTCCTAAACTCATGTCTATATAACCCGTATCGCTACTTTTGTCAAGGTGCATGTCCACATACTCAGAGTTCCTACTGGAGAGACGCAAAGATTCCGAGGATGAAGCCTTGGACGAGAAAGATAAATGTCCAATGGAGTCATTAGAAGAGCGATGAAACAACTGCTTATCTATAGCAGAATTACGAACTGATTCAGAGGATCCTACTTTCCTTCTAACATCATGAGCAAGTTGGGCTAGTTTTGATTGCTGTCCATAACTTGAGGACCGTTGACGCGATTGTGACAAGATTTTTCCTACACTAGAAGTCCGAGGTCTATAACTTTCACTCGTAGCGCGAGGCCGGTATTCCATTTCCATCATGGAGTCCTCCGAGAACAAAGACTGACAAGGACTGGAGGCAAGTGAAGATTCAGAGTTCATATACGAGTGAGAGGCCTGCGCCTTCTTTTGAGCAATTAGATGAGGGGCACTCTGCCAGCGACCATTGTCTGTGGCTTCCTCCTTCGTTTTGGGTTCCACATGACTTGTGTGGTGCCGCATTGTTTTGGTATTAGGTCTGGATCCCACAGAGAAGGACCGCTTAGGAAGGTCACCTGACATTGAATCGTCTGAGAGGTAGCAGATCATTTTGGCGGGGCGGAGTGTGTCCGTGCCCGGGAGAGGACTGTTGGCGGATGGTGTCATTGGCAAGTAGGCTTCTCCACCTGAAAGAAAAATAATCATGCAAAATCTTATTTCTTATTCAAAGAAGTTAATTTTTTATTGATCTGAAAAACAGATAAAGGTGTATAAGGTGATTGATAAGTTATTGAAGCATACAAGGGATATTGATAGAGGTGACTGTACATTATCTGTGAGGATAATCAATGAGCCTTACTTCCTCCCTCTTTGATCTGGGGCAGCGGTTGACTGGATGGTCCCATCTCCATGTAGCCTGGCTCCTTTGGCTGTCTGATGGGGATGGGAGCTGAAGCTGTCAATCTCACAGCATGCCCTGCCCCCATCGGTATGTAACCACTGTTCATCTGTGACATGGCTCCTGTAATGAAATTTCACATTAAAAATCACATACATTCCAAAGACGGAGATTTCTGAATCTAATTGTGGTCATCTTACCTTTGTCTGCTGGTGGGGTAGACAAACTCATGTCAATGTAACCTGGGTCAGTACTGGCTCCCCCACTCCCCACAGATCCTGGCTTCATGTCCATATACCCTGTCTCCATCTTGGGCATGGGTTCATGCTCAGAAGCAGATGATCCTACAGATACAGTATATAGAACATGATACATACTTGGAAATTAAGGTTCTCCAATCCTCGGCCTCAAAGTATTCTTTTCATAATAAAAATGTTATTTATTTTTAAAACTTTATAAATGATATGAAATAAAAAGAAATTTGCTGATGGTATCCATGCATTTTACGAAGTTATTGCAATTTTCATCACGATGGATATAATAGAATAATAATATACAAGTTGATTTCAAATAAGAAAAAAAACTAGAGGTACTGTGAGCAAGCTCACAATTGATACCCCCTGCTAAGAAAAATCATAACTCAAGTATTTTTTCTATTATAGAAAATAATGGATGCTATCTATTTCACCGTCCATGTTCTATAAAAAACAACTGCTCTATTTTTTAAAACTGTTAATGCTAACATGAGTAAACAAACCAATTTCTTTTCTTTGAATTCCATTTTATTTCATCTTAACTGTAAATGCATGAAGACATTTGCATCCATATGTTAACAAACATGACTGGAATCAAACAATGACCCACATGTCAAGCAACCATTAAACATTTTGAAATTTTGGTATACCGAGCCTGATTTTTTTAGAAAGAAAATTTTTCCACACATTTTTTTAAAAAAAAAAGAACAAAAAAATACATCGGGGCAGACCATATTCAGAGAGGCGGGCAGGGATGAGAATCTAAAAAATAATTTTACGTGGCTTGACACAAACAAGCTCTGTGTCAAATTTTAGCTTCTAATCATTTCCATTAATGCAAGACAAGACACAGACAGGAATTAAGCATTTTTTAAACAATGACCTTGAACTTGTCCAAAATACCTTGGGTCAAAGTCATGATACACCCTTAGATTATAAGCAGTCTTTGTGTAAAATAAGAACTTCCAATGTTTCTCCATAAGAAAGATATGGACCAGACACAAATTTTGCACTTCTTCTGCCAGTGACCTTGACCTTGCCCGAAGGACCTTGGGTCAAGGTCATGACAAACCCTTAGGTCATAAGCAATCTTTGTGTACAGTAAGAACTTCCAATGTTTCTCCATAAGAAAGATATCGACCGGCCAAGGATTTTGAACTTTTTCTGTCAATGACCTTGACCTTGCCCGAATGACCTTGAGTCAAGGTCATGACACACCCTTAGGTCATAAGCAATCTGTGTGTGAAGTAAGAACTTCCAATGTTGCACCATAAGAAAGATATGGACTGGACATGATTGCACAGACAGACGGACAGACAGATAGACAGACGGACGGACGGACAGATGGACGGATGGACAGGGTGATTCCTATATACCCCCCCAAACTTTGTTTGCGGGGGGTATAAAAACCCAGTTGTACTGGTGTATCGAACCTTCATGTTGTAGGTCTCTGCGGAACCACTAAGCCAAGCAGTTTGTTGAATAATTGTTTGTAATATTAACACTACAAGACTAATTCAATTTGTCTATATAAAAGGCAGATTTATGGCACGAAAAAAAATTTCGGATAATTTAGAGTTACCAAACATTGCTGAGGATCGGAGATTGTTAATGTTCATTGTTTTCTTTCGATAAGGACTTAAAAATCTAAAGTTTTAAACACAAAAAACATCATTTGAAAGAATAAAAATTCATCTTGAAAAACAATTTCCAAAATAAAGAAAGACAAATTCAATACTAAGGTTAAAAACTTTTCCCATCTATATGGCTACAGTTTTGACTGTTGTGTTACCTGATCGCTCTTGAGGGTCCCTTAACGGAGAGACGGACCTCTGGGTGGGGGACATCACAAGGTATGAGGTGGTGGTTTCCAAAGAGTTAGGAGTCTTCACATCTAAATGCCTGTAGAAATAGCAAAATCAAATACAAAACATCCCAATAAAACCACACTGGTTTAGTGTACCATAAGTGAGAGTGTATTAAACTGGCAACTGTTTAATCATCTTTAAAGTGTACCAAGTATGACTGCAGTAATGATATTTGTGAAACTTTGAGAAAGGAATGTTACTGAATTATCATTTTGCTAGTCATTCTTAAACTTTTTAGATACTGTGAAATCATTTTTATCTCTGCGGGGTGGATTTTGTGTATACCCTTTCACACAAATCAACATCCTCCTGGCATAATAGGTCTTTATTCATTAAACAAAGAAGAAAATCCAAAAAATTACATCCAAACAAATGTTAAACAAAATGACAATCTAAATGTTCCCATAAAAACAAGTGGTAATGTTTGAATTGACTTTAACAGTCTTTGAATAGACTTACCGTACTTGACAGTGTTTTGAAATGGCATAATTAACAATGTTCAAATTGATTTACTTGGCAAAGTCTGAAATGATTAACTTGGCAATGTTTGAATAGACTTACTTGACAATGTTAGAATTGACTTACTTGACAATGGTCAACTCTCCTCCCGGGCTCGACCCGTAAATCTCAGGCTTCTTGTTTGTAAAACTGTCATGGCGGGCCTTCTGTTGCTCCATGCTGTTGGAAAAACCTCGTTCTCGGAAAGACTCAGACGTCACTTTGTGGGAACTGGAAAAGATAGAAGTAACAAAGTTTTGGTAAAAATTGGTAAGAATCATTGTGCTTGTCAATGAGATGATTTATGTAATCATATCACATTCACCATAAAAAGAATTGAACCATAGTGATTGTATTTGGTAGAAAAAAATCTAACAAACTCTGTAAAGCTGAATATACATGTACCGGTACAGTACCTCTTATGATTCCATGCAATGACAATGTATACATGAACTGTATACATGTATTTATATAGTAGTTGCAAGTCTGTAAGAGACAAATGTGAACAACCCATACATACATTTACCCATCATAGTTGTCAAACGTTTCTATGTAAATTTTATGAAATAAGGTAAAAAGTGACAACATCACATCTGCACTGGAAGCAGTTAGTAAATACACATAGAGCAATGACATCACAGTCTGAAAATCAGCTGTCTGGAACATAAAAGTTCATTTCTGACGTTGAAGTTCTCTCTTGTTTTATGTTCTTCATTGCCTTATACAAATCTAGTATATGACGTACTATTTGTGAAAGTTGAACAGCTGATGCAAAATAATAAACATTGAGGAGACAACTCCCTGCAGGGGACATTTACAAGGCTGCTGAAAATTTTGAATCTAAATGAACTGTAATGACAATAACATTACAATATTATTATTGTCACAAACAGGAAAATCAATAGCCAGCTCAGTCACCTTGAGCTGTTGATTGAGAACTTCCTTCCCTACAGCTGTGGAGTGCATTGACACACCTGCTGTAAAAAACACTTATCAGTCCCCAAGCCACTGGCTATTATCTCATGAAGCAATTTCTTTTTAGCTCAGTTTTGCTGGGTTTCTCGTCATCGAAATATGCTAAAATAGTGATAGTTTCAGCTGATAGCTATACAAGAACTATCAGAATTAAGATGCAAAACCATATTATCCTCGAGAAAAGAAACAAAGACTATAATGCTTTAAACAACAAGCAATAATTATTGAAAGGAATCTGGTTTGTACACATGCAGCTTTTGGGTAAAAGCACAAGGAAATAGCTATTTTTAAAGAGAAAGAGAGGCGAAAAAAGAGAGAGAAACCAAACTAAATACAAAGAGACAAACAATACTTCTCTTAAATCAAAGCCACAAATTTTCAAGCAGGTCAATCACTTTCATTGATTTACATTTCGTAAAGAAGAATGCACCTTTGCAATAATAAAGGGGTTACTAGATGTAGGTATATTAGTAACAGCCAAGAGACAGGCCTTCATCAACAATATGTGGACTGGCATGCTTGGTCCATACATACTTGTTTTTTTTATTCTCGTTTGAGGTCAGTAAGACTGACTTTGGAGGGATAAATACTCCATGGCTCGAATACCTCCCCTCGTTCTCATAAGCATGACTGCTGCAAAAAGTTGAAAAAAAAACGTGTGTCTCAAATGCCATGGATATGTTGAAGTAAGTTGAAAGTCTGAGCCACTATTTTTTTTTATGTATTTTTACCTTACACCTCGTATCCTCTAATATCTCAATTTTTTCACTGTAATATCGAGATCTAAATAACACACTGTCATATCGAGATCCAAATGACACACTGTCATATTGAGATTCAAATGACACACTGTCATATTGAGATCCAAATGACACACTGTCATATTGAGATCCAAATGACACACTGTCATATTGAGATCCAAATGACACACTGTCATATCGAGATCCAAATGACACACTGTCATATCAAGGTCCAAATTATATATCGGTAGTTTGACTTAATCTACCATCAACAGCTTTTCATGAGGTAGTGCTATGCATCATAATGTGTGTAAAGTATCTCACAGTTCCGTAGTTTATATTGTTTAATACATGTACCCGTAAGTCAATTGACAATACTATTCACTCTGGCTAAAGAGTTACTCCTTATTTCAATTGGTGAAAAATGCTGGAATAAGAAATTAGGGGACCACTTTCAAAAGCCAGCAGAAGCAGACAATATGTCATGTCACCCAGGATATTATAAGAATTTTTTTTCAATTTAATTTATATTTTTCTGAGCGATGTAATATTCTTAATGGAACTTATATTTGAAATAGTTTCTCAGTTACAGTAAGTATTTAAAACTATATAACCCTTTACAGGCACCTAAGTATCTTGTTTACTTTTGTAAAAGAAGTAACCTTCCTTGGGGATAATGAAGTGATAATGTTTTTGTGTGGTGTCTATGATGCAGTTGTATCATGATTACATTTACTATATTAAGAGGTGATATATCCGTACTACTATAAAACAATAAATATAATAACCACAAAATAAAACCCTCCCACAATGCATTTTCCTGCAAAATTGCTTCATTGCCAATGCAAAGTAGCTTCAGTTTTCAAATACTAGAGAAGAACTTCCTTGTGGAAATGATTTACATATTTTTTTCATATATGCATCACAATGCATGAAAATGAAATTTCTGAACTTGTGCATCACTAAGCACATAACACAAAACAAATTTTACATTAAATTCAAGCAGCTTCAGGCAAAGTTTCCTCTAACATAGGTTATATCTGTGCTAACTACATAACAGGGCCCCCAACCCATAATTCCCTTCATTTTGTATCAACCAATTCCTTTCATTCATCATAAGAAGCTAAAATGAACAAGATATTTCACACACATATATACCAATAGCCAAAATAGGAGAAAAACCCTTTTCATGACATGGATCAACGATTATGATTGGCCAACAAAGCATGGAGATACAAATTATAACACATACATGTGCTACTGGTAGGGCACAGCAGTATGATGAATGGCACTGAACGTCACAAACAAACACAAGTAAAAGGCATTCACACAGCCAAAGCTTCCACTTATTCCTTCACAGGGTACCTGGGTTCCTCTCTCCGACATGGATTTGCATACCATTAACATTAACATGCATTTATATGTACAGTGGTTTCATCAATTTTCGTGGATTTTGTAAAATTCAGTTTCAAGGATCGGAAAAAGATGTAAATTACCTGAAGAGACTTGACTTTATCTTATCGAAAGTAATTAATACTTGACTTTATCTTAGTGATAGTAATTACCAATAAAGACTTGACTTTTACCTTACTGACAGTAATTACTTTTAGAGACTTGACTGTATCTTGGTGACAGTAATTACTTGGAGGGACTTTAGTTTATCTTAGTAATAGTAATTACCTATAGACACTTGACTTTTTCTTACTGATAGTACCGGTAAATACCTGGAGGGACTTGTACTTTAACTTACTGACAGTAATTACCTGAGTGTAAAGACTTGACTTTATCTTGGTAATAGTAATTACTTGGCAGGACTTGATTTTAATCTTAGTAATTACTTATAGACACTTGACTTTTTCTTATTGATAGTACTGGTAATTACCTGGAGGGACTTGTACTGATCTGAGGCATGATGGGTGGGATCTCTGGGGACAGGGCACTTCCTGGCCTGGGAACCTTCTTCTTCTTATTTCTCAGTGAACTAAATATATCATTTTATCCATTGAAAAAACAGTTTGTTGTAGTTTGAATGACAGATATTTTATCCATTTATATTATTTTCACATTTTGTTCAATTATAGCATGATTGTGTGCAACTTATATTCCTAAACATGTCTTTATGAGCAGAAGATATGTTTAAAAATTTTATTCCTGTGAATGTTGCTAAAAACTTCTCTGGAGACTATAACATACTACATGATTAAAAATTAAATACAATTTCTCTCAAAGATCACTTTAAAAAATTTGCACACTATCTCCCTGTTTAAGTTTATTCAATAATTTATTTTTAGATAAACACTGTATAAGAGGAAATTTTGCACCATCCATGTTCATTGACGCAAATTTAAAACATGCTATCTGAAACCTTCAAATTACTTTACTTTAAGAATATTACTATGTACAAATCTAAAATGGGACAATTGTTTTAACAGCACTGATTTTCATTACACAAAGGTAATTCTATATACAGTGCTTACATCATTCTTTAACTTATTATATTTTTTTTATATTGCCCTTTTTGACATCTTTTTCAAGAATATACAACAAGTAGCACAGGACTGAGGCTGACCTCCATAAAGGGGTCAAACACCCACCCTTGTCCGTGGCTCCCCTCACGACTGCGACTTTCCAGACTCTCAATTTCTGCATCACGAATCCGGCCCGATGAACTGGTGTTACTGCGCGATCTAAAGGGCTCTCTCATGGCACTGCAACAGACAAAGATCCTTCAAACAATGTCTACATATTGGAATGAATTTCAGTTCATTTTAGGGATGTCAACGAATACCTGATTATGTGACTATCACTTCAAACAATGTCTACATATTGGAATGAATTTCAGTTCGTTTTAAGGATGTCAACGAATACCTGATTATGTGACTATCACTTCAAACAATGTCTACATATTGGAATGAATTTCAGTTAATTTTAGGGATGTCAACGAATACCTGATTATGTGACTATCACTTCAAACAATGTCTACATATTGGAATGAATTTCAGTTAGTTTTAGGGATGTCAACGAATACCTGATTATGTGACTATCACTTCAAACAATGTCTACATATTGGAATGAATTTCAGTTAATTTTAGGGATGTCAACGAATACCTGATTATGTGACTATCACTTCAAACAATGTCTACATATTGGAATGAATTTCAGTTATTTTTTAGGGATGTTAACGAATACCTGATTATGTGACTATCACTTCAAACAATGTCTACATATTGGAATGAATTTCAGTTAATTTTAGGGATGTCAACGAATACCTGATTATGTGACTATCACTTCAAACAATGTCTACATATTGGAATGAATTTCAGTTAATTTTAGGGATGTCAACGCATACTTGATTAAGGTATTTGACTATCACTCGGTCACGAAGATCACTGACTAAAATTTTCTTGGTCAATTACTTGTTTTAAAGTAAAAAAAATTTGAATTTTTATTATTTTCTTAACATAGCAATTATTGGTCTAGGAATAAAAATAACAGCTTTTCTCTGCAATCTGTTCTGTCATTGCCCCAGGTATATTTTGTAAGTGGCTGATATATTACTGTTCAAGGTCTGTAGTTATACAAAATATGTATGTGACTATGGAAAAATTCCCCCTTTTTGTCACTGGCTCAAGCGAGGTATAAATGTAGCTATAAATTCCCTAGACTCTGTCACACTTCAGGGCTTGTTAAGTGTACCTTTTTTAACCATGTTTACTACAAATTGTGTACGATTTTCTACTTATCGCCTGCACATGGTCAATGCTGCCTCTAGATCATCGCTCATCAACAAAACAACAGTTAATTGTACTTGTATACTCCGATATTGTACTTGTTAACTCTGATTTACCTATGGCATCAACAATAAACAAAATGATTATCTACGCATCATTTCAATCACCCTTACATATAGTTTTAGCATTCAAAACCTATCTCAAATTCTGTATCATAATCCCCTCATTATTTTTTCGCTGCAACTTTTAATTTTTATTGCAGCAATAAACTTGCTATCATTATTTTCTATTTTCAAGATTTTTATTTCTTGATAAACCCTGAGTTAACAGTTTAAGAGCCATAACCCTATTCATCCTCTCACTTCAAATAATAATTGAGAACAAGTGTTATATACCCAGATACAAAGTGTTCCTCCTAACATTTATGAAGCTCATTTCTTTTCGTTTCATCTGCTATATCTTCAGGTGAAAATTGTATACTAAGAATGACAAGAATATGATGAGATTCGAATGCTTATTCACACATTGAATTTAGTTGTTATATTAATAATCCATTTGGTCACTCTGGATGATATGTGAATATTTTATGCTTACAACTAAGTAGCACTTCGCACATGGTCTGTGCTATGTAAAAGTAACTGACCTGAGTAGCACTTTGCGCATGGTCTGTGCTATGTGTGTATAGCTACATGTTACTGAACTGAGTAAGACTTCGCACATGGTCTGTCCTCTCTGATATGAATAAGTTACTGACCCAAGTAGCACTTCGTTCATAGTCTATGCTATGTGTGTATAGCTATAAGTTACTGACCTTAGTAGCACTTTACACATTGTCTGTGTTATTTGTGTATGGCCATTAATTACTGACCTGAGTAGCACTTCATGCATGGTCTGTGCCATGTGTGTATAACTATAAGTTACTGACCTGCTGTGCTATGTGTGTATAGCTATAAGTTACTGACCTGAGTAGCACTTCGTGCATGGTCTGTGCTATGTGTGTATCATCCACTTGCATCCACAGCTCCCCTGACCCAGTAGGAGAGTGACGACCCAGTTCCATGAAGAAAAAGCTTTCCTTGTGGCCACACCTTCTTATATTCATCATCTAGTATCAACAACATCACTTTTATTAAACAATCAAGAAATCCATTAATGAGATGAGCAAAAGCAAACAATTCATTCCCTAACAAAGGATACTGCATCCTTCAGAAAATAAAAAGCAAGGTAAGGCTTAACATCAAACTTCTTTAAAACAAAGCAATACCTACCTGAATTTCAAAGTCAACTTTATCTGAGTTATTCCTAACGAAGCAGACAGTATCCTGTAGACAGAAGCGGTACCCCCCACACAGGTGCTTGCTGACACCCAGGCCCTTGGGCTTGATCTCCACCTGCCATATGTAATCTGAAACCAAAGAACACTTAAAGATCACACAAAAATCAAAGTACTGAAAGTAGACAATGGCTTTAATTTCTTATTAGATCCTCAGTCATTGTTGTTTCAATCAAACTGCATATGATACAACTTTTATTCATTAATTCTTTGCTATTCCAATGACTACAGGGTGTTGGTTATCTTCAATTAGAATAAAAACGAAATATGTATCTACACAAAAGTACAATTTCAACTCTGAAATCTCCTACAAATGAAAATGTTTAATAACATTTATTCTCCCCATGTCACAATATTGAAAAGTAAAGGGTAACTTTTACATTTCATAGTAAGCTCAGTGGACAATGTCTTTCTATACCTAAAATCAATGGAGGTCATCTACTCTTTTGGGGGTACATGTTTTTACCAGGTTTGATTTCTGTTCAGGAAAGGGCTCTTACAATATTGCTCCGACAACACTTATTCTACCTGTCAATATCCACAGTAGTTTGACACCTGACCTCATGACCTCAAGATCATTTAGGTCACTACTTATTAAGGGGGGTACAAAGGTATCATTTAGATTTTTGAAGTCAGCTCAGCAAAGGGTTCTTAGAATATTGATTGGATAACAATTGGTATATACCCAATCAACAGATGCAAAACAATACGTCGTATATTTTCCAATAGAGACACAATGAACCAAATCAAACTTGGCAATGTTGTAAATAACAACTCATACTAATCTAATATAACTGATCAAGTACTCACATTTGCAACATAAATACTATCTTGTTTATGAAGGAAGTCAAGCTAATTTAGGTTAAAACATAAATATCATGATGACTCTAACACACCCACCTTAGAGAAAATCTTCACTACAACATTGATACATAATAATTATATCATAAAATTTGACTGTGTCTCGTTCATAAATCTATATTTCACCTGTATCAATTTGTTTATTTTTAAGTTTACAGTTTACTGTGACACATGGATGAAGTTTATTTTCTTAATAAAATAATAAACAAGACTTCAAAACAACCTTGTAAAACTTTAAAGCATTGTAAAAATTAACTCAAACTGTGACCATCGCCCTTTAATAAAAAGGACTTACTCTGACCTTAAGTCATGTTAGAAGGAGTTTGAATGGGTATCCTTAAAAACCACGTATGAGGTGTGTCAATTCCAATATATTTCCTTCTACAAATGACTGAGGTTTCAACTTTACAGAGTAAAGTAGGGTTAGAGATATTTTCCAGTAACCTGATATTATAGTGATATACCATATTCGTTCATTTATCAGTCCTTTGACAAAACATTGAATCATTGACCCCGACAAAGTTCATGTAATAGGAGTAGGACACCAGTGTCCAGGAAAGAGCCATTTTTCAGTGACGTCAGTAAATGTAACAAATACAAAGAATTACAACACAAGAGCCTTGAAAAACACTCTTGAAAATACATCACCATACAGTACATTGAAGTGTTGGAAGTATCACTGACTCTCAGGGCAAAAGGTCAACTTGATCTCTGTCTGTTGACCTATTCAGCCATGACCTTCCAAGCTTTCTGACCTCAAGAGATAACTCATTGATAACTTTGGATGTGAATTAGGGTTAGACATATTACAATTTTTACTGGGGGTATATAAAGAAGAAGCATGCAATGTTTGATGATTTTAAGTGCTAATGTTTTCTCTTAATCTTGCCCACAATCTTGCCCACAAGTTTCAGTTCATTAACACACTTATCCTTACAAACCCACATAAATGGAGCAATGACATATCCCCTCCAAAACAACTTGCACAAGGGGATAACAACTTTTAAAAAGCTAACTGCACCCACATTCTAAACACAGCATTACACTGAAAAAGCAATCTGACAGGAAGAAAAACCTGGATAAACACCCTATCTTAGTATCTGGTACAATAAAAAGAATCAAAATATTGACATAGAAGAGTATGCAGAGGGCTCAGTGACACCTCGTTATAGAAACAGATCAATTTCAACCAGCACATACATACAACTGATGAATCTATTGAACTTTGTGCTCAAATTTTTTTCTCTAGTTTCTTTGTCAAAAAGATCCTTCACACAATAAAATTATCTGCTTCATTCATTCAGCTTTGAATTATTATTAAGTCAGTTTGCCATTATGTATATGTATAGCTCAGGTTTAATATCTTTAGTATCATACATGCACTATGAACCAGCCGTACACAAAATGTACCGTTTTTTCGACCCCATTCAAGAAATCACTGCGGGACACCAAAATTCAGGAAAATTAAAATTTGTATAGTATATTGATCTTTTTGCTAAATGCTGCCGTTTCCCTCTAATTCTTGCTTGCGAGACACTGGAAAAAGATCACCTGTGTTTGAGACGTGACCTTCAGATACTTGTGTAGTGTACACAAACCGTCGCGTGAGAAGGCGTGAATTGTCATCTGGGATAATTATCTCGCTATGACTCCTTGAGTTAGCTTTGTTATTAAAGGGGTACCTAATTACAACTTTTAATGTTTCATAACTTAATAGAATATATTTAGCCAACTTTTGAAATATACATGAATCTGACCCAGCTTTCCATACGTAATATATACGATGATTAAACATGTTAATTTTCTGAATTAAAGGGTACCATTTTAAGTTTTATGTGCAAAAATTCATGTTTGCATTTGCTGTTTTTATTTACAATTTAGCATTGCTGATCAATGTATATATACATGTACTTGAAAATATTATGAACAAGATGTAAATTGGAGAAATCGACTCTCAAGTTATACTCATCTTAACTAGCTTAATTAAACAATTCGTGATAAAATTGTGATTAAGAAACACAATATGAAATTTTAAAGCATGCAAAACTTGATTACAACATTTAAAATACTGGTAAGATATTTTCAACAATATACATTTGTTGGTTTAGAAATAAGGTACTTTATCAGAAGAATTTAACCGATATTTTGTACTGTTTTTCGTACCGTTTTTTGATGGACAGTGTACAGTTTTTTTCACCCATATTCCAGTTTTTTAGGCCCCTGTACAGTTTTGTAGTCTTCAACTTATCACATGTATGTAGTACTTAATCATTAATTATAGAAGATTATCATTCCTGTAAACAAAATACTGTAAACTTATTACATTTGGCTGTGTATTCTATTTAGCATTTTTGGCAGAAAATGGTGTCCGCTAAATCAAGTACATCGCCAAATGTAAAACATATAAGTAGAAAAATAAGTACATTCAGAAATGCGCTAAATCAAATCCACGCTAACTTGTTGAAAAATCCTATTCCGTCAAATATCGTAAATGCTAAATATGTTATGTTTACAGTAATTCTTAGACTTGACATTTATCATAACTAATAAATATCAATGCTGAATGAACAAAAAAAGGAAAAAAACTGTCTTTTTTTACTAAGGATGCATGCAGTTGAGGTAAAATTACACCCCAATATTCAACACTACTCAAATAAAATAATGACAAAAGAAATTTACCATAGTGGGGGTAGGGTAGTTGTTCATCTGTCAAATACTCATACTGATGTTCCAACATTAGGTCTAGCCAAACCTGCATCTCTGCAGCATCCTTAACAATCACAGCAAAACACTCATCCACCAAATACAGTGCTATACAGTTCTTCTGCCGTGTGTCGGACTTCTTGTTGATATTAAAACAATGATGGAGGTGAATCTGTCTTTTTGGGAGTTGTCCAGCTTTGAACTTTTTCTCTGAATCATGGTACTCCAGTCTGGCAGGACCACTACTGCTTGTGGACCGCAGGACAAAAAACTTGTCCTTCTTTGTCTGAAATAGAGAATCAGAATGAAAACTTTAACTAAAGGTTATTGACTAATGTAACATCAATCATGAGCATCCTATTAGTGTTTAGTAGCAAATAAGTCTCATTATATTAATGTTTACACAGCCAACATTCCAGTTACATCTTTTTTATAGCAAAATAATGTAATCATATTATAATGTACGATATTAAGCAAACTGAAATTAATTTTCAACAAGTTAGCCCACAACTGTGTATCTATCTAATATTCATATACATCTTTATGCACGACATTTAGTGATGTAGTTGGTTTAGCAGAAGACGCTTTCTGCCAAATGTAAAATGCTTTTCGTAGATTAAGTGAAAATCACAGTCTCAACAAATGCTCAAGGATATGTAAATTTGTGGTCAATGATCCTAATTCCTATGAATATAATATGTTATTTGAAACTGCACTTCAATGAACATCAAATCGCTTCGATCAACTCAACAACAAAATCCACTAAAAACTGGCATGAACTGAATACTGATAAAACCCCAGTAAACAAACTAATTAACTAACTAAAGAAAGAATGTCAGTTATTGACAAAACAATTGGTATGAGATATAAGGGGGGGGGGGGGGTATAGTTTAGTATATCTCCCTGGGTTTGAAAATAGGTCTTCAGATACATTTACTATAGCTCCAATAGCAATGGCTACACTTTATACCTTTAATTTCTTTAGATATCCTGTTTTAAGTATATCTGAGCCAGGCAGCTCAAAGGCCATCACTGACCATCGGTTAGAGCTGGCCCGACTAATGTTGTCATCCTCCGAATCAAAATTCTCCATCATCTTCTGTTTTACTGATATTTCATGATCTAGTGATCAGCTAAAAGCATAGCGCTTCCGTTTTAAAAAGATTTACCGCGCCTTCATACAAAACGTGAAATACATTGTCTCCATACCAATGCAGAACGTAAAAGCCACATCTACGAACTTGTTTTCACCAAATGGTCAGGGTGTCTATCTGGGACTGGGTTAATCCAATGCGTGGCAGTGAGCGCCAAATCACCACCAGCAATATGCTGTGTGTGTATAAAGCATCACCGATTTCAACTGGCTGGATCTAAAAACATTTCGGTGTTTTGTTCGATGCAATTGGTGAATAATTGGTTGATTTCATATGTTTGTCAAGGGCAAGTAATAATACAGTAGCCATATCTGTCACGTGACTGTGAAAAAAAATTTGCTGAAAAATTGTAAACAAATTCTGCGCATGCGTGGAAATTGACAGCTCGTTCACTAATTTGTTCACGTACGAAGAAATGGTGACGTAGAAAAACTGATGTGAAAATTGATATAAAAATATACTAATTTGAATCGATGGGGAGTCAAACGGCTGTCCTGGCCCTGGCTATCATTTCACGAAATTATTCTGAGTCCAACGTAACACGCAATGATTTTTTTTATATTTAAAACTCGAGATATCTACTTAAACTTTAATTTTGTTTTATAGTCTGTCCCAAGTTAATTATTGCTTCCGTCACTTTTTGATGTTTTTTTAATTAAAATAAGCATACCTGTCAATGAAGTACAATTCAAATTGATAAAAGGGAAAAGGAAAAAATCCAATATTTCTTCATTGATACATCGTCTGTTTATCCCTTGAGAATTTCACATGAACATAAACAAAAACCCTACGGAGATTCAAAATGGGAAATGTTTACATCTTTTCTCCATTCGGAAATACTCGGGACACCTCGCGCATTTTTTTAACGTTATCATCCGGGGTACTTGGTTTTGTTTACAATGCAAAATCCCCGTAGTTGTGTATTGAAACCTGACAAGAAGCTAGGGGCGTTTCAAAAGGTAAATCTTGGGATTTTTTCATACCATTTGATGAACATCGTTTAAATCCAGAGGTAATTATAAATATAGAATAATTTAAGAAAATGTGCTGCAAAAATAACTTGGGACAGAGTATAGATAAAAGTAAAGTTTTCGGGAAATTAATTAGAACTCAATGCATTTATATTTAATCGATCAAAACTATAATACATGAATGTTTTACGGTTTTTATTTAAAAAAAAAAAAGAAAGAAGTAGGGGTCACATGCCTTCAACGTATATTTAGCATACAAAAAATAAAAACAAATATAATAAACAAAATTTACGAAACGGGTGAAAAAATAAAAACTAACATAATACTGACCAGTAAGTTCTATTGTTTAAAGATTTCTCGGATCAAATTCTCTCCAAGAGAATTAAGCATCGACTGGGTTTTTTTTTTTTAAAATCAGACCCTCTCTATATATAATACTTGTTATTATATAGAGATAGGGTCTGAGTTTTTAAAAATGTTTGTTTTAAGTAATTTTGTGCAACGAATGTATAAATTAGTTTGTAAATATGTCATAGAAGGATAATTTAACGAAAAAAGGAATAAAGTCCCCAGGGATCTATATACTTAGGGATGGGGGAATGAAGGTGGGTGGGGGTGGCCGGTCCTTTCCTCAAGCACCTGTGCATCTGCACACATGAGTGCAGTACATATCATATTTTGTTTATTGTTCATTTACACTTTCTATTTATATATATATTTCTATTTTGTAACATTTTAATGCCTCCTGAACCCACAGTTGCAATACAACCATCTCCAGAAAATGTATGACTTTAAAACTGGAAAGATGCACTTTTAATAGAGAGTTTTCCATCGAAAAACAGACACAAAGAAATCTAGCACTTCCCCGGAGAGCATTGCCAATTCAGTTAGTGTAATACCGGGGTGAATTTATTACATGTAATTTATATGCCGCGGTTACGGGAAAGGTTACAGTATGCACATTAAAATTTATATGAAAGATACCGAGTACTTTATTGTTATTATTACACTAAAAGGTTTAAAATTAATCTATTTATCTGTGACAGTTTATAAATAAGTTTCAATGATGAATTTAAAACTCTAAATTGATTATTTAATAAGCATTTATGCATGTATAATTATTTCATTTTTGACCATTTTCTGAACAACGTTACAACCGGCTAAATTATAGTGGGATGCAGCATTCGCTGGAAATAACTGATTTGTCGTTACAATATACTGTATATCATGTATATGAACCTATTTCTAATTCACAATAAATACATTAAATCATGAATTTATATTTTCAACAAGTGGATTTCGACAGGAACGTATTTCGATCATCCATATGACATACTTTTCGTACGAGCTACTTTAAAATGCTCTACTTTGTTTCTAACCCGGAAGTTGAAACCGAGGCCCACACAATTTTAGGGGAAATTTCCGTCGTTTCCATTAACAAAGTGGAAGAATGGGACTATTGTTTTGACTTAAACTAACAACAAGATGGCTGTCGCATTAATTTTGACATTTTGATTAACATTTTTATACAAGGCTACGTATATAAGTGTTGTGAGTGTGACCTTTCCGAACTCAAGATTTTTTCCAATTTCGCCAAAATGTCCATG
Source organism: Magallana nippona (assembly GCA_033439105.1). NCBI lineage: Eukaryota > Metazoa > Mollusca > Bivalvia > Ostreida > Ostreidae > Magallana > Magallana nippona. Next base: position 60,972,545 of record CM065926.1, on the reverse strand, counting down.
TCGGAGATGGAAATTGTGGATACGAATGGCGAAAGTATAAGTCTTAGTGACAAGTACAAAGATATATCCCTAGATGCATTACGGGTTAGTGCAAGAAAAAAGTTATCTTTGTATTTAAATGTCCAGGCTGAAATAGTAAATGACGCAAATGGCTTAGTCAGTGATTACAATGGACTTGCTGAAATGGTGGGATTTGGGTTTCTGGAAATCAAGGAATTCGAAAGGCAGAAAAATCCTACCGATGAGTTGCTCACAGAATGGACAAACCGGTCCGATCTCTCCCCAACCATTGGGCGGCTGTGGGAGTTTTTGGTGGAGTTGGGACGGTTTGACGTTCTTCAAGACTGCAAAAATTTGATAAGTTAGTTCAAATTCTACATAAATATTTGTTTTGCATATTATCATAGGTGAGAAATAAAATTTATTAAAATATTTATAATAATGCTGCCTTAATAAAAAGTTAATAAAGCTAGATTTTTGTTTAAAAATTGGATGTAACGATTATAAGATCTTACGAACACAGCAACAGCCTTCTCCAGTTTTCCCTGATACATTTAGTCACTTTATAGAAACTTAACCCAGCAGATAAGAAGGCATGTGCTTCTGTCTTCGAGAATCTGTTACCATCTATGCCCTATGCAGGGAAGAAACCCCTCCATGACTTTAATAGAACTAATATACAGTAACAAAAACACAGTTACATCAAAAAACATTAATAAACACAGAACGATCTTGGTTATGAAATATTAGAGGAGGAATGACCACAACTAGGTATAACCCAGGACCCTTCAGTTTAAAAACCAACGCTCTACTGACTGAGCTAAAGGGATATCCCACTAGCTACTAGTGCTAGTAGGAGCATGGTGGTACTGAACATATATATACACATTTATCACAGTTATTCTACATGTAAATACTTGCTTACAGGGCTGTCACAGCACCTTTTGGCACAGGGACTGGGTCCCTCCCAATTGGGAAAATTATCAAAATTTTTTGTCAAATTGGGAAAACTTAATTTAAGATACTTATATCATCAAAAGGACATCTATATACCAAAGCATAATCTAAAAATTGAAGTTTTATAGTTAAAATTACACAATGTAAAATTATTTGTGGTGTTCTGGATTTGTAGATAAGTAAATTGGGAATTTTAGGGGGTTTTCCCAATTGGGAAGGGTCTGTTTATTGGACCCAAATCAAAGTGATTGATGGCCCTGGCTTGGCTTAGATTGATTTTCCAATTCTCTTATCTTAAGAATGTATGGGTAATACATGTTTTCAAATTACATTCATCAAAAATCCAAATCTCTAGTTTCAGACCCTTTGCTATAAAATGTTTCACTGTAATACGTTTTACAGATGGGATGTGCTTATTATGTAAAAGAAATTGGGTAAAGGTAGTGCCTGGTACACCATGGGATTTATACGCAAATGTATATACATGTTCTGTTTTTGATGACTGCTATTTTGTTACACTTTAAATATGTTATAGTTACATGATGACCGATAGCATGCATGGAATATATTTTGGTATATAATAGCATGTGGAGCACATGGCTCAGTGGTCATGGGCGTTAGGCCAGTAACCAAAATGTCGCTGGTTCAAACCCCGCCATGGTCACTTGATGTTGTGTGTTGTGCACTTAGACAAGGCACTTTATCTACATTGTCTCAGTTCACCCAGCTGAAATTGGGTGCCAGCATACTCTGGGGGTTAACCTGCAATGGACTGGGGTCCTATCCAGGGGGAGTCAATGACTCATCCGCTTAGCACCATGGAAACTGGGGATAATAAGCACAGGCCTTATGTGCCTTCATGGTGCGGAGAAGGATTTAGCTTTAACTTAACTTATATAATAGCTTAACCTTTTGTCATAATGGGATGGAGCCCACAATATTCAAAAGATTATGTGAAATATTCCATGCATGATTAAGTTGTCAATCATGTAACTGATTTGTTCCGTGGTCTCAAGTCTCTCCCTAGCAGTTTTGCAGTCAATCAATGTTGCATCTGTTGAGGCAGTTCCACTGCATGTATAAAATGAAAACCTGGCATTATGATTTCATCACTTGAAACAAAAGAAAGCTAATAATTGGAACCTTTTCTGACTATGAATTTTTCAGTGTATGCTGATGTCAAACCTTGATGCATGTGCATGTCACTATATATTATGTTTTGAGTGAAAATCATAATAGTTAATGTTGTTTTTGTCCATTCAGTACATATACTAATTTAATGTTGTTTTTGTCTATTTAGTACGTGATGCTGATGCCTACATCAGGATGAAGAAGGAAAGAGAGGAGAAAGAGAGTCCATTACAAGAGGACTGGGGTAAGTCCAAACAGGGAAGGTTAAAAATACTGAAAGTCCTTTATAGGAGGACCTGGTTAGTCCATACAGAGAGGGCTACAAGTACTGAGAGTCTGTTATAAAAGGACTGGGGTAAGTCCAGACAGGGAAGATTACAAGTACTAAGAGTCCGTTATAGGAGGACTGGGGAAGTCCAGACAGTGACGTCTATAAGTACTGAGAGTCTGTTATTATAAAAGGACTGGGGTAAGTTCAGACAGGGAAGATTACTAGTACTAAGAGTCCGTTACAGGAGGACTGGGGTAAGTCCAGACAGTGAGGGCTACAAGTACTGAGAGTCATGCTTGTAGTTTTAGACTTTCCTGAAATACTGATTAGGATAATATATTGAGTTCTAAGCAACATTCAGGGGTACACAGTTTGCTATTAGTCAGCATTTGTTAAGTACAAGATGGTACAGGTATTTACAACTGATGGTAATTAAAACATATTTGAGACATTTTGTTCTTAGCTGCTCTTGTTTCTCTTGCTTTTATTTAGACAAAAAATTGATGTGTTATCTGCCTCTCTTTCTTTAATGATGATTGAAAATCCATACAAAACAGATAGACGCCTATCTCGGAAGACACTTTTATCAGAGGAATGGATGTAGTCATTGACATGATTTAATTTTACAAAATAAATATGTGAAGCTTTTAGGTATGACAGTGAAAAAAAGATTGAAATATCTGAAAATATGGAATGTTGTAAAGCACAAGATAATTTACAAATTAGCAAGTATTCATAGTTATTATCTGCTGTTAGATACTATACCCTTATTGCATAAAACCAGAGTAAAGTAGAATTGCACATGTTATCATCTTATGTTTTTCTGCAGTCAAATTTTCACACCCAGAGAATTTTTACAGTGAAAATACCTGTGAAAGAGTTTTTGTCATTCTTGTACAATTTAAAAAGGCTTAGTAAGCAAATGTAACCTAATGGATCTTATGTAATGTGTTTCTTGCATTATATTTGCATTTTAGGACAAAAAATCTGTGACTTTTACTATTACCTATTTCCTGCTCGAAACAAGGAGCTTCAGGTAGAACTTAACTCACATGAACTTGACTTACTTTCTGAGTTTTGTGAATGCTGGGTGTAGGTTAAATCTTCCTGGTGATCTGCTGAAAAGACACGCTTATAATTCAGGCGGGTCAAACTGAACGCTCCGGTCACCCGATGCATCTGTTTGTAATTATTGCTGCTCTGTTTGATTTGCCGTGTAAGGAAATTTTTCATAATCAGTGTCTAACTGTCAATAGAAATGGTATTTGTATGCAAAAAAAGATCCTTGTTGAGATAAGGAATAATTCACAGAGTCTACAATTCCTCAAGTCAGATTATTGTAAATGAAAGGATGCTCGCAGTAGACAGAAGAGAGTGTGATTTACTGTTTGGTAATTCTCTTTTTGTAAATTTGAAGAATTTTGAAGTGTCGTAAGATAGTGATATAAAGGCAAAGGAATGAATACATGTACTTTTAATTAAATACGCATGTTCTATAGTACCATGTTGGGGAAGTATCGGTGACCGGAGTTTTTTCTTTGTTTCAGTTACCTCTACAGAGTCGGCCATCGATCATGACGTAGACGAGCTAGCTATCCTGTGTAAAGATGATGGTGAGTTAATTTTTTTTTTTATACTTTGTCTTTGTTGACATATCATCAGGCATAAGTTTTTTCTTTTTCTTAAATTTACATTTAGAACACGTAGAAAAAATGTATTTTGAACGTACTGGTCCCACCCCTTTTATGGACAGTGTTATCACAGTTATAATTTATAGCGAAATTTTATATACAGAACAAAACTTAACGATATGACACTATTTTTATTTCATACACCATTTCAAAAGTCAGTCAACATTGCTGGTCAAATTCACGGTAGTAGCTGGCTAAGACTAAGAACTGTAGTTTCCTCATTAGTTGTTGAACACCAGTTTTCACTGATTTTGTTGTTAAGCAGACCCATGAAATCAGTGCAATATCCACCAAATATTGATGCACTTGAAAATTGAATACTTAAGGTATAAGTACTGATTTACAGAGAACCTACAGAAGTAACATTTATCATGTTTATTCACAGTGAAAATCTATACCTGTTCAAAGCTGAAGATTTCATTATTCACATATGTTTATAATAATTTAAAGTCTTTGAAAGATCTTGTTTTTGCGAAACCACTGTATCTTGGAATTGTTAAAAATTGGTCATAAATAGCAATTAAAATGTTTTGTTGTTTACAAGTTAATTGTATAAAATAAATCATTTGAAATGAACCAATGGTTTTATTTTTCTATAGGTTTTTTTGCCAAGAGACAATATTTTGTTTATTTCAGTCTGAAATTATTAAACACAAATTAAAGTGCTTCGTTTATTGGAAATATTAATAAATAATGTGGGGATAATTTGTGTAAACATAGATGATGAATGGGATTTTCACATAAACCCATGAGTCAGAATTCATCTGCAAAGTGTGATAATTTATTGGCAAAGCCTTTCAAAAGTTTTTTGTATGATTAAAAGCATACTATTATTATGATAATAAATATTTTGTAAACATTTATGCAATTTCATAAGAAATGAGATTTTTGTGTACGCTGACTTAGATGTGTGATATGATTTGCTTGCGGTAAACAATACTCACTTGTTGTTTGTTATTGACAGGGAATGTATGATATACGATTTGCTTAATAAGACATTGACTAGTCAGTTGCTTTTATTTTGTTGTCAGTAGAAAAAGGATGCCGCAATACTGTACTTTATATATGATTTTAGAAAGAGACCATGTCTTGTCACTTGTTTTTGTCAGTAGATGTACAAAATATTGGATTTGCTAAAGCAATACTCTCAACTTATTTTTTCATTGACAATGGAGAAGGGGATGGTGCAGTACTTTGACATTTTATGATTAGCTGTAGGGATGCTGATTTTTCATTTGTTGATGTCATTTTTCATTGACAGTGGAAAAGGGAATGCCGCAGTACTTTGATGCCTTCGTGTGCTACTCCCCCCAGGATGAGGACCTGGTGTTTGTGAAGGAGATGATCACTAAGTTGGAGAGCCCTCCACACAACCTGAAGCTGTTTGTCCCCTGGAGAGACGACCTGCCCGGCGGGGCTCGCTATGTCATCGACGCCCGGCTGATCGAGATGAGGTAAGTGACTCCATTATGTTATTAAAAGGAATCACTTGATCTTTTTGATTTGATGACTCTTTTTCAAGGAAATAAGAGAAGTAAGAATTGTATTTTACTGTAGTTTTGGTTACATAGGTATTTTTTCGTTTAAAATCCTTTCATATTTAAAAAATTAAATGTAAATACATTGTATTGATCTTTGTAATTGTCAACATTTTCTTCAAGCCCTTCCATGTTTATATTCTGGTACCTTTTTTGTCCAGGTGCCGGCGCATGGTGATCATCATGTCTAGGAACTACCAGAACAGCGCCTCCGCAGACTTCCAGGTCAAGTTTGCCCACGCATTGTCTCCAGGTAAGTCCTCGACACACCCACGCATTATCCCTAGGTAAGTTCTTACCCATGCCCATACATTGTCCCCAGATAAGTCCTCCCAAAGCCCACACATTGTCTCCAGGTAAGTCCTTCCCATGCCCATGCATTGTACCCAGGTAAATCCTCCTTACACCCACACATTGGCCCCAGGTAAGTCCCCACGCCTACACATTGATTCCAGGTAAAATTTCCTCACCACGCCCACACATTGTCTCCAGGTAAGTCCTCCCCACAGGAGTTATTACACAGGCCTTACACCTGTCTGACATAAGTAATTCAGGTGCCTGTCATGAGTTTTCATATAAATTCACTAGGATTTGCTGGTATGAATAACAAATAAAGGCTGTTGAGAATTTCAATTTTTGGTGAGTGGTACCTCTGAATTTCAAGAAAATTGAGCCCCCCTCCAATTCTAACCAGTACTTCTTTAGCATATGTGGTAGACTTCAAACTACTGTAATGTCAGGACATACTTTTTGTTTAATGATATTGGTATATATGATTCATATTCCTATAGCTTTTGGTTTAAATTAAATTGAGAGTCTTTGATCTTAATTATCACACAGACATTTTGCCAACCATGTATTTCAATTGATAAGATGGAAACAAGTGATGATTCTCTCTGACAGGTGCCCGGAGTAAGAAGCTGATCCCTGTGCTGATTGAGTCCGGGATACAGGTACCCCAGGTGTTGCGTCATGTGACCTTGTGTGACTACACCAAGCAGGACCTGAAGGACTGGTTCTGGGACCGCCTCTCCAAGGCCATCAAGGCACCACTGGACCCGCAGAACTCAGGGTCAGTACCACCACACACCTGTCTCAGGGACAGGAGAAAAATGAAAATAGGGAATCTTTGATAATTTAGAGATTCATGGAACTTAAGAGCAAAGAACTAAATATCCTGAGAGTCAACTTTGGCCACCATAAATCTACATTCCTTAAAGTAATTCAGGGATTTTTTTATTGTTTTCAAATTGTTATTTTAAAGTACTGTTAACAGCAATATTTTGGGTATGTTCTTAATAAATATATCTCAATGTAGTTTTCAAAATTTGCAATCTAAATATCAAGAACATTTGGATACATATGAAAACCATTTGAATATGGTAAACTTCACCAGCTTATATAAAACTTTTGAATTATGTTCATTTTATTCGGCAATTGAAGATCATGATCATGCATGTATATAAAGCCCTTTTATCAGTTTTATTGATATTGCATGAGGTTGTCTGTTTTGTAGATATGACTCAAAGATATATACAGTCATTTCTATCAGTTGTTATTGCATGAGGTCCTCTGTTTTGTAGATATGGCACAAAGACAATGGCCTCTGCCTCCTCCTCACCCTCTCTCTCATCACCCTCCCCCAGCAAGCCATCGTCAGACATCTCCTCCTCCGGGGGCCTGGGTTTCCACGCGGGAAGTAACACCAACGTCCGACAGGAGCTGTCCGAATTCTGCCACCTCCCGGCCTCGGACAGTTCAGCCAGCATTTCCTCTATGTCCTCTATGGACAACTCTAGCATGGTCAGTCGGGGGTCTGTACCCACCCAGCACCCCTCCTCTGATCCCATGGAACACACCGACATCACCTCCATGGGGCCAGACTCGATGATCAAGAAACAGAGGAAAGAGAAAAAGGCTTCTGGATTCAAAAACATTTTCAACCGAATCAAAAACAACACCAGTTCCCACTGCTGATGGCGGAGTTCACCTGTCAGGTTTTGACTAATTAGAACAGGTGTCTTACATGAACTTTACCCAGGACACTCGTAGACAGATCGTATGCACCAAGTCTTGCTGTTGTACTGTGTTAGAGCTGAAAGGAAACCATTTTAATTTAACTTTATGCAGCTGAGATTTTTTTTCCATTATCGTTTCCTATCTCTTGTTCACAGAATGTATGTGTTTCTGTTTGTAAAATAGCAATCTAGCAGAGAAATTTATTATTATTATGAAGTTGTTTTTTTATAAATGTAAATTGTTAACAGAATTTGTTTTCAAAGTATGTATACTGCAGTAATCATTTTAAGCAAATGTCGACAAATCACTTAACCCAGGCTTTAATGTTGTATTGTTATTCTGAACAACCCTGCAAGAACAGTAATTCTGTTGGTTTTATTGTTGACAATACTTGTACTGATTTCCTTGATGGATGCAGAGTGGTGTGGTCTGGCTGAGATTATTGTGTGTGGTGTCTGTCTGTCTGTCTGTCTGATCACTGTTAGTGCTGTACAGTAGTACTTTATGTAGTACTTTGGACTGTTGTTGTACTACATACATGTACTTGAGCCATCTCTCCTCTGACTGTCCTCAACCTTTAGCACTAACACTGCATTATACTCCTTCTATTGAGTACACCTGTACTCATCATGTCCATTGTGTCCGTGGGTCTCACCCTTACCATGCTATTTCAGTCTGTTTTTGTTTTCTATCACCGTATACCCACTCTTGCTGTCTCTCTGTGTTAGTTAATGTATTCTTGTTTTGTAAGCTACTGCGGAGCCACATTCTGTGATTTGAACGGGGGATGTGTAGCAGTTGTTGCTGCACCAAGCCCAGTATTGTATCATGGCTGACCAGTGTGGCTTTAGTAAACTTTGAAACATTACCTGATTGGTTATATCACATTTTGTGTACAATGCTATTTTTTTTTGTTTTTATTTTTTTGAGAGAGAAATCATTAAATTTTCTGCACTTAACCAACTTGTAGAAAATTAATCACTGGTTTAGAATAATTTTAATAACTACCAAGTTTTATACATGTATTATAAAACCTTGTATTGGAACAACTGCTACTTTTTTATGAGTTAACGATTGCCACATGTATATGTTACTTACTTATTTGGGTCCATATTCAGTTCATTAGTCAAATGGTCATAGCATTTCATTTCATTTTCACACTGGTATATAGTTTGTTTGACTTGGATCATTAAGGAGCTGCTGCATCAGCTGTAGAGTTTGGATCTCATTGGTTGCCAAAATTATTTCCCCAAATTATATTTGTTGTTTTGTTTACATGCTTTCTTATCAATCTCCTGTCTTGAAATTTCTAATATTGTTTCACTGATCCTTATGGAAACTTTCAGTGTTGCTTAACAAGAAAAGGTAAAGTACTGGACAAAAAATCTTCATCTCTGTAAAACCACATACAATGTACACCCGTGTGTAAAGTTTGAAAAACTGGCATGTTTTAGCTATTATTGAAACAATTTGAATTACCTTTACACAGTAAAAAACAGAGAGAATGAATGGGCTTTTCTCACTCCTTTTTTTTTTTTTTTGCATTCTGTGTGATGGCAAAATAGCTGATAGAAACACATGCACTTTGCTCTACATTATTCTTAATCAAGAAAATGTTGTTATTCCATAGCTTTTAATGAAGTATCAAACATTGCCTTCCACTTTGATATCGTATTCTGATATCAGACATGGGACCATCAATTTGAATCTTGCTATACCAATGTTGCTACCTTCAGTGGTTATTTGATGAACCGTTCTAACATTTTAATGAAAGCCATGATATATAGATTTACACCTTTTTTCCATTGTTGAAGAAATGGTGTTTTGAGACCAAAATATCTTGTACTTAGTAGAGGTCATTTTTAGCAATAAAATGTGCTTTCAGAAGTTGTTTCATGATTTCGTTGTTGACCAGATCATCTTCACTGTTAATTTTTTAAGTATCTTTTTTACACAGACTTTTGTAATATTTTATGAGGATGCATTCTTTTGTACATTAATTGTAAGATGATTACCTGTCTGTTATTTGACATGAGTATGTTGACCATTTTATAAATAGATTGTCTTTTTTTTCTGTTACTTTGTTGGGTTAAGGTTTACATGTATGAATGTGCATGTTAGTTAAAGGGGAATAACTTGTATCATAAGGTGAACCTTGTAGAAATTTAGTGTTGTTTTATAGAAAAACTATTGTAAAACAAAACAAAGTTATCAAGCGGTGATTAACTGACATGAGAAATATGAATAATCATGGAATGAAATATTAGTTACCATGGAAACCAAAGCAGCTTATAAAATGTTAATTTGTAAATGCATAATTTTTTTAATAAGATTTCTTACCAAAGTTGCACATATCTATCAGTCATTGCACATGCACTTAAGTTTGTAAGTTGACATTGTGGAAAATAGCTTCTGAACAGGTCATATATGTATCACCTAAGTTAAATTATTAAGTGTGTACTCAGTTGACAGGCATATCTTGGATTGCCTTTAACTGACAGCAAGAGCTGTTTTTGTTTTTAAAGAAGAATCAGGCACGTAGCATAAGGGGGAAGGGGGGGCTGTCCCCTGTCCCCCCCCCCCCCCCCCCCCCCCCCCCCCCCCCCCCCCACTTTTATGGAACCATGTAAAAAATTGAATTGAAAATAAGGAAATAATCAGTGAAATTTAAGTTATAGGTGAACTTGCTTTGTAAATATACCAGAATCATATTACTTTTATTTCTTTAATTAATTTGGTTTCCACTTTTTATTTTTAATTTCATTTCAACAGTGTTCAAGATAGGTTGTCCGTGTTATTGATTGCTTTGTCAAAGATTGACACCATACTGTAGCTTTACCTTGAGAATTACCAAGCTTTAGGTGTTGTGACACGTTTATTCACTCAAACAGCAAGTGTGTGTCAGATCTATATCTTATTAAAGTTATCATTTAAATTTTAGTGTCTCTGGCATTGTTTATGAAAGTTATCTTAACTACTGGTAATTTTTGGACTGGAATTTCAAACACAAATTGTTATTGTTTTGAAAGCCAGAAAGCATGTGTTGTTATACATGTATAATGATAGAATGATTTTTGTCTAAGTAATGGCAAATTTTTCTGGAAACTGAAATAACTATTTATTGTGTCTGAGTCTAAGATGAAGCTGTGTCTACTTGTTAATTACTGACTCCATATATTTAAATCATTCTGCTTTATTAAAATATCTATTTTTAAGATAATGTCAAATTATTTTTGTACATTTTATATCTACTTTATATTATGTGCAAAAGTCGGCTGACTCTAAAGAAACGATGAAAATTGTGATACTGTATACTGGGAAATTTTCACCCCTATTTTATTTTGGCCTTTAATATTTAAATTGGGGCTAAATGAAAACTGCAGGTTACTTCTCTTTGACCACATTTGAGTTGAAGGAAATTTCTAGCGAAGAGAAATCTTTTACAACTTGGATTTGGCAGGAAAAACATGGGGTGCTAATCACTCTGTATACAGTACTTTTGCAGAACTTCTCCAATTTAATGATTGTTACAAAGGAAAATTCCTGTTTTTGTCATGTGATAAATAAATATTGAGTGTTTAGATTTTTTACTTTATTTATTCCCTCTTCAGAGGTCTGTGGAATGAATATTTAATTGTAGATTCTGAAAAGGAATGTATAGAACCAGTTTTAAGTGAGCTAAAAAAAAATGTTTAACCAAGTCTCATGTAATGTTGATGATTTGGCATCTTTGCTAGCCAAGGGTCTCTGATCCACAACGCTCCTTGTGAGAAGTGTCAGAAACCCTTGGCTAGCAAAGATGATGATTTGGAGGACTGCTTGGTTTGATTTTGAAAAAAAATGAAATAAAAAATGTTATTAATTTAGTACATGCACATCATGATTCAATGAGATTAAGGAAACTTCTATGCATTGGGACAACTGGCCTCGGTCCAGATCTATTTGTTTGGTCTTGAACTCGGCAAGTCCTAGTTTTGTTGTCATTAACCAACTTTTATTTGAGAGCAAAATGGATGGGATTTAAGCTTTGGGTAAGTTATACATGATGATGCTATGGGAATTGTCTCATTGGAATGAAGAATGGTATCAAAGGAAGGGAGACTATCTCTAATTTTAAGCTCACCAACTTGAAGATGAAGTCGGGATAGCTTATGCTATACCCTTGGAGTCTGCATCAGGATCTGGGCATACTTATTAATGGACTTAACAGACTTGAATGCTGAATCTGAGACCTTAATCTTATCTTGTATATAATGGAGAATTAATAAAAGACTTGTTTGCAGCAAGAAGTATTCCTATGCAACCAAAATGTTCATTTGATCCTTGTGAAATTTTGTATTTTCTCGTTTGATAATTTAAGTTGATTTACAGTATTGTACGTTCTTTTCAATGTCCTTACGAAATGAACATTATTCAAATTGTTCTAAAATGACGTAATCCAAGCTTTCACAGCTAACTTAAAGCTGACATGAATTCATAAAAGCATTCAGTCGCCATATTAGTTTCAATCATTCCTCAACGGCCACTGGGGTATATATACCAGTCAAGAAAGTTACGGTCGGTTGCTTTCCGATCGAGGCATTCAGGTTGGACGGACTTCTAAATGCATGAACTACACATTGTAGTAAAATGTTTGTAAAAAAGAATAAAGGAAACTACAATCAATAAAACACAAATTATTTTTAATCTTTGAAAGAATTTTCAAGATATCTGTATTATTTTTCACAAATAGTGCTGTCTTACTTCGCATGGACATCGAACATGTGTGTCGTTCACAGGTACTTGTGGACAGGACCGTGCACTACCCCACCCGTTTCCAATTTTTTTCTAAAAATTTGTTTACACATTTTTAGCTCACCTGAGCTGAAAGCTCAAGTGAGCTTTTCTGATCACATTTTGTCTGTCGTCCGTCTGTTCGTCCGTCCGTCTGTAAACTTTCACATTTTGAACTTCTTCTCTAAAACCACCAGACCAATTTCAACCAAATTTGGCACAAAGCTTCCTTATGGTAAGATGAATATAAATTGCAGAAATGAAAGACCCATCTTTATTTAAAGCGGAGAAAACCTCGAAACTGTAGAAAAAGGGGGGGTGGATTTTTAAAAATCTTCTTCTCAAGAACTACTGAGTCAAATTCAACGTAATTTAGCATAATTAATCCTTATGTAAAGGAAAATATAAATTGCAAAAATTATGGGCTAATTCTGTTTCAAATTTGAGTAATTTACGAAAATAACAATAAGACGGAGAGAATGGGGGTCAATCAGTTTAACTTCGGGCTCGATATTTCATATATCGAAAACCAGGTTCATTGTTAGAAGCCATGTTGGACGCATGATAAACGGGTCAAACTGACAAAGATGAATTTGCTTGTTGTGCAACAGTTTACGTGCGAAGGGAATATTTGAAACATCCAAAATATATTTTTGCCGTTTTTGTGAAGTAAATTGAGGTTAAATATTTCAATGCGTTGACATTTTCACTTCTGACGGTGGTTTTAGCTTGTGTCGATTTTCGTTTCGTTTCTATTTAACTTGAGGGGAACTATCGCCTGTATTTTGGAATTTTTAAGTATCGAATTAAATATAGACTTCGGTAAATCAGACAGCTAATTGTTTACTAAAATGAGCAAAATCTGATGCACTACTATTGGTACATTTAATTCGGTACGATCTCTACATAATGGTTGATTAATGCTACATGATTTGTTAAAATGTTCATCATTTTCAGTCTAAACGGAGATTATTTTCGCTGCTAGAAATATATAAGTATATATATGATGAAAAATAAATTGTGTTCTTTCTTTGTTTTAGTGCATTTTTCTTTTCTTTTAATTGTTTACAATTTTATATTTACTAACCGTATCTGAGAGTCAAGCTTCGAGTTATAAGCAAAATACAGAGCTTTGCGCACAATGCTATGTTTGTACACAGAGCTGAGGTCATGCTTTAGTTTGTTTATATTTTATATATTTTAAATGCAGCTATGCTGAATAGGAAATACCAAAATCTTAAGTTGAATGTAATAAACTCGTGTGAACAAAAACATGACTCAAACCAAGCTATGTATCTTGTTTATAATTCTACGATTGAAGCTGAAATTTTAGTTGATCATTAGAAATGTCTTGCTAAAAGGCATCTTCACAACGTCAAGGCTTTGTAATCACAAAGCTTTGACGTTGTGAAGATGGCTAAAAGGATGATATGCTGTAACTACTTTCTGGGGCCCCTCCTTATTCGATAAATTATATGGAATCTAAACCAATTTTGATAGTTTTTCAGACACAAGTAAATAAAAACGACATCTTTAAAACAGTTTCCATAGTTCTGACACATTACTGTTACGGGGATAAATGCACTATCGCTATTCTTGAGAAAATATTACAGCGGAAAATCATCTTGGTTTGTAACCATTTGTTGTTTTTTTTAATAAAGATGAAAATAATGGGTGGACCTTAGTAAAATAGAGTGATATGCCTGTCAATACATTGATTATAATAGCTCTTAACATATCACGTGACAACATTTTTCATTCGAGTGTATTCATCGATCGAGTAAGGTTATGTCGCAGGAGTTCACGCCAGGTAAACAACAATCGTTTATTAATGAGGAAGACCAATTAAATTTTTAATTTTTAATTTGAGCGCATTGAGGTACAATTTCTGCTTTCACATATAGGAATTTTTTAAATAAAATACAATAACTAGTAAGTAGTTGATGAAGAAAATGTACCTATATGCTCATATATTTTGATCACTTTATGAAGTGGGGGGGAGGGGGGCAGAACTAAAATAAAGGGAATTGGAAGTTAACAGTGTACCCCTACCAAAAATTTACTTTAATATCTTGCAAAGGATCTTCTTGTGGTAAAAATGGTATTTCATAAAGGTACATTGTCAAAGATTAAGTGTATGCAAAAATAAGTGTAAAATTCGGATACTTTACGGTATTTATTTTCTGTTATTCTACCGAGGGCCATATGGCACAATATCCTTTGAACGCCCATACAGGAATAAAGCTATTGTTGCTCAGGTGAGCGATGTGGCCCCATGGGCCTCTTGTTTTAAATTTATTATCATTAACAACCCCTTATATATGTCTCAAGTCGAAAAATAACAGAAATATCACGACTCTAAGGCATTTTATATTCACACTCGTTTCTCCTATATATATAAAGATTTTTTTTATACATTTTTTTTTTTATTTATTATCGTTAACAACCACTTATATAGGGAAATAATGCATATTTATGGCTCCATGTCAACTTTAAAGGCAGATGTTGATCTGTCTTTTCTTTACATTCATGCAATAAATGATTTACCCTTAGCTCTTCTATTATCTTTAGGTGAAAAAGTTTAATGTCGGGCGAAAAACTAAATTCAGACACAGTAGAAGCAAAATATTTTCATGGGTAAAAAAAATGTTGGAATTTAGGGGCATGACAAAATACTTGTGGGGCTCTTTACCTCCCTCCCCAAAACTCTAAGAAATGCTTGTAGACTTCTTTATTAGATAATGATTTTTTTAAATCTTGCTTTTTAGTTGTTACCAGGGTAAAATACTATTAGTATAAGATATGGCAAAGTTGCCGATTTATTTAAAGTGCCTCACTACACCTAGAAATAGTTTCTCCATTCAGCAGAAAATTACTTGATTATGATAGATAGCATGGTAAATTAAATAAGTCAAAAAGGCAAAAAATGTGCAATTTTAAATTAAAAAAAAAAGATTTTCAAACATTTAATTCACTAAAAATGAAAAAAGCCCCAGGCGGATTCAAACTAGTGATCAAGCTTTAATTATCTGATACTTTTACCACTGAGCTATTAGGATATTCAAACAAATACAAATGTACACGTAGGTTGAAACAATTAACAAAACATTTAAAGTGACATAGTCTTAAAAAGTTTAAGTCTTGATGTAGTGAGGTACCTTAAGGAGGCTAGATGGTCAACAAATTAACCATCAGATCCTCCTAAATTTTTTAGAAATGATGTTTTAAACTTTACACATTTATTTGGTTAGGAAAAAATCCAAATATAATAGCTATAAAATTGCAGTATTTTCCTGTATCTTAATATAGAGCTCTTCTTGTGAAAATCAATATAGTCTAAAAATGACCGCGACCATTGAGCCCTCTTAAGGTGGTATGGGACACCTCAATATTGTGACATATATCCGATCGAAAATCAAGCATAATTTAGTAAACTTTTTCTTTCCCGAAATTGTTACCTAACAGCGTAGCGCAATGGGTTAGAGTGTTAACTATGAATCTGTAAGTCATGAGTTCGAGTCCCGCTGGGGCTTTAAACATTTTTACCTTTCCAAAAAATTTTAAAACATATTTAGTGGTCAAATATTGTAAAATTTTAAAACGGTGAAAGTATTTTGATTATAATGTACTTTTATCCAAATTAATATTGACAGATGTCCCATACCACCTTAATATTAGATACTAAAAGAATAATAAAAAATAACATTGCCATTTTAAGTAACATTTTATTGAATGAAATAATAGGCACTGCGATTATCATAACATCAAAATAACAAATACTTTCAAAATTCACAACATTTAATATTCTTAGAAAATTTTTTCGACTGTAATATCTTTGTTCTTCATTCATTGGTTCTGTGGTCAACATGAAAGAGTTGCAAATGAGGCTACATGTTTCAACCAATCAGAACTGGTGAGATGATTTATTTAAGTTGATGTTCAGACTCTTGACAGATGAATATTCACAACACAATCCTCAGCTTGATTTCAAACAAAATAAAGTTAACTCCTTAACAAATAACAAATAAATAACAGATGACCGTGAGAGAACAATGAGATTCCTTATTGATGTTGAGAACATTACATCACAATTGTGATACATGTAATTCCATTATACTAGCTGTCATAGGTTTAAAACAGTAATTGCTTAACAAAATCTGTTATTAAAAGTGTCAAAGTAACAAGACAATTCAAATATCTAAAAGCATGCAAAAAAGCAACAAAAAAAAGTTTGACATCTACATTTTCAAATACATAAATAATACATGTACAAAGTGTTTATTGTTTCTGTATGAGAAGTATGCTTAAATACAACAACATAAAATGAATACATCACTGAAATGAACAACTCACTTCACAACAGTGTGTTTATGAAGAACAGTAAATGTATACATTAAAAAGTAAAACATGTACACCGTAAGCAAGACACATGAATTATAAATAAACATCTAGGACTACTAGAGTCACTGCGATACGAAAGGAAGCAATTAGTTTTCTTATGCCAGAGTTACCCCCCTTTGTACTGACTGCAAGGAATCTGCCTTACTCTTGGAAATTAGATTAGTGAGCTAAATGTGTCTCAGACTTTAATCTTTCAGATGAAAATTCGAAGTGCGAAAGTTTTTTGAAAGTTTAGAGTCTGAAGGCGTCATGATGCTTTCAAAGGAGTTTTACATGTTTCCAAGAGCAAGGCATAGATAAATTCTAAGATTGGTAGCATGTTTACACACCCACTATCTTGTTGTATCAGATGAAGGCTCTTTGATTGTTCAATCTGATGACTAGAATTGCATATATTTCTTACATAAAGGGTACGGTTCATAGAGGAACAATCAGAAAAAAACTTCCCGGGGAAAGACTAAGACCTTGCAATAAAATTCAACCCGAAGATTTCTTGGCACATACGGCATAATAAATACCTGTATTATGTTTAAACAGTCAGTAGACTGCTGCCATGTACATCCGTGCTATAAAAACTGACCACCACACCCCAATGTGGCAATCAAATTACCCCTTAAAGGTACTCACTGCTCCACACATGCAGTAAGTGACATCATGGAATTCACTAATATTGCACATCGTAAACATCATTATTCATGTACAAGTAATTACAACTGCTCTTCTGTCAGGGAGGTAGAAGTGAACAGGGTGGTGCATTATGGGATACTCATTTTTCTCCAAACATCACATAATCCTTTTGGTCTTACTCAGTTCACTTCAAAATGAAAACTTCATCATATTATGGCACCAACACTTGCTTCAGAATATTAAACAATTTGGCAGTTTTCTGTCTCTTGTTTGTTTTGTCTTTGTTTCAAGAAACAAAGATTTCCACATCCTCCTGTTTTGGTTTTTGTTTCATGGCAGCTCGCCTGTCTGCCAACATTTTTTTGCGTGCATCCTCACGTGCCTTTGCTGCTGCCCTCATTTTTTCGGTTCGCTCGGGGGAAGACTCTGGAGTGTCCTTGGCCTTGGGAGCTTTCCTGCGTGACCCTGGTGTTCCACTGGGGGTGCTTCCGTTGCTTAGGGATATGCTTCCAGACTTTGGGCTGGAGTTGATAGAACTGCCTCGAGACTAAAATACAAAAGTAACATCTACATGTTCTATTTTCAACATCATACAAATGATTTAAATACATGCGCAAATTAAATTCAATCATTATACTTGATATTTAGACACTTTTTATTACTGCACAAAACAGTCTCAATAGCTTATATATTTGTTAGCCAAAATTAAGATGTTTATTTTTATATTATCAAACCACATTTGTTTAGAAGACCAATCAGTTAGTTGTTTAAACCCTTTATGCATGATTTCATTCAGACATTCTTTCACACATAACCACAAAGACTTAAACCCCCACATGTACAAAGAAGCCTTGAAGTAGCCCATTATTAATTTTTATATCTTTACATCTCTAATCAGCTTACAATGTCCGCTCAATTTAATCTCAGAATCTAATTTATGTTTATAACTGAACCACTCAAGGGGCATGCACACCAGTTTATAAAGACATCTGGATTCGGGGGATTACTTTTGACCTCAATATGTAAATAATACACTTCATGCCATTTGCCTGGTCATGCTGTTTTTTTGGTTGAAAAGCAGGTTGTCAAATGAAGCTTACACCCCTGATGTTGTTTTGATAGTTTTGAAGTCTGTTTGACCTGATTATACATTGGAACCATTGGTAAAAATCAATAATTCCTAATACTTCCATCTTTCACTGTGACCTAATTCCCCTGTCATCAGATTATGTAGGTTGAACTCGGTAACAATATCGATTTCAAGCAGAACTATTCAATAATAGACTGGTATAAATGCAAAAAAATTGGAAATAAAACTCTCCTCATTCACTCAATACAAATAACATTGTGTTCTTATTTCTTTATTCAATTTACTTGAGTGAGCTTTCATTTAAAATGCCCAAGGCCCATTAATTCAAAATGAAATTTGAAAACCTATAATTTTGATTCCAATTATGGGTAGATAGGTGGGGCCCAGGGGTGTTTTGGTCATGAGGAGGGTGTATAATTGAATGTCACTGTTGCCCAATGAGACCTACATGAGCTGCTAGCTCCTTCCAGCCATTCTGCCTCATCAGGTCGAGTTCAGCGAAGTGATCGTCGATATTGTCTGCTTGGATCTTAATCATATCCCAGAATCCCTGCAGGTCGGCCCACTTCAGCACCTTACCGTCCTCCGACGGGTTCTACAATACATATCAACTGTCGATAAACATCATCTTCAAAACTTACTATTTGTGAATTGAGAACAAGGACATTTCTTCAAAGCTTATTATGTAAATTAAAATAAAGACATGTCTGTTGAAATTTAAATAAAAAGTGCAGGACTCCGATTTCCTGAGTTACTTAGATGGAAACAATACAGATAAAGAGGTCAATGCACGCTCAGAGACTTAACACATAGATTCATCAAGATATCAGCCACAATTGTGTCTCTACTTTCTATGGAGGACATCTCTCGTGTTCCCCATACTACTGATCTTATCTCTGAGGAAACCCATCTGAATGAAGCCTTCCAAGTCCATCAGGATGAATGTTTTCTTGTCAAATATTGTAAAAACTTAGGCCTTAATCAACTAGGAAAATTTCCTAGTCTGACATATTGAGAGGAAGAGTAAAGCTTATCAAGTGAATTAGAGATATTAAGATTGCAAAAAAGGAAATATTTGTTGTTAAAAAACGGTCCTCATGTTTGAGCCTTTAGTTTACAAATCTATTTGAATGTTGCATGTCGGCACAACTTTTTTTATCGTATGTAGGATACACACATCATGAGAAATGTGACCATTTTATTCGGTGAGGTGTTGACTGGTGATGTAATAAGCTTCAAACATTCAGCACAGGCTGTAAAATACAACTCTACTACATGTAGATTATAGGAGACCCGACTGTGTCCAGTGTGTGATCGTATCAGGGGCAGTAACTCACCATGTGCTCGGCACAGAGTTCACGGAACTGTTTGAATTTCTGGGAGATCAGCAAATGAGCCTTCCCCACAGCTGCACGAATTTTACCACGCACTGTAAAAAAGAGAAACAGCTGTTAGTTGTATGTGTCATGTACATGTTGGGTGAACATTCATACAAATATTTCTGTGGGCAGTCTTTGAAATATGAACCATGCATAATGCTATGTGATATCTGATATCTGAGACAAGTCTCATAAAAGTAAACATGCAATTAACATGATTGATATCTGCCTGAGATGTCTGACAAGCTGCATGATCATTTTCCTATTCTTTGAGTCAAAGACCACTACATTACAGGACATGGCTTCGCAAACGAGGGTCATAGTTAAACAATCACATAGAAATTTAACAACAGATCTATTGTGTATATTGTTTAAGCTTCTGAAATCTGACTACTGATCCTTGTTAGCTCCTTGAAATAAAAATCATGTTAGACTTTCTATAAATACGTTTCAGCATTGAATCACCAAAGCCAAGTTCTGCATTAACTACACTGGTTCATACTCCGACAACTGCAGGGACAAAAATAAACTTCGTTCATAACCCCAGTACATTCAAGTACAGTATGTCAATTTCTGATGTGTCCCTGTGTCATGTCTGTGTCCTTGTGTCATGTCTGTGTCCTTGTGTCATGTCTGTGTCCCTGTGTCATGTCTGTGTCCTTGTGTCATGTCTGTGTCCTTGTGTCATGTCTGTGTCCCTGTGTCATGTCTGTGTCCCTGTGTCATGTCTGTGTCCCTGTGTCATGTCTGTGTCCCTGTGTCATGTCTGTGTCCCTGTGTCATGTCTGTGTCCCTGTGTCATGTCTGTGTCCCTGTGTCATGTCTGTGTCCTTGTGTCATGTCTGTGTTCCTGTGTCATGTCTGTCCCTGTGTCATGTCTGTGTCCCTGTGTCATGTTTGTGTCCTTGTGTCATGTCTGTGTCCCTGTGTCATGTCTGTGTCCCTGTCATGTCTGTGTCTCTGTGTGATGTCTGTGTCCCTGTGTCATGTCTGTGTCCCTGTGTCATGTCTGTGTCCCTGTGTGATGTCTGTGTCCCTGTGTCATGTCTAACATACTCTGAGATCATGTTTGACAATTTTTATGCTGAATCTAACTATGTTATGCTAAAAAGTATTGTATGTGGCTCTGTATATATATAACTGCCCTTTAACTTAGGTGATATCATGTTATACAAGCCTCTAGAATGCTGGGTGCAATTTATCTTCTCTCAAATAACCTGTACAATATAAACACCAAATCTTAATCCTCTGGTCTATAGATAAACTACATGTAGCCAATACCATAACTTACCATCACCCCCTCCTTTGGTCTATCACTGTTATAACCCCCCCCCCCCCCCCATATACACTCAATTACTTACCATCCTCTGGGATGCTGGGGTTGTGGACCTCCCCCTCTATCTGCTGACAGTGAGACAACAGTCTATCCTCCCACTGCTGGGTGATCCTCAAAAAGTACTCCCCATCCTGCAACAAACAATGGTCTTCTATCAGGTCATAGTTCAACAGATCAAGGAGAATCTCACTACTTGATATAAATTCTATTCCATTATAATTATAGATATTAAATCTACCAAAGTAACAAATTTATCAATGTTAGGTGTGAAAAGTATTGTAAACTTTTATATAACTAACTTTTGTCTAACATTGAACTGTCCACTGTACTTCGACAACTCTCAATCAACATATATACATCTCTATCTGTAGTGACAGACACCCCTAATGTATACATCTCTATCTGTAGTGACAGACACCCCTAATGTATACATCTCTATCTGTAGTGACAGACACCCCTAATGGAAGTACATGTACTATAGTACAATGTATCTATTAACAAGCAGTCTGTGTTCTGTGACAGCCCCTCCCCCTGTTTTACATGCAGTCTGTGTTCTGTGACAGCCCCTCCCCCTGTTTTGCATGCAGTCTGTGTTCAGTGACAGCCCCTCCCCCACTTTTACATGCAGTCTGTGTTCTGTGACAGCCCCTCCCCCACTTTTACATGCAGTCTGTGTTCTGTGACAGCCCCTCCCCCACTTTTACATGCAGTCTGTGTTCTGTGACAGCCCCTCCCCCACTTTTACATGCAGTCTGTGTTCTGTGACAGCCCCTCCCCCACTTTTACATGCAGTCTGTGTTCTGTGACAGCCCCTCCCCCACTTTTACATGCAGTCTGCGTTCTGTGACAGCCCATCCCCCTCCCCTACTTTTCCATGCATCCACTTACCTGCTGTCTGTCCCCTGTGGGGTAGCGGTCATCAGCTAACACACTCGGTCCGGCCTCCGGCTCTCCATTAGAATCAAGACCATTGTCATACACTAGGGGCTGGGGACATATTAATCCAAGCTCCAGATTACTGTTTGAGGCGGAAGTCCGTCTCATAGGGGAGATCACTCTGGTCACAGGCATGTCAGTGACAGGCTTGTGGTCCGATTGTAAAGAGGAACAACTAGAATAGGGTGAGCGTCTTTCTATAGATTTGTAGGAACTGTACTGACTGTATCTCCCATAACCACTCACTGCACAACTTAGTTTCAGATACGAAGGGGTTTTGCCACAGTCTTTATAGTCAGTGCTGGCCGTAGAGCCGAGTTTTGGCATACTTGAGAATAAGACTCCATTTTCAGAGGTTGCGCAGACTTTGCTGGTATAGTGGTCGCCCGGGAGGGAGGCGGGGCTGAGTGCGCTCTCTGAGCTGATTGGACTCTCTTGTCGTGTTGACACTAGCTGCTTGGGTGTGGTGCTTGATCCACTGTGACTAGAAGCTTCACTGTCTGGAAAACAAAAGAAACATAGTTAAATGAGTACTGTCAGCCATCACCACTCTGTTCAATATCCCTCTATTTACCACAGCAGCAAGTCTCCTAAAGCATCACACTGAATTACTGTAGTCATCAAACAAAAAGACATTAAAAAGGGAAGAGGGCATTCCTTACAAGTCTTATGAATTTTATATCCGATCCCTGCACCAGTAGGGTAAAAGCCTTTTAAAAGAGCTACAACCATAGAACCAACTCCACCAGATAAATGTCACATAGATCTGGCGTTTCCAATAACTCCTTGTAATCTGCCGGAACAACTCGCTCTTTTCCCCAGATATCCATTTTGTCATTAGCAGTAAGTGATTTTTATTTCAAATCGACAGAGATCTACGCTAGACTAGGACAAACTGTAGGAATCAGAGAGACTTGGAACTCAACACCTTCAACATGTTTGAACAGAAGCAACAAGTGACGAAATCAATGTCTGAAGGAATCTGAGAGACATAGAATGCAACACCCGGATGTGGACCTTGAAGCAACAATAGCTTGAATATGGAACCAGATCAAAAGATATAGACAGCAACACCTAAATAGGAGCGTAAAGCAGCAATGTCCACGGAATTCAAGTAATAAAGAGAGCAACACTGTAATACATGCCTGAGGTAGCAATGTCAAAAGGAATCGGCTATTAAGTATATGAAGAAAGCAACACCTTGAGGTAGAGCAACAAGTGTCTGAATCAATGTTTGAGATGAGAGGTATGCAACAACAGCCTGTAGTAACACAGGTTTGTGTAGCCATTGACTGATCAATATTCAAATACAGAAATTACACACTGATTTCTTTACACAGGACGACCAGTGGTAAGCCTGTCACAGATTGACATCTTCACAAACAACTTCAGTGATCCCATACCCAGCTGATGCTGAGCATGTATTGATATTTTGATATTAAATACCTGTACAGCTAAATGACTCACTTTCCATCCCTTTTCTGTGGCTTTCATAAGGACAGATTTCCTGTAGCTTATCTACTTTCATTTCTGTGCGTTTTCTTCCTGATAATGAGTAGTTACTGGAGTATGCCATGTCCCATGACTTCCGTACGTCTACTACGAGCCCTGACCCCAGGGTCACTGTCAAACAACACATTACATGCTTAGATGTAATCCTGGTTAGACAGAGTTATTTCCCCTTAGCAGCACACAAATGATGATTTCTATTTTTGTACACCTAGATAACAACAACTGCTATATGACCCTAACTGTCACGACCCCTACATTGGAGTTGTCTCTCACACAATAGCTAAACATGCAGGTGCACAAAACATATTGGGAGCTCTACCATCATCTCGGTAATAAAGGGATTAATGAGGTGCTGATAGTTTTACCGTTTCACATATACACCTGTCATTAAAGTCCAGTAATTAATTAGAGATTAATAGCTCTAACCTTGTGAACCTTTGGACTCCATACTAGCAATGGTATGGGATTCCTCGTTAACACTGTCCAATACTCTCAGTTTGTGTAAGGTCGCAAGGAGAGAAATAACTTCCTCTTCAAATAAAATCTAAACCAAACCTCCATTTTATATAGTGACGAGGGACATTAGCGCAGAATGAATTATATTACCATACAATTCTGACTGGATTGATAATTCAAAACATAATTAATGAGGAAATGGAAATCTTGTTACAATGAATAAACAATAACATAAAAACTATTACAGTCGTCATGAAGGAACTATTTTTTCTTAATCAACGAGGGCTGTATACATCAACTGATTACAGTAATAGGGAAGATTTCAATTTCCTTTTTGTCAACTACAGACAAATATATAGAAATTTCAAATTTCGTTTGACAGTCGAATTTTCTCTGGCATGGTAACTTTATGTAATGAGGTTCTTTAATGGCCGGAATCATTTAGGATACTTCAGATTTATGGGTAATAGAGACAATTTTTTAAAGAGGAAATCAGCTAAAAACTACATCCAATTCTCTTAATATATCCTACTCACCCAATCCAATCACGTGCTTGGAATAATGGAATATATACAAAACAAATCGTCCACAATAACTCCAAATCACCTCTTATTTGACTGGTTCATCTTGACTGGCAAGCACATGCTGTCTGAGTATCAAGTTAACAGGAAACAAGTAGAGCAGGCAGGGCACGCTGTAGATCAGCGGCACACAAAAAATACTTACACTCCACCGCTTTAATCCACAGCTGGTTACAAGAAATTCAAGGATTTTTTTGCACATTATCGGAATATACACCAACAATTTAAGAAACTCATAATACCAGAACTATTTAATATAAGCAGTCCGGTGGTCTGTAGGAAGCAGTATGTTGCTCACTGTCTCTGGGTTGGGCTTCGTGGTTGTATCTTTGATATACTAGACCAAAAGGGAAGTTAGAGAGTTTGATATTTGAGGTCAGCAAGACGGGGTCATATTGAATGACTGAGAACCAAACCAAAACACAGGGTCCATAGGGTGGTCAGAGCAGGGCATTTGAGAGAGAGGCAGAAAAACAAAATATATCAGAGGAAATTCTAACTAGGGACAATTTCTATAATACAAAAAAAAATAACTTTAATATTCCCTGAAGAATTATTAGACAGAATCATTGAGTCCTTTTGACCATTACAAGGCCTCCTAGACATTATTGATTATCACTGCTATTACTGGAATGACCTGTCCAATATGACAACCATTCGACACAACAGTCACCTGAGTTGACTTTCACCACTAACCTGTTATGACAGCTTAGAGTTAATTGATATTAAGTACCAGCAGTATAGATACATACAGATAGAGTGGTCAGACTCAGACATCAGGTCCTTCATCCTTCATTCACCACAGAGCCAGTCGGTACAGAGTGATTCACAGTCCACTCCAATACCTACATAGATCTACGACAGAGAAAACACCAAGTCTGTGTCATTTCCACGTCAGGCCTCTCATTGGTCACGGTCCCTGATCACACGGGGGCTGATTCAAAACTCTCTTCTCACGACCATCTCCATTCATATCACTTATACCGCTTAATGCACAAAACCCTAAAACACAAAGTGAGGACTACCTATCTTTTGAACTTTAAAGTTTTCTTTTTTTATCAATACCCTCACCTCAAATCCACCAATATGACATACACCTAATGGCATTTGATTTGGCTGTTTCTGTCCTGTTTTGTTTGAAACTGTCAAACATAGGTAAAATGACTGCTAATTTGGAAGAACAAAACAGGTAATTAACATTTTACCTGACCGGTCTGTAAAATCACCATCACAAGGATGAACCAAACTGAAATATAGCCTGACCTACCATTACAATGCTAGAATTCAAAGAGCTCAAACTTTGGGGCCTCCTCCTAATAGCATTTGCTATACAATCCAGTTAATACTTGCTAAAATGTGATCAGCTCATATCTCCAATTAGTGTATTGGATATAACTATCAGTTCTGGTGTGCTAAAAGTTTTGGTAAAACCAGAAATGACCTAGGGTTCTTTCAGTGACCCCTCCTCTCATTTCCTTGCCCCTAAGGATTGGATCTAATGGCCAGGTGTGGAACAATGTTCTCCCATATTGCATTCAATCATGCAAGCAAACATATACATGACATCCCATTCAATAATCTCCTGATTAAATATTCAAACTTTATTTATGTACTTCATGTAATTAACTTGCTAATTAACTCTCTCTCTCTCTCCCCCCCCCCCCCCCTGAGCTGTAACATTTCTATATATATCTATCGATCCCCATCAGTGACTCACTGTCACTCTGTATCAATACAACACTTTCTATTGCTGTCATTGATTTTCCTTAGCTGTACTCATTAATAACATGATAATGTAGAAATAAAAATATCCAGAAAAGATTGATAAAGAAAATTGGCATCAATTTCTGCATTTTTTAATTATCCAGTTCTTACTGGGTGCTTCAAAGGTTCTCCAAAAATAAACATAGGACTAGTACAAACATTTACCGGTAATTAAAATTTACCTGTGATATCCGTCATTCTCAATATGATATGCATTCCAGATATCCTTTTCACACAAGACCACAGTATAATATTGACACGAAAAGCAATGTATGTCTATACCACAGTATACTATTGACACAGAAACCAGGCGGTTTGTGGGGTAGACGATTCTCTGTCAATGAACACAAAGCTTTGTGCCAAAATCCTGATTCTCAGCCAGAAACACACAACACACCTTATTCAATTTTTGAATCATTTTCACGTCATCAAATCAAATGAAAAACACGTCTGTACACATATCAACAAGATCAGCCCTTAACTGTCAACAGTTCCAATCAAGCCCATTAATGAGTTTAAAATCTCTGGTCTGTATTGTATATCTCCCCAGGTAAACATGGACCAATTATAAATCAACGGGCCACTAATTAGAATTAATTATTGGTTAATGGTCAGTAAGACTACCCACTGGTCACCAAAGGCTACTGTTACCACACATTATTGGTTCTACTGGTCAGGGCCCATGGTGAGGACTGGGGCTGTGTAGATACATGTTATCGGGGTAATCGGCCGGTATTGATTGTGATCAGTCTCACAATAAACACAGTGTACTGTAGTCTAACTCTGCAGGTAGGCACAAAACATCATTGTCAGCACTTCTGGACTTGTGCAGGTAAAAGTTCTAATTATCAATTAAAATTTTGAATGAATTCTAAAATTAGTTAACTTTTTATTTTCTTTGCCTATCTCTGGTCCCAATGAGGCTTGACTTATTTGCTTTTTCATTAAACATCTGGGATATTGATAGTAGTTCTTTTACAGGTGGTGTATGTAAGGAGTCCATGAAATTGAAAATGGAACAAAGCCTTACACACAGCACTGGGCAATAATACTAAATTCTCTAGGCATCAAGCATCATTTAACCTTAAATTACCAAGACAAAATCATCTTTTTTGTATACACTATGCAAAATACTCTATAATACAAGTAAACAATTTTCTAAGGATAGCACACCTCTAAATTTGACATATTTAGAGACAGGCCGGTAGGAAAGTCATATATCTAAAGCTACTATTTCAGGAATGTCATCCCATGACACCTGTGACATAATCCAAAGCTCCCCTCCCTATCCTAATCCCCAATACTTTCAGTTTCCATCCCCCTATCACCTGGACCCGCAATAAACATCCTATCTCACCTGTAATTAGGCCGGGGACCCTCAGCTCTGGAGGAATGCTCTGGGGGGCTAGATCCAGGTAGTTGTGTCCAGAAGCTGCTAAAGTTTGGGGCTGACAACACACGGCTTATTTATCTCGACACCTGGTGGACCTTATAGAAAGTGTGACAGCCTCACTGATTCTCTCTAATCAGGAGTATGTTTACAATACACACAACTAACTTGTTATTGCTGCCCTGGGTAAACTAAGAACTTCTGATGTCTACAATTAGTTGGTGTCCAACAGTTAGGGCTCTCCCTCACTCATCATCTTATACTAGTTGTCACTGAACAATGTGTACACTCTTATAACACACTGATTCTCTTCAGTACGCCATGACAAGTGCAGGGTAACTCAATTCATCACTGTAGCCCGGAGAGCACACCACAGCACTCAGTTACAAGTGAGTCACTCCTGACTGGAATATTCATATCAAACACACATAAAAAAACATCTACTCTACTGCTAAAATCTCAATGATACATAACTCCTTACCCAATTTGCACACAAGAATTGTAATAAAAAAATTAATTAGCAACTCTTATAGGAAATAAACATTTTCAAACTTAGTACATGGATCTCCAGTCCGGTCTTATATATATTTCCCAAGCAAAACAATTACCACAAAACCCCTGAGTTTCATTTGGCTGTAAAATATCTATGTTAACTCAAAAGCAAAACCAATTCAACAATGAAATAAATCCGTACCAAGAACGATGTTCAACACTCTCCGTCACTTCCACATTCTGCAATACTGGCACCAAACATGTCTTAAGATTTTCAGAGTCTTGCTAAAAGCTTTAAATATTTGGCAGTGTTGAGAGATTATTTTTATCTGTTGAAGCTTGAAACCTTCAGTCATTCCCTATAGAGGATTGTGTATTAGCTCTCCCCTTGCCATTAGGTATACAAAGACCAGGTACAGTTTTGTATAAGTGTGGGTTCCACTCAATTTAAAGTACCTGATAGCCCTTCAACTGATCAATGAAAGTCTTTATATCAAATCATAAGTGTGACCTGTATATATTCCAAAGTTTTTGGTCACATGCAAATTGCTTACTGGAACATGTACCATCAGAAACGGAACAATAATTGGAAAATCTTAATGACAATTCCAAGTTATCATACAGGCAGCCACGCTGTGGGACACATACAAAGGGGTTTACTTCTCACAAATACTCAACACACGATCATAATGTATAGTCACTTGTCCAAAAACTGTAACTTTGGTACCCGCATGTAGTTAGAAGCCTCTGACACATTTCTTCACACAGTACAGTATAGATCTGATTAGCTAAGACAAAGTTTTAAAATGTTGTGCAAGTTCTACATACCAGATGTCCATATATCCGACAGTTTTTGTGAATTTCTGCTGTCCTGGAAGACCAGCATCCACTGTGGACAAGTATAGCTATATAATGTATGTTACAAGTTGATGTCTGGGTCGTGTCCCACACAACTGTTCCTAGGGGATATTAATCACAATACAGGGGTCGTGTCATGAACATCACTCAGTCCTGGGTTGGGTGGTTTCTCCTTCAGTGGAGAGAGTCAGGGCTACACTGTAGTCCTTTGTTTTAGCTGGGCTATAGGACTACACTTTACATTGTTTTATTTTAGCTGGGCTGGCAGGGGACCAAATAGCCTTCTCCCTTTCCCCCCGATACAAATCTTATTGTTCTTCCTTCATCTCAGTGAGCACAGGTATGTTAAGGTACAGGTAACTTACAGCACAGGTGAGTCATATCTATCACCTATTAAAATGCACTTCTGGCTGCAATTAAGATTACCAATAACTCCATCTAAACACACACCTAATACATATAATATTTTATTCATGTAAAGAATGAACCTGCTCTGGTATCAGTGAGTGGAATATGTGAGGACCAGAAAGAGGCATGCCAGAGTTGTCTTCCCATAGACAAAACACCAAACCTGTTCATTTTGTTTCAGTCTGAACACTGTCATTAATAATTCATGTTGAGGGTACCCTTAAATGTCATAAATCACCCTCACATAAACAGAACAAGCTACCCAAATCCTGTACTACTTAAATACTTAAGCAATTACTAAATACTAAACAATTGTGCACTGGCATATTTTTAAATCCATGAAGGTAATGCCTAACACTTTCCTAAACATGCTAAATATGTTGTTATCTTGATTTCCTCAACGACTCCTCATCAAATACTGAGCAGTGTTGAAGGTTCAGTGACTATAAGATAAATTCTATTACTGGTAATTCCAGTTCTTTACCAATTCTGTTAATCCTCCAAAGTATGTACTACACTTTATGTTTTGCATAGAGTGAATCTTTAAATGACCATAACATTAAATCAAGACCTGATACATCTATATCCACTAAGTTTGAAAGGTGATAATCTACTCACCAGTCACCGTGTTGTTGGGGAGAAAGTCACCGACGGAATCCTGGTGCAAACTGGTACTCTGTGCTGAGGTTGGCGGGACTCTTGGAGACTGCGACATGTCTAAGGAGCTAGGTGGTTCCACACGGATATACGGCTTGGTGGCTAAGTGTTCCCCGGTGTGGCTGGGACGGTCCGCCTGTGATAGGTTCTCCTTGTCTCCCCCTGGGGGTGACATGGCCTTCATGGCCTGGGGTCGAGATTGTCGATGGGTCTCAACCTGATTGGGTGACCCATCCTCTGAAGGACTCTTTGGTGACTGCTTTTCTTTAAATCTTTGGTAGACATCCCTCTCTGCTATGCTGTTTTGTTCGATGGATTTGAGAATTCTGTTGGAAGCGGTTGACATTTGGCTTGGTTTGTCTTCCTGAACAAAGCCCGCCTCTCGATCCACAGAGAGGTTATCAAGGCTGTCCTGGCTCCTGGATCCAGAGCTGGATCTCCGTTTGGAGCGACCCATCAGTTTAAGGAACGAGCTTCGGACTTTACTCCTGGAAAAACTTTCATCTTGCTGTGAGCCAGCTGTGTCCATACTTGAGGTAGAGCCTTTGTCTTTGTGAGATTTCCTGCCAAGTCTGGGGGACAGTTTTCGGAAGAAGTTCCCGATGCTGCCCCCGACAGACCTTTTCGTCGGGGTCAGTCTCCCACCCCCGTCTCTCCCAGGCTGTGAGGGCACCGAGTTGGACCGCTCGGCCTTGACGTCTTTGACCAGGCTATTGTGGGTGATTCTGGCCCCCGGTGGATACCGCTCCTCTATCTTGGCCTCAGCCAGCTTCTTCACTTCATCAGAGTACTGGTTGGTGATGGCCTGTCTGTAACTCACAGTTCGGTCATGGTCATACTCTTTAGATAACTGATGCACTGGGGGAATGGGTTTCTGTGGAGAGGGGGTTCCACCATTTGACAACCCATTTTTAGCATGCTGTCTCCCCATCACTCTTTTCCCACTACTTTGACTAGATTCACTCACATCCACACCGTTACTGTCCGAGTACTCCTTCACTATTAACTCTGTCATCTCCCTTATCTTTGACGAATAATCACTCTTCCTGGGGGTTTCATATTCAGTAAAGGAAGGGTCAAAAGCAGGATCTATACTCGAGTTCAACTCGTCCCCTTGGAGTTCCTCAGTATCGTGGTCATATGAGTCTGAATGTCTCACAGTAACTTTGGCATCATATGTCACATGTTTGGGGCTCACTTTGCGCCCTGTTGCACTATGTTCGGATTTCATGCTGGAAGTTAAAACGCGAGCTGGACTGGTTGATCGACTTCGCTCCTTCTTCACTCTGACTGGGGTTAGTACAGCGCTGAAGCTAGTTCTGTAGGGCTGTGGAATTCTTATGTCCACCTCCTCTTCGATTTCTTGGTTCTGCGGACGATTGGCCGACTTCTGTCGTGTGATGTGGTCAGAGACCACCAGAGTTTCCTTTTTGTTAGATCTGTGATCTAACACGGACTGTGGGGCCTGCGTATCCATGGTAACGACTGGATTGAGGTTTTACACACTCAAATGTCAGTGGTTTCCACAGCAACATGATGGTGGTTTAGTCTGAAAGAGATAAGTATAATAAAATGAAATCAAACAGCATTTTGTTGTTCCATACAAGAGAAGGCTATGAATCGACAGTAAATAGTTTCTACAGCAACAGTGCACTGCATGAAAAAATTCCTAGTTCTTTTTCATAAAATACAAACAGTGCATGAATTTTCATGTTGACACTGGGTATAGAATTTCAAAGATCACTACACACATCACAATAACAATTCAAAAGACTGTCTTACTTATTCACTTTACAAAGACACATTCATATATCACACTTTACTGTCAATTTGTACACTTTTGTTTCATCCAACAATTTACACTCTGATAAACAACAAAACAAGAACAGCTCAGGAGCACTACTAGGTCCTCAGTGATCCCAGAAACACAGCAAGGGTTAGACCTGTGGGGTCAGGACAATACTACCGGTGCCATGTCAAAACTAAACCCTCTACCGCACTCTACACTTGAATTCCTCAATTGTCTATAAGGCCTATGCAATCACACTGTGACCTACATGAAAAATTCATTCAATCATTCCGGCTAAATAAATTACTCTAACACTTGGTCCCTGGAACAAGACTGGACTAGAATTTGTTTAAAACTACTACCTTATAACTCCAGAATAATAAAAGACTAACAACAATAACAGAAAAAGACTAACACCTCCACAACAGAACTCTCCATGGGTTATACAGGTCAAAGTTTGGTTTTTGCTACAGGTCAATATACACCTTACTTCAATTCAATAAAACCTGGACTTACAGAAGTAGAATGCTCAATACCTGAACAGGTAAGTTCACAGGTGATAGGTGAGTGAGGCAAGAGATGGAGGCCTGATATAGGTATTTAATCTGACAATGGTTTCTATTCACCAAACACAAAGGCTTCAATGGATTACCAGATAACACATTTGTACTCTTGTTAAAGCCTTCACGACTCCACCATTAAGTGTGATTGGAGAACACTGCACCCTCGGTACAAGGACAGACTCCGCCCCGAAAAGCCAAACATAAACAACGTGAACAAAGCTATTACACTACTACAATGAATTAAAAGGTATATACGGGTATGTCCCTGTGCATTAACTATCAAGAAGCTACCAGTACTGGGTATGCAGGTATACAAACCCTGAATCATTTATGAGGAGGCACAATAAATAGAACTGACAGCCCCAGCCTTTAGCCAGCCTGCTCTCCTTTAATATGACCTAACAACAATGCCAGACCAATGACTTCAAAGTCTGAAGGAGACAAACCAACTGCTTTAAATACACGATAGTAACATCATTGCATGTAAAAATTTGGTAAACCCATGTACAAGATTGCGATTCCATTACAAAAACCAGTTTAAACAAGATTGGCACTTGGTGATCCCTTTAAAATTCTTTGATAGGTTTTCAATTAACTTCAAAGTAATAAATATTGATTATCAGTCTATATCTGGGACAAGGTAAACATTGGATTTAAGAGCAAAGTACCAAAAAATTGCTATCCACTAACAAAACATTGATTCCAAATCTATCTTATCTCACGAAACGTTATAATTAGTCTCATAGTTTGGCAAATTGTCTGCATGCTTGGATGTTTCGATGCCATCAAGCTCCCGTTATCTTGAAGAGAAACAATTAGTTGGCTTTTCCATCCATTCACAGAATTCCACATCCTTTCTCTGAGTAAACCCACATGACAAAGCCTCTTTGCCCATCCTCTGAATTATCTAGCAAGTTTGATGTAACTTCTTCAGCTACACGACTCCCTCCAATATTCCCTCAACCACCAACACCAGTTTACATTCCTCAAATCTCTAACACGCAATTGGGCCGCATTCTAGCCCGCTTGTGTAAACATCAAGACTTTCACAAAATTAAATCCTGAATTCTTCCAAGATTTTATTTTTATTGTCTGTTTTTCATTTAACTTAGTAGTTTCAGAGCTCAAGCCTAAGTTAACACTTGAAGATAACTTACCGGCAGTCTAACAAAGGATATTGAAGCATTAGAACTAGTACTAGTACTACTAACATGACTAATATAAACAGTTTAATGCTTTCATGACATCTCTATTACTGCATTACATATTATTCATAATGACATACATGAATAGACCAATCTTTTTTTATATAAATATTCATAACCATACTATCAATAATCTAATCATTTAAAATAAATCCCAAATCTTATCAAGGTATCCAAATAAGAGAAGAAAAACAGTTTTAAGATAAATCGGAAAGAAATAATTGTTTATCAAAATGTCTATAGAAGTGAAGTTAGGTAATTCTTCAGCCGTTGAGATAAAAGATATCATAGCCTAGCAGACAGACTGTACAAATTGTTATTAATGTCTGGTTTCAGAATAAAACTTTACTGAAATTAATTACATTAACCAGGAATCAAATGTTCAAACAAAATTATATTTCTCCAGTTGAGAGTGTTACAATTGCCTAAGGATAAAAAAAAAAATTAACATAATCACTCCTCACCAGTACTTGAAGAATGGAAATATTGTAAACAAAAAAATTATAATTACTGTAAGGCAATATTCACCCCCTACATAATTTAACCACTGATAAAATATTTTTCTTAAAAAGATGAAAGAAAAGAAGCGTTTACCTGTCTGCCATTGCTAAGTCTCGTTTTGTTAAGCCCTGTACAAACATACACAACAACAACAACAGCTGAAATCAGGAAGCAACTGCCGTAAGTTCCTCACACCGAAGGAAATCCAAGCATTCACCGAACAAAAATATTTCAACAGAATGAAAAAAAAATCCCTCCAGAGAAAAGTTGTTTCAAGCTGTATTGTGATGCTGGAAGATGACCAAGGTTGTGTACTCTGCGAGAAGATGCAAAAACAGAGGCTTATGTTCCCCTCCAGTGTAAATTAAAAGGTCAATTGGATTCACCTGAACTAAGCACTATACAAATAAAAAAAAATTGATCCGCCTCATCTGACAAGTAATTAACAGTAAAACAGTTTGGATCCAGCCTCACCACCCCACAGTATAAATCAATCTGACCACATAAACACAGAGATTTAGGGTCTTCTCCCAATCCACTACAGAAATAAATCCAACATTAGCAGAGGGCCTCAAACACACTAACTCACTGCAGATTCACCACAAGTCACCATTTTTATTGACTTTCACATAAACCCACCAATAAATTGGCTATAACTCACATGGATGAATATATCCTTATGAGCCAATATTTTGCTGTCAATGTGATGACCCCTGACCACTGACCTGGCTCTGACCTTTCTGAAACTCACAGAGACTCCAGGGCCCAGGCCACTTAGTCCTCACCCCCTGTGGGACTGTGAAGCAGAGGTTCTTCCCAGCCACAGTAAATGGATGAGAGACTTAACTGCTGCCCTCCAAATTACAGGTCTTACCTACTCGATACCTACATCAGGGCACCAGTCCATCATTATCTCACCTAGACCCTCACCTGGGTGTGAAGGTTACTGATTATAGAGTGGGGGTTATTGTCACTTCTTAACTGTCTGTACACTGACTTCTTCAGGGCATAATTTTTTTAATGCGCTCTTTTTCTCTTTCTCTCTCTCTCTTTCTCTCTCTGACTTACCCAGTACACACACTATTAGTTCTATGGGTCTGGATGGGAGGTCCCTGCTCTGTGCCACACCTACAATACAAGACAAGGGGCCATGATATTTCTGACAATTCATACAGACAATGCATGATATCAAATGTTATCATCCCAATAGCTGGTGGGGTCAGGTTCCTGGAGATCCAGGGTAACAGCAGATGATGCATCAACCCCCAGACTAATGCAATAATTACTGCCATGCATTTAGTATGAGTCATGTACACACAAACCATTCGACAGGGATGTTCTTTTAAGGTCTCTTCAGTAATTGCCGAAACAACTTCTCTTAACAAACTTTTTTATTTATAACATTGTTTTCTAGTGCAAGTTGTTCAACAAAGTAATTGGCATATAACCACTTCATAATAGCACTCATATATCATGTATCTTGATGGGGAAATGATGTATACGATGAATAGAACTATGTTAGATTTTGTTTATTGCCTTCTCAATATTTCATCACTATGTCATGTTTTTTCCATTGAGCAATTAAAATTAGTGGGGATGATTTATCAAATCAATATTTGTTACAGTTTTCGACAGAACAATGCCACATTTCCATGGCAACATGCTGTTCTATGATTTGGAGTCCTCCCTGATGCAATCACTGCCTGACAGTGATGATACTTATGCATACTTTGCCTGGGAATGTGCATAGTTTGTCAGGACAAATTAACACCCCAGCACACCTAAATGCAAGACAACCACAGGGAGTATGTAATATGTTGTTTAATCATGTCAAATTCTACTGATAAGATAAACCATGTAACTCGTACCAATGATAGGGAAATAAGAAGTCCTGTGTGCATTAAAACTCGGTTTTAATGCATGTTTTCATTAAAATCATTGTTGTTTATGATACAAAGTTCAACTGTACAAATACTCAGACTAAGAGTTATTAGGGATCAATGTTGCTTGCCAGCTTCATTGATATTTAGGCTTGTTGACTAGAAGAGTTAGCTTAATGACACTACACTCTCTGTTCTGATTTTATTATATCCACTACGAAATCAAATCAATAGACTTTAGGAACAGAATGTTGAATCATCTCGGAGCATCAATAGAGATGAAGGAATGGGGAGAGGTTAGGGATGTAATAACCCTCAGGCCTGGCCACTCAATCAAGCCTTGTCAATATCCTCAATCATACTCAAGGTCAAATTTCCAAAACTTCAGCAACAAGACTTAGAAGTCATTAAATCATATAACCCTGGTTTGAGATACTGCCAGAATAATTAAGTCTGCCTTCCTTTTGATGTATGTGCTAACTTGAATAAAATATCTTCCTGCAGATAAATAACAGCAGAGCGATCTGTCAGTGCTGGTTAAACATTGGAATGCCTGAGGGTCAGGGACCTGCATCCCAGGGGGTGGAGTGTTTGTCGGTGGGGGTTGGGGGTGCTGAGGGGAGAAAAAGCAATATCTATATCAAATATACTGGGTAAACAGATAGTGCCTAACTATTGACATGACGGAGATTATTTTATCAATAGTCCACAGCTCCTCACAAGTAACATACCTGTGTATTGAAGTATACCTCAGTACTCATTGAATAGAATGCGAAATATCCAGAAAAATCAAATACTACAGTACTCTGTACAGGCATTCACATGCTGACATATAACACGGAGGAATGTGTGCAGAGGTTCTCCTGTTTACTAGTCTATGTTCTACACGAGTTTTTCAACTTCTTAACGAGAACATGAATCTTTTAACAAGAAGTTGAACTTCAGGATGATAATTTAAACATCACAATAAAATTAAACATCAAAAATAATACAAACCCTTCGAAAGCCATGTTTGCAGTAGAACAGTGTGTACACTCCCAATGTAGCACAGGCACTAACCTTAAACACTCGATCGGCGACTGGAGCTCCTGTAAAGCACTCGGCTGACTCAGATCAAGGTAAGCAAGCACCTGTTCCCTGTGAAAAAAATCAATACACATTCATATATTTCAAAAACAATGTTTATCAAGGTGAAGAGGCCTGATAAAAAAAAAAAAAAAACGGTCATTAAATTGATATCACTAAAGGAGCAAAGTTCCAAAGCATAATTCACAAGCTAAATTAAAATTAACAATCAATTCTAAATTCAGTAGCTGATTTAGACTCATCATTTTATTTTTGACTCAAGGAGTCAGCAGCAGTTAAATCGCTTTGAGGCTTTATGACGGTGGCAATCTAACTGCAAAATGATCAGAGAGGTGTATAAATGGGGTCACATTTTGTACTGTGAAGAGGACTACTGGGTACAATAGATTATATCTAAGCTACAAAACTGGATATTGTCTGTCTCTGCCCCTACTCTGAGTCTTTGTTTCCTGACAAAGTAATTTTGAGATTATTTCCTATCCCCCCCCCAGCCCCCCCCCCCCCCCCCTCTTCTTATAACAAGCCTCTGTAAGTAACCAGTCTCTACTACCCCACCCACTCCCTTTCATACATAGAAAATACCCCCCCCCCCCCCCCCCCCCCCCCCCACCTTTCCTACCCAAGGTCAGCTCTCCCAATATCAATAATAGAGAATTTGTAGATGAGCTATTGAGCTGTTATCTCCACTCTCTGGTCCTGACAGAGATTGCATCAATTATCCCTGTGTGTACAGCATCTGTGCAACAGATTTCTACCTCCACCATCTATCACACAGAGAGGTGAGAAATTCTCCTCAGAATGTCTGACACAATATCCCTTGCAACATAACTTCAGTGCTTTACTTTGCACAAATTCAAGAAAACTTTCTCGGTGATTTTTGGCAAAACAATGTTTACAAGGGTTATTAAACTTAATTTTGATCTAGCTTTCTAAGTTTCTATGGAAAGGTGAATTACTTGCATTTTGTTGTGACTCAGTTGTTTACTGTAGCCAGCATTAAAAGTCTAGATAAAGTTTACTGCTTTGGTGACAAATGACAAATTTTGTCTTAGCGTCACTGTTAAATTTGTGTTTATCCCTGTAGTATTACTCAGCTGATTAATGGCCAGGGAACAGCTGAACTGAGTGTATGAATGTACAAGAGTGTGCACTGTTAGTATGTTCATAGGTTGAGGTACACTGACTAGTACTTTGTTCAAATGTTGAGCCAATAAGATGAACAAGATTACTGTCCCTTTGTTCATAGCCTGATAGGATGAGGTGAACAAACATACCCTGTTCATTTGTAGAGTCATTGAGTTGAAATGATTTAATCTAACTTTGTTCATAGGTTGAGGTAAACAGACTGAATGATGGCTATTTTGTTCAAAGTTTGAGGTGAATAGATTAACTGCTACTTTGTTCCTATTTTCATTGATCAAACTAACTTGTACTTTGTTCACAGGTTGAAGTACTAGTAGACGGACAAATAAGTCCTTTGTTCATACATGTAAGATGAGGTGAACATATTGACTTGTTTTTTGTTCATAGTGCTGAAATGCTCTAAAGTTCTGTAATTCATTGTTGAACACCAACTCTGTATTTCTTAAAATCCCTTGTTTCTATTCATAACTTAAGTACCGGTTTATGAGATTGTCTGTTCTCCGCAAACATAATGATCTAGCTGAGCTCTTCCAGACTGTTTGTATATATGTAAATTGTTCATGTCACAAATTATTTAATCTAAACACTTACACCTGAACCTCATGTTAAGAATATCCTAAGAGACAAAGACGGTGCTATCTTATCATATTTACAATACAAGTAAAATCAATTAATACACTGACTGCATTTTACATTTTTTAATACCTACTGTAGAATAGGATTTTTTTCCATTCACAAGACGTACAGTAGAAAAAAACCTGACTGACCTCAGAGAAAACACTGGCTGTCCTCAATCCCCTGTTAAATGTCCTCAAGAAATGGGCCTGCTCTGAAAAATAAAATTATTTGTTTAAACTGATTAGCGGGGTTTTAAATTGCTGACAAGCAAAGAAATAATGATGCAGCAGGTAATCCTATTGGCGTTTTTGTTGTGTGTGTGGATTCGGACTGACTTAAGGTCTATCCAAAACACTGGATCGGAGAATTATTACCGGTCTGCTTAGGTTTTCTTTGTGTGACATTGCGAAATAATCCAAGTCGCCCACCGTGCATACTGTCAAAATTGTATAGCTCCAAGTGACAGCCACAAAATCTTATCTCAAGCTTGTTTAAGAAATTTTGAATTCAAAAGCAATCAAATAGATATGGCTCAGACCCTTCTTTTTAATCTTTATTGATACTAAATATTCTTCAGGTAGACAAGTTATTGATACAATTTATATAACAATCCAAGTGCTATTTTGTAAACTGTTTCACATAGATGTGAAATTTAAATGTTTTCAACATCCTCTCATTCTACCACTCAAAAATTCAAATACAGAATGGTGACACTGTGAGTCTGTGTCTGAAAAGTCAAACTAATTACATTTATACCGTATTTCACTGTCTATGATGCTGTAATGGAAAGGGAGACAACTTTTACAAGAAATTCTGAATAAAATTCAGATTGTCATTTTAGAAAATTAAACAGTACATGCATTACATTCCTGCTTTTTCCTGTTTTGTTATGATGAATGTCAAAACCTGTAACTAACATTGACTTCAGAAGCTCATATAATAACCATCTTATTTTCTTACAGTTAGAAATATAACAAACTTCACTCCAGAAACAGCCTGACAAGTTAAGTTAGTTTTACTGAATGTATAATGTATTCACGTTTGTAAGTCAATAATTTTTACTAATTATACAATGCCATTTTGTGTATCTACACCTCAGGACCAGTATCACAACAACAAAGTTCTACATGCCATGATGACAGCTGCTGCACACAGAAGGTATTGATCGTTAGCATGATTAGGTACAACACTAGGTTCTATAATGCACATATAAGTGAACTAAAATTGAAATAGGGTAGATACATGTATATTAAATTTAAATGTTATCAATTTCCCTCAACAAAGAACTAGTTGAACTGAAGTTACAATGTATATTAATGAATGCTGAATTGCATTTATTATATTCATTTCTTCCGAAATATTTTGTACCCAGATAAAAGCAAGTTCTACAATATCTACAGAGAAGAGGCAATTCTGACCAGCTGCACCCACGATTCCTTGTACAATGAATATGGCTACCAATTCTATGAGAAAAAAAAGTGCTTGAGAACTAGTAAAAATCTAAATTGTACTGGAGATGCAACTAATGAAGTTCTCCTCATCATTTGTCCAATTAATGATCAAAATTTCATGATTCTATATGAATATTTGTTGTTGTTATTTTTGGTCTGTAGTAAATCAGTCAGTCTATAGATTATGAAAATGTTGTAGACCGATTGTCTATGGTACAAAAAAAGTTAATTTGGCACACTGTCAAAAACACGTGGAAGTGGCTATTATACAAATACAGATGTACAAAAATTATAAATCATGAATAAATAAAAGAACGCAGACTAAAAATGTTTATTTTGTATTCAATTTTTCCCCCATTGATGCGCTCATTTAGTAAACCATGCTTATTTCTTTAATTCATTATAATGATACACATGTACTTGTGTGTTTTTAATTATATGCTGTGTTCGCCCTAAACGTCACACTCCAAAACATATTGATTTTGAAAATCTGTGCAGCTGGGCTCTGAGAACATCCACATGGATTTATAAAGATATCAGATTTACAGACAATAAATCCGCATAGTAAGGACTAAAAAAAAATATTGTGTGTTTAGGGTAACCCGACCTAACCTACAAAAATGCCCCTATCCTAACAGTTTTAGGCGTCTTTTTTTATCCGATTGTGATTCTCATATAAGTTCCATTAAAAACCCATTTTTAAATATTAAAAATAGGATTATATATCTGTATTTGTGCCCTCATGCAAAAAAAATATGATAAAAATAAAAAAAATCCCTACCTACCTAACCTAATTTTTTCATCATTGTTACCAGAGACATAAGTAATAGAGATTGGTAGCTCCGCCATTAGCGTGTTTTGTCGTTGAAAAATGTTACGGGACCAACCTTACTTTGAGAACTACATATTAGTAAATTGATATACTGATCTAAAACCAAAAGCATATTGTTTTTATGAAAAAGGTGCATAGGATTTAAAAGTTTTTGAAACAATAAATTGAAAAATAAGATTAATATATAGAAAATATATAGGCCAGCTATAAAACATCGGCGAAATCTCGGACGACGGGTCACCAACTGCCACCTTTTAATATTGTTTATAAGACACAAACTAATAAAAATATAATATTTTGAATGTTTTGGTAATACGTTTTAGCTGTTTTTATTTCGATATATTTGTTTATTAGAAAGATAATACGTTTTAGCTGTTTTTATTTCGATATATTTGTTTATTAGAAAGATATACTGATTTAAACTGGGAATACTTCACAAAAGGGACCGCGAGATTTTGTGAGATTTCGATCAGTTGCCAATCTCTGTTATTTATGTCTCTGGTGTTACCCTAAATACACAATTTTTTTTTTAGGCCTGAATTTGTTTTCATCCATGTAAATTTTTCCAGTTGGAAAGAAGGGATTGACACATCAAAGAAAATATATTCGAATTCTGGCTAAAAGACTACACTATATAATTTGATAATTATTAATAGATTTTTTTAAACTAATTACTAAACTAAGTTGCAACTTTCAAAACTTAATCTGGTGTTAAAAATAAATAAAAACTTA
This sequence comes from Magallana nippona, assembly GCA_033439105.1. Classification (NCBI taxonomy): domain Eukaryota; kingdom Metazoa; phylum Mollusca; class Bivalvia; order Ostreida; family Ostreidae; genus Magallana; species Magallana nippona. Next base: position 60,930,478 of record CM065926.1, on the reverse strand, counting down.
AACAAATTTTTGTAATAATCAAAATCAGCGCCTTACGACCTACAACTTTAGACTTAATACACAGCAGAAAGCTACATACCTTTGTTCTTTTACTTTCAGAATGTTAAATTTGTTCATTAGTTTAATCTTCAATACATAACAAAAAAATTCCTCCTACACTTGGTATGTGATTGATTATATGTCATAGCATAAGTATTAACACACCTGTGAAACTATTCATAGTGTTTTTACCTTAGAATTTAAAGTTCTGTACACATGGATTTCTTTGAATGAACATGAACTGATACGTCCCGCCGAAAGTAAACAAATCGAAGTCATGCAGGCGTTTGAAAATTTGAGCCTAGTGTAAAACTGGAACATATGAGCGTCCGATAGATTTCTATTATGAGAGAGCAAACCGTGTCTGTTAATTTTTTTTTAAAAATATGCCAAAATGTATAGTTAACTGATTTTGACTTCTCAAATTTACAAAATACATTTTAAAAAACTTTAAAGGTCAATCCAGAAATTTCATGATGAGAAATTTGAATTATAAACTTTTTTCCTTTTTTTTCGGAGGGGGGGGGGGGGTCATATCTGAATTGAGTCAGTTTCTTAGTTAAACTTTGTATCCTCTTTTCTGATTTCCTAAGATAACAAAATCATGAAAAAGTATTCCTAATACGATTTTATAAGATAAAATTCAGATGCTGCTTGAGATATCATTTTTAGGGGGCTGGGGTTAGAGTACGTGTACGTGGATGTTTCTTTCTATTGCCACCAGTAAAACGTTGCCTCCCCGTTATAAAGTGGAATAAATTGCTAATGACAGTACTGCTCTGGGGTCACATCATGTTTTTAACAGACTTAAACTTCCACTATATCATGATACTTGGATAGCAAGATCACGTACAAATTGTTGTAAGGGAGTTCCTGATAAAATTATAAAAGATTTTACGGCGCGTCTTTTAACCTCAATGAACCACAATGATACCACAATGAACTTTATGAAGGTGATAAATGATATTCAAAAGGTAGAAAATTTAATTAAAGTTTATTTTCAACCATTATTTTCAACTTTTTCTAACTATGATTGGTCTTGAACATATTTCTTACATACTTAGATCCTAACGCCGTTTAAAAGGCAACATGGCTTCATTGTACGACAATGAGTTTATGGAAGATGAAGTCAATCATCAAGTGTAGGTGTTATATTACTCCCTATTTTCAAACTTGTAAAAAGTATCGTTCTTTCGAAGGAGGTTTGTTTCTTCATTTCAACAAACCTGAAGGACCTACATATAGAGATGCTTTGCACTCAGATATGGTGTTCCGATAGGGCCAAACTTTCTAAAGAAAACATTTTACGCTCCTAAAATAATTCTCCGAAGAATTCAAAAGTGTCACAAAATCCAAAAAATCCACAAAAGCATTTTTAAGGAAGTTATCTCTCTTATCTGAGTACCAATGAACCACAGCTAGGAGCCTTGAGCCCGTTTTGACATTAATTTCAATGTCTTTATTTATGGTTACATTGAATTTAATGTCAAAACGGGCTTGGCCCATGTGCAATAAACCTTAAGCAGAAGAAACAAGTGCATTGTTCTACGTGTGCGGTGGTCTTGCAGATGTAGTCTTTCCCATAATACTATTGATAATTTAATGCAGTGGGTGTTTTTATTATAACTTATTTAATTTACTTGTGTTAATTTCCTCTTTTTTTTAATTTTTTTTAGGAGGCTGGGTAGTCAACAAATTAACCATCAGATCTACCTAAAACATTAAGATATGATTTGTTTAACGTTAGCTATAAACTATTGTATATTCAAAGGAGAAAAAAATATATATTTCACCATTTATATGTGGGTTTTTTTCTTACATTTTTACATAGAGCTCTTATTCTAAAGGAGATCAATGCCCTCTTAATTAAGAATGTTTATGAGAGCGATGGGTCCAATTACACTTAGCACTAGTTTTACCCAACCTCTAATGAACCAAACCGAAAGTAAAATTGTCGGCTACCTGTCAGAATTCCTGGTAAAAAGTTTCACCGGCTTTTGGGTAAGTGAATTTTGTCACGACTTTAACGAGATTATAGTTGTTTTCATCATAATGGATTTATCTATTTTTGATCTAAGTTAGTGCAGCCTTTACAACCTCGAATTTGACCGATTTTGCTATTTATATATACGTAGTTTGGACAGAATTACGATAACTATGATTCATTTCTTCTTGATTGTTCTAATTACAATAATTAATACCAGTGCCAATATAGTCTGATAGTTTAAATATTGTTAAACTATACTGGTTAGTTTCACTATCACAGTAAGTGGTGTTATATGAATGGACGTCCTTTTTATGACGCTGCTTAAATGTGTTTTTGTTTATTTTTTCAGAATTTCAATGAAGAGTTGTGTCCAAGTCAATGCCAAACGACACAATGTACATCAAGCTGACCCTGACGGATCCCGTCACAAAGGCAGAAGAGGATGGCTGCATTCTCCTCAGACGGACCCGCAATGCCGTAAAGAAAATTACCGAACAAGAAGTTCAAATCACAGACCCTGGATATCTCTGTATAATGCGTATTATGGTCAAAGGTCCGTTTGAGGTTGATGGACATCGCTATCCTAGAATAGGGAAATTCTTCAAAGACAGCGACATCAAAATGAAAATCATCAAGAAATTAGAAAAAGTCCTAAAGCGATTATTTTTCAGGATGTGTATACAAGCCATGATGATTGTGAAGATGAATGAGTTTGCGATGGTCAAGTTGTATGAAGAAATCTGCCTCCAGGACATCCGAGTTTTTGCCGTGTTGATTTTACGGATGTCAACCTGGCGGGAGACGATTGTGGATATAAATGGCACTGAATCGACCAACCTTCGGGAGCTCCTACAGATCTTTGCATCTCCGGAGGAGAATTCGGCCAATATTTGTGATGAGACATTCCTGATGCAGATGTCCCTGTGTAACTACATCCAAGATCGTTGTGGGGACAAGTCAGAGATAGGACTAAAGGCTGACAAGTTGCTGGAACTTTTTAAAGACACGCTCACTAATAAAGGCCACAAGCCAAAGAGGCTGGAAGTTAATTATGGGATGAAACCTGATAGAACAATTGTTTTTTGTTCTTGATTATTTTCGCAATGTTAAAATTCTCTACAATTTTTATCTGTCAATCAGAAATACTCCTATACTTTGAGTCCCACAAGTGAATGCTGGTTGGATTTGCTATACATGAATTTTTGTTGCTGTCAGCAGAATGGAGTTTTTGGTTTATTGGTGTTTTTTCTTTCTTTTTTTTTTTTGGGGGGGGGGGGGGTGAGTGGGTGGGTGGGTTTGATTGAGTTTGTTTATTTGATTTCCCCGTTTTGGTTTTGGTTTGATAAGTTTGAGAATGGTTTTGAGTGAAATTTAGATTTTTACTGTAGAAACAGAACTGCAAGCTTTTTTGATAGTTTTTAAAATCATAACATAAACATAAAACAGAAGAAAACTTTAGCGCTGGGCATCTGTCACAATTTCGAAAGTATGTGTGCATTATGTTTTAAGGAAATAACGCATGAAATGACCAGAGTCAAAGTGAGCTGTAGAAAAAAACAGACTACTGTTATTTTATCTGCTTTACTGTTTGATTAACTGGTAAACTGGATTTGCAATATAATATAATTGCAATACCGTTCAGGACAATTTGCCTGTCATCGTGTTCCATTATCCAGAGTGCCTTTATGAGTTTTGATTCTATTTTGATTCTTTTTATTGATATTCTGAACTAGAAATTCAATTCTAATGAATTCATATACACATGTATAGTGCATGCATTTACAATAAATAAGTGTTAGTGATTTTCTTAATACTTTATACATACATTTCATATTGGTGTATGCTTTTCATTTTATGATAGGGAATAAATGATTGTATATATATGTGACAAAATGAATAGATAAGTTTCATGTTTTATTTTAGTGTGAAAACAGATACATGTAAATACATGTAAAAATATGATATGTGCAATATATTTTAATTTTAATCTATGCATAGAAACCTTATTTTACAGTTTGTATGAATGCCAATTAACTTGACAATGTTTTTGTTATCAAACAGTACCCAATTGATCCTGCCATATATTCCAGCAAAGCACGCCTTTACAACACTATATACCAGGAGTATTTTATCTAATCATGTTGTGCTGTGATACAAGTTAATCACCTTTATAGATGCCATACTTAGAGATGTAACATCAGATTCTTATACCCAATGTTTTATTTTGAATTATTTCCTAACATATGTATTTAACATTCTAAATGCATTTCCAATATCCTATGCATAATATGTAAATATTGCCATGTATTTATACATGTATGTTTGTATCCATAAAACTTTATGTTCAAACGTCCAAGCTACATATACATCTACTTTGCTTTTGATCTGGACAATGCTGTACATTTAAAAGTGATAGTGTATCCATAATATAACAGTATTCAAGCTAAGGCTTCAATGTTATCAATATGTACCTTAAAAAAACAACATTGCTATTCCAATGGTCATCCAAATCATGTCCGCTTGATAACCGAAAACAGCCGGTTCATTTTTTTCCTTTGTCAGAGAATATGTTTTGACATTAGTTATGAGTTGACATTCCACTGTTTTATTTTGCTGGCCATTGCTCTAAGACCTGTTATTGTCACCACCAGTGATACAGCAGTATATAGCTGATTATCCTATACACCTCTTAGAGCTAACTTGTGTGTGTGTGTGTGGTAGGGGGGGGGGGGGGGTGGTTGTGTTACATGTTACCTGTATGTGTCATATCACAACCTCTTCCATTTTTTGATATTTGAATATTTATTATATTTTAAATCCTAAACTTAAAAACAATATTATTTATAACAGTAATTGTGCCATTGGTGGTTCACAAATTGTGAGTTTATGTGCATTTAGGGGTTGTTTTTAATACTATGTCCAGATAGATGCCTTAAAAATATACAATAACATGTAGGTAAGACCTACTGCAGCATTAAACATCTATCTCTGTATTATTTATATTTAGAAGAAGTAAACAGGACAGAAGTGCTTTTATCATTAGTATAATTAATTAGTCAAAATCTTCATGGTTATAGATTTTTTTTGCTACTTTTATTATCAATAATGTATTTACAATTAATTACAATGATTTTGGATAATGTGATTTCCCCTGTAAGATATAGATAAGATTGGTCAATTGATTTGTGTGATTTTTTAGTCTTGTCATGAATTAAATGTTACAGTATGATTAAAAAAAAAATAATTATGTTATCATCTAAAATCATCAGCAAAAATATTTATTATACATTTTTTTTCACCATTAATGGAATATAATAAATATAGAAACTACCCTTAGTTTGTTTTGTCTGTATTGAGCCCCAAGTTAAAGTTCATGTAGTTTAAATTCATTTATTTTAAAAAAATATTATTTAAGCTCACGCGAACCAGAGCCAGGCTTAAGTGAGCTTTTCTGGTCAAAATGTGTCTGTTGTCTGTCGTTGGCTTCGTAGTCAACTTTTCACATTTTCATCTTCTTCTCTAGAACGACTAAGCAAATTTCAACCAAACTTGCGATAACCATATATATAACAAAGAGCGAGATGGAAGGCCTACTTTTAATTAGCTTGGTTACGAGCGGTGAGATTCCATTGTTTATATTAGACTGGATATCCTCTCGCTGCTGCTAGCTGATTCGAGTTAAAATTATAACCAATATTACTCGGGTGAACGATGAGGCCCTGGGGCCTCTTGTTTTATTAAATCGCATATCAAATGTTGGTACGGACATTTTACATATAGAAAAGATGAAGGAATATCAGGATTTGTTCAAAGATAGTTTTAAGACCTACGAAAACCATTTAAATCAAGTCTCTTATTTATAGATATACACCGAGTTTTTGAAGGGTTTCAGTATTGTAGGCATTATTTTTTAGATGACAAACAAAATTTTTAATCTATTTGGATTTTTGCAGTAAATGTTACCTTACATATTTTTCTTGAAATCAAAGCATCACATTCTAGAATATGATGGTATTGGTTGGCCTGACACATACTATAGTACAGGTTGCACGTAGATTCATCTTTTGAAGCATTGTACCATCTACAAATTTCTTTTGGATGACGAGGATTTGTTGGTTTACTTTGTTTCTCAATATTCTTGACAGTAAAATATTCTTAACAAAAAGGCTTAAAATACTGTATATACATATATAACACCGTTCAAAGATCCTGTTATGCCTCACAGTTCCATCTTGCTATAAACTGGTTCTTTGAAATTTGCTTGACAACATGTTGGCCAACTATTCTTTAATCAGTCGCAGCTGAAGTCCTTGATTGGAAAATCAATTGAAATGAAAAATGTTCAATATTTGATGATACCCATAACTATTGACACACGCGTATTTCAATCATGTGCTAATAATATTGTATTCCTCATGGGAAAAACACACAATTTCCCATCAAATTAAATTCATATAATCTCTAAAAGCCATATAAATGGTACAAGAGGTACATATTATATGACATAATAAAAAAAAAAAAGCAATGAGGAAAGGTTGGATAAAAGGGTAAGGGAGAACAGTACTATTTTTGGTTATAGATAATTTGATAAAGTTTTCTCATAGAAATGCAGAATCGGTATTTTTTCTTAATATCAAATTACACAATTTTAGAGCAATTAGTTGAGCATTGAAACAAAAATATTTCACAGACTCATTTTGGTTATTACAAATACCAATCTGTTATTTAAAAAAAAAAAAAGATACGGAAAGTGCTGTTTTATTTTGCTTCTTTTTTTACAAACGTTATAGTTGACCTTAATACAATGATTGCTGGATAGCAGCTAAAGCCTCTTGCTAATAGCTAGGCTTTCTCTCAATCATTGGCTTCGAGATAAATTTCGCCAATTTGAAAACTCGTCAAAAGAATCTGATCGATAACATGTCAATTTGGCCCACGCCTGAAGGCGACATCTTGCGGCAAAATTTATGAGCGGAAAAAATTATAAACCCAGAGTAGAACTAATTGAAGATTTCCTTTTTCCTATATTGCATTGATTTGCCTCTTCAAGCAATATTGAAAAGTCGTATCTTTTTTCCAATTTATTGAACCGAGTATATATATATTTTTTTATGATAATAATAATAAAAACTTTTAGGATCAATTTTCATCTTTTATTAAAAAATTATCTTTCGGCATAGTTTTGATTGAAAGCAAAGCACTCTATAACGCATGTATACACACATTTTTGCATGTCATCTACAATATGGAATGAATACAAGAAATGTTTAACAAATACATTATTAACAAACAAGATAAACAATGTCATATAACAATAAACAACATTCAAACGCTTTTCTGAACGAGTGGTAAAATATACAGGTAACAAAGCAACAATAATGCCACGTTATTCAATAAATGACACCTAAACAAAACGAAAGATTCTAAAAAAAAAATATAGGTACAATGTATATCACTTCAAAATACACGTAGAAAAATTAACTCAACGCAGTAGAATGTGTTAAGTTCAATAATAAATAACATTACTGTGAAGCCCGCATCATGGTTAATTATCCTCTACATTGTTCTGAAAGACAGCTTCTTCTTCCGGGTCCTCCTCCAGTCCCGGAAGTTTATTGACGTCTGTTTTGTCCGTCTCCATCATTTCCAGGATTTCGTCGTCCTTGGCCCAATCCTGGACTTCTCCGTCGGAGAAAATAAGAAAGAAGATGACGCCCAGTACATAGATCACAGCGGCTATGTAGAAGGCCACCAGCCATTCTTTCTGGGATTTCTGAAATGCGATTTGATCAAAGTAGAAATAAATAATGGTAAGGCGAAACGCAGTTTTTGAGTTGATTAGAAAGCTAGACGCCTGACGTGAAAAGATACAGAGACTAATGAATCCTGTCATGTAATAGGGTGATGGTCATTAATACTGAAACTAATCATTATCGAAACGAGAGAAAAAAATCACAAAACCAAACAAAACAAACAAGGTTTCATTATACTGGAAATTACAATATTTTATGTTGAAGTAATTATATATAAAAAGAATATTCCAGAACAAATGACTTTACATCCAAAAGATAACTCTTAAGCAGTATACAATTAATTTCATTATAAAGCTTGCTTTGAATCACAGGTTTATTTTTTTTTAAATACAGCGACCTTCAGGTGTCATTGGTATTTTTCTGGAGAGAGAGAGAGAGAGAGAGAGAGAGAGAGAGAGAGAGAGAGAGAGAGAGAGAGAGAGTTGGGGAAAACTAATATTGCCCAGTATAAAAATGTTATCATTCATCAGACAAGGTCTGCTGCTTTGCACAATCCCATCATTCCATTAGCACATAAAGTTAAAAACCTACATTTACTGTGATGGAGGCCACAACATATGGCGCAATGATCCCTGGAATACTGGCCCCCGTGTTGGTGATCCCAAAAATAGTCCCGGCGTAGTTTGGTGCGATGTCACCATGGTTTACGAAAACCGACGGGAACTGGAACCCACAGAAAGCAAGAGAGAGCGTCAGGAGGGCGATGGCCTCAGGCTGCTGGAAACACGTCATGTAGCCCAGACCAATCAGAAAGCCCGCAGGAACGCACTGACCTATTTAGAAATACATCAAATAGTGAGTGCTATGAAAGAGGGGAACACATCTAATGACAAATTTCAGTGGCTACTAATATAAAAACAGAATGGAATGGGGCGTTGTTTTATTTAAAACAATATCTTTTTTACCTATTGCACAAAACAGCGAAATATCATATCATATTTATCATGTTTAAAGACAAGCTGCATCAAATGGTTAGCACTATAACAGTAGAAGATTAAACCCAAAGGGCTAGAACCGTTAATACCTATGGCACAAAACAGCTTCCTTGTCCATTTGATAGTAAGGATTTCTCTTTCGATCAGTAAATCTGCCAACATTCCTGCCAAACTTATCATTACCCAGAAAGCTAGATACGGTATCATGGAATACAGACCATTCTGGAATAAACAAAATGATTACAAAAATTCATTCAATTTCATATATGTATGAGCATTCCTCAATTTGGTGATCCCACTTTCACAATATAACAAGAAAACTCTTACAGATTTGATGTCGAATCTGAGGACTTCCTTAAGGTAGGTTGGCATCTGTGTCAGCAACATGTACGCCCCATAGTTACCAGCGGAATTGGCCACAAGAATGGCCCAAACAGGAAGTGACGTGAAAATAGCTTTCCAAGGTTTGGCCTATGACAATTTAAAGTTTTAATTTCATGCATATTGCATCCGATTTTAGAATTAAAAACATAAATGTAACTTGAAGAGGGAAAATCTCTTACCCTCTTTCTTAAGTCAGGAAGTTCAGAAAGTGTATCTTTACCCAGCGAGTGTTCGATATATTTTCTCTCGATTTTTGTTATATTTGACATCTCGGCCGGTGAGTCCCTAGCGTAGAACCCCCAGCAAAGCGACCAAAGCAAAGAGCAAGATCCTAGGATGAAACTTTCCTATTAACAAAACACTGACGAGAGTAAGAAACCTTTTTCTTTTCCACATCAAAATTCGCCCACATAACGTGATTTAACCGAAGAAGAATGCCGAGAAAATACTTACAGATATTTTTGAATAGAATATATCAATCTTACCTAAGAAATAGAAAATTACAGCCCATCCAGCGGAATCGCAAAGTAAGCTGGATATCGGAAAAGCCAAAGCATTTCCAAGCTGGGAACCTTAATTCACATTATATACAAACATTACATGTATATATATGTACTTTCACAACCTAAATACACCACGAAAGACCTGGTTGATATTAACTTCTATTTCAGTGCACTTACCCCCAAAAGCAAACGCAACAAGCCTACTCCTTTCATGCGGGGGTGACCATTTGGCCCAAAAGACTTGTGCTCCTGGATACATTGTAGCCTAGAATAGAGACTTATCTCTAAACAATCTTTCTTGAAAAGAATAAAAATTATAGAACATTCTTCACACTTTACACCCACCTCTCCCATCCCAATGAGGACACGCGTCACAATGAGAAGGTACGGACTCCCTCGGGCTAGTACTGGGGTCAAGATAGTCAGCACAGAGACGAGAGTCATTCCTACAAAAATCATACGACGAGGCCCAAAGCGTTCCGAGAGGACACCCGAAGGAATCTGCATGACCGTGTATCCCCAAAAGAAAGCTCCCAAAATCCCGCCTTGGAGAGATTTATCCCAAGTAAACTCACCTTTCTGAAATAACAGAAAAATGGAAATGGTTTACGGACTGCAAGATTCAAGCTGTCCATGACAAAACACAACAGCCTGGATTTGAACCAGTTCTTACAATGTTTTGAGATTCCGCCGGTATTGGACATGTTTTTGCTGGATTTTGAGGATTTCCTTCCATAATTGTCCGATTTATGTAGCCTTGTTGGTATCCAGAAGTGACATTATCAGCAAGTGGCACGAACAAAGAGCTGTTGGTGAAGTTCGATTGGAATTTTGCTAAGCCTGGCTTTAGTTCCGATTTGATCATGCATACAATGGCAATACTTAGGTTGACCCTTTGGGCATAGAGGAAAAAGAAACCAATAAAACAGAGACCAGAAAATCGAAGTCTGCATGACGTCCACCATGGAACTGAAATAGAAGATGAGGGAGAATATCGAATAAATAAGGACATCGGAATAAAACACAAAACATAACGAAATCGAATCCTCGTTTGTCACATTACCATGCTCACGAGCCATACCTTGTGATGGGTCCGGCAGAGGTTCGTTCTGAACGAGTTCTTCTAAAATAGACGACACTATGGAATCGTGATGAGGATAATTAAGACTACCACTGCGCATGCGCCGAATGCTTCTGCGTAAATTATCATTTTCTGGGCTCTGATTGAAGCTCTGGCTTCTTACGCTTCTTCTGTTGCGATGTATGGACCTGGAGCTCTGCACGGACTCCTGGCGTTTGACATACTTGCTCCCTGTTCGCTGGGGACTGCCAGACGAATCCCTCATCAGGCTCTCCCGGTCAGAGTTGGTGGACGAGGTTCGCCTAACCTTAACATCTCCATCTTCTTCATTATGGGGTGGGTCTGCTGTCGAGTTGGGTTTTGTGTTACTATTAGGAAGTATGTCTGCTGGAGAGTTTGGAACTGCATTGCTATTAGGTATTATGTTTGTTTTTGAGTCGGGGATGGTATTGCCAGTAGATAATGGATCTTTGGGTGAATTGATTAGGTTTGTTTGGTCATTGTTGAACGAGTCGGGGTTGTTAATTGCTGTTGTTTCTTCGCTAAGTCCTACGGAATCTTTGGGATTGTCACGGTCCATAGCGATCAATTTATGTCTCTAAAATTCTGTAAAATTTCGACAGAAATAAAACAAATGCAAATATCTTAATTTGTGAGAAGTGATCATTATTTCTTATGATTGTGTGTGGTTGCATGGTCATCCAACTAATAAACAAACACAAGATGAAGTTATAAACACGAAGATTGCACACAATCGGAACTCGACGACAAATATTTACTGGTAAAATAGCAAAACAACCATGTTCGACTATGTTCATATATGTTCAACCTAAAAAACGAGCAACATATGTAGAATAAAGATTCAGAAACAGTTGTGGAGCATATGTTGAACATTTCTCAAAATAAAAATGAAAACAAAGGTTTCAATTTAAACGCATGTTAACATGCCTAAGTTTAGATTTTCGTGTTCTCTTCAACATATACTAGTAGTGCACATATACGAAAATTTAAACATATGCTTATCATACGTGCAATTTTAACCATTCTACTGGAATCAAAATCTGAACCTTATAAATTTGTTCAGAAAAAATACACTGTATTCATAAACCTTAAGACTTCTAATTTTCCCCGAAAACAAGGAAAACCTGGCATTAAGAGGTTATTCGCACTACTCCATTATTTTTATTATTTATTTCATCCATTCACGACACTTTCTCAACATATTTATCCAATGGTAGGGCTAGTGATTTAACCGTTCAAGAGACTTGGTTGTCGTGGCCATTTTTAATACTATATTGAACTCCCAAGAAGAAGAGCTCTGTATAAAGATATGAAAAATATTTAGAATTAAAAGCTAAATTAAATGTTTTTTTGTTGTTTTTTTAATTTTTTAATTTTTTTTTTGGGGGGGGGGGGGGTTTACTAAATAATAGTTTATAGCTTTAAAAAACATATCTAAAAATTTAAAGTAGATGGATAATTTGTTGATCATCCAGCCTCCTTAAAAATCGAAAACTACAGCGAGTTACATAAAATTGCATACACATGAAAACAATTAGCAAGCTATTTTCCAGAACTTACTTCAGATTAAATGCTTGCTTATCGGGCACCTGCCGATGAACTATGAAACAAGACCCGCTAGTCGCCGAGTTCTCACCTTTACAGCATGACCATGAATCGGTCAAGCAAAATGTTACAATAGATCGTGGCCGTCAACAGTGTCATGTTGTAACTTTGCATTTTAAATAGAAAGCAATGGAGGAGTGTGGCAAATAGCTGTAAATGTTCCAGTATCTTCGCAGATAAAAAAATTATAAACAAAACGGAGGAATTGCATCATTTCGCTACTGGAAAATTAGTTCGCCCCGTACCGGTGAACCCGGCGGGACTGAAGTCTTAATCTATCAGCCATTGTACTTAATTGAAGTATGTCGGTCAGTAAGTTCCAGGTTGGTTTTCAAGTATTTGTTTTTGATTATGGTTCGGAGAATGGATGTGAAACTTGGCGTAGCTTTAAAATACGAAAACTACAGTACAAATGTGAGTTAATATTGATCAACATATGATGAAGTTAATTTTTAAACGTCTTTAAAAAAGATCTTTTATGAATTTTCTCGAAACCTATTTGGCACATAAATCGACATTGAGATGGAATCTTTCATGAATTTTCTCGAAACCTATTTAGCAAATAAATATACATAGGGATGTCGGTAGGGGACGTGTATTGCATATGCAATACTCACAAAATGCTTATTTTTCAGAATTGTAATAAAATATTGAAATATTAAACTAGTAACAATGTTAAACTTACATCCACTTATAATATCCTCAGCACGTATATATACGCATAGTAAAACAATTTGGCGCTGTTTTCTGCCAACACAGCGGATGTCCGATTCAGGTCTGAGGACCATTACAAGGACATGCATAAAAACAGAGGTTAGAAAAATAACGAATTAACTAATATATAAGAAGGGAGAGTTGTCACATAACAACATCTTTAGCTGTACAGATCTGCGAGATCTTTGTCAAAATCTTACAGCGGCAATAACTTTCCAGGAAAATGACAGTTCCGCGATAAGTAATCAGTCTGCCTATTGATACTGAATGTTGCACAGATCGGAATCCCTTTGGAGTAATGTATCGATTGTTTGTAGGCGAGAAGCAATGTCATTCAAGGTGAAGAGGATATACCAGAATTTTTTTTTCGAATAATTTGTTTTGAAATATTGCTGATTACGCTTTTGAAAGAAGATTTACCACTTTGACTCATGACCAGTATTCCCTTTGAATGTCTTTGCGGCTTTTCGTCTTAAAATAATTAATGAGCATCTTTCTATTCTCTTACATAATTTGTTCTTTTATCAACAAGAAATTTCTTTAAAAAGTACAAATTTGGATATAATTCTTATTACTTGATTATAAAATTCTTGCATACATTCATAAAAGACATTAAAAAAGAGATTTAAAAATTTGATGGTAATATCAATCTTACCTAAGTCCGAGATGTTCCGATAGAACTGAAAACTGAGCTCTTCGTTTCCTCTCTGGATTCAATATGTATCACTTATTATTGTTAAAAGCGCGGGGGAATAAACAGAATAATCTTTGATAAACCCCAGCGTGTTTAAAAACCAATCAACTCGACTGATCCAAACAAGAAAATAAACCTGAGCAACTGCGCAATATCCACCTTAAAGCGCAAGGAGACACGAGGTAACACCGTGATCGTCTGTCGTCGGAAGAATTATCAGATACATCGCTTTCTTTACATTTTAATGATAAGGCATCTTCCAATTCTGTTTTCCATCGATGTTATTTTTAGTGACTTAAACAGCATGAGTATAGGCTTTTTACTATCAATATTTCTACCTTCCTGTTTAGACGATGCTCATCGATACACTATGGAACGCCATGGCTGTCTTAAGGATAAAAATTACATAATATATTGTTGTTTATACACTTATTGTGTCTAACCATTATATCATTATGTTAATACTACATAATACGACTTAATGATATATATGGCTTTACTTCATGACAGGTATCACTGTATTGCTTTCGGCCTACATGCTGCTTCAAAATGAATTCGTAAAGTATGATTTTGACTTAATGAAATGTGTTTTTGACCATATGTTATATGCAATTAACTTAATAAAATATGTTTTCGACCATAACTTATCTGCAAGTGGCCAAATAATATATTGTTTCGACTGCATATTATGATTTTTATGAACGTATTATGTAGTCCTAACTTAATGATTTTAATGATATTATAGTCAGGCACGTAGCATCGTTTTTAAAAGTGGGGAGGGGGGGGGGCAGACTCATCCAAAAATCTTGACAAGCAACTTCCTAAAATCATGAAAATCCTAGTAATCCGGGGGGGGGGGGGGGGGGGAGGCGTAGTACACCTATAACTTCAATTTCATTGTTCATTTTCTTATTATTACTTTTCAATTTTTCGCTTGGTCTCAAAAAAGTGTGTGGGGGGGGGGGGGGGGCAACTCCTTGATAATTCACTTTTTAATATATTCGATCAGTGCTTACTATCTATTCAAGATATATTACTAAAGTCAGGTACTCTTTACACAATTGCGCTTAAAAATATAGTTCCATTTATGATCAGCAGATACAACATTACAACAGATGTTTAGAATATCGATGTATATGTAATATGTGAAAGAAAACTAAATTAACGTAAAATTATTTTTAATAAAAATCATCTTTCCCCAAGAAATGTAAATGTGAAGTAATCATATTCCTACGCTAGCTGCCTCTTCATGATCAATCTTTTTCACGATCATATAGGTCATTCTTCGATTGACAATTTTTTCATTAATGAATATTGCTTAAATTATTACAATAATTATGTTACTTTCATGATTATTGTTCGTTAGGTATCACACAATCTCTTTTAATTATTTATTGTGCATGAGTGTGTGTTTTTCTTTTCTTTTCGGTTATGCAATACCTGCACCATATTTCTGATCGCACTCGTGTAGACTCAGTTTAAGCACAGACGTGTGTACTGTTTGCTGGTGACGCAAGACTGGTATTTGCTAAGGCCATGAAGAACTATATACGCCAGTTTCTTAACAAGTTCAGTCATTTTAACTTAGAGAATGCCTGAGCACAGTGAAAATTCGAAGCCTGATGGTTAGACACAATAAAGTGTATAAATAACAATATAATATGTAATTTGTATCCTTAAGACAGTCATGGCGTTCCATAATACACTATGTTATATGAGGGAAGGGTCTGATGAATATTTTTTCCTTCTGTCAATTGTCATGCCCTCTCGCTGTAAGAAACATGGTTCTTTGTTTTTCCCCGTGAACCGGCGTTGCGATCCCTACAAGCTGACTCCGGGTCACTGACCTACAAAGCCAGTTAACCCTATAGCTACAGTTTAATGCACTTTTTGTCAATGCAGTGTTGTATACACCATTAAAAATTACTTCAGTATATTATTAATTTGTGGGGGGAAATGGCGGAAAAATAGAATATTATTTTTGGGAACACGTGTACATCAAATAAACTTGGCCTCTTAAATAGGCAGCCAAAGACTATCTGTTTAAACAATTAACCGTGACAAAAATTAAAGAAAGCCAAAATCACACAGGTAGTGGATATACTTGCTGTACATCCATAACTTCCAGTCGTTACCGGTTTTTTCCGGGGGTGAGTCCGTTCTTATCTTTACTTACACATTCACTCTCAGGTCACGAAGTCAGAAAGATCGCAAAAAATGGGGCGACCTTGACAGAGGACCCATCGCCAAAGTATATGAATGACGGATCACCAAAGTACATACATGCATGACGGATTCTTTAGAACGATACATTTATATACTCATGTATGTACACTAAGGTTTTGGTTCAACTGCAGTTCGATCAACAGTTCATCAATAAACTGTTGAACTGACATCTGTGATTTTGATATATCGACTAGTTATAAATCGGTTCCATAGCAATACAAAGCCGTGTCGGCGGAACTTTTAGCGGGATATTAAATGAATGATGTTGAGAACTGCTGATCACGAGTCAATAAGATGGAAATAACCTGGTCTCAAGTCGGAAATAACCTGGTCTCAAGTCGGAAATGAAATCCAGTAATCTGTTAAACAACAAGATTGCATTGCCTTTCTAAAGGTGAACGAACAACCTTGCGTTAGAAGTGGGCGTATAAAATATAAACTGTATTTCTTTCAAATGCAGTACTTACCTACCATTGTTACAACGCACTTTGAAAAAAATTTCAAAGTGCGTTAAATTTGGGACCAAGTCAACGCACTTTGAAAAAATATTTTTTTTTCAAAGTGCGTTGATATGGTTGATATTAACGCACTTTGAAAAAAAAATGTGCAAAGTCTAGTCGAAGTCGTAAAGACCCTCAAATATGATAGTTAAATGATTTAACCTAGTTTTGCTCGATAAGACATTAAAAAGAGAACACATGAGATTTTTAGCTTTCTTAAACAACAATTTCGCAATGAAGAGGCTTGTCGATAATATCATTTAATGTAATAATTTACACACGAAGAAAAATAGTTCAAAAGGTAATTGCGATATGTAATTCAAAATATCACGTAAACTGCACCAATTAGTCGTCAGCCGTCCTTCTAAATAATTTATTTTATTACTTTGTGAATATTTACTCTCTAAAAAAAGAAAAAGAAAATAGGATTAATTGAGGGACACAATAGCTGACCTATATACGGAGTTTATATGCCTATGAACAAATATAATGACAAAGTATATCAAATACAATACTAGTATATTGTTTTAAAATAAATGCAAAAAAGTGCAGACTCAAATGTTGATTTTTAAGTTGATATGTTTTAACGGCTGCACATGTAAATATCTTACTTTATATATCGAAATAATTTGTTTGGTTTGAATTTGAGAAAGGGATTTATGCTTAGAAACCTGCATATGTATAAGTTTATGGAATTGATATAATGTTTGGGAAGAAAAGATGATGGGGATGCATTCTTCAAGTAACTGATATAAATATTTATTGGAAATTGTACTGTACCTTTGGTTGTACGTACCCTCCCTATTCTCAATGATGCCAGACCATATTAAAGAGTGTTTATAAAGAAATATAAATACTTAATCTGAATAAAACGAAATCAGTTAAGAACGAAGTCCCTATTTTGTGATTTATACTCTTTTTTTTTCAAAGTGCGTTAAGTGTCTTGATAGTAACAAATGTTGATGTACACTCATAACGCACTTTGAAAAATATTTGCAAAGTGCGTTGACTTGGTCCCAAATTTAACGCATTTTGAAAAAAATTTCAAAGTGCGTAATTTTTTTAAAGTGCGTTGCCACATACCGTATCTATTAAGACAAAATGGACAAGGGTTTACCTCATTAACTACAGGTAAAAAATTAATTAATTATTGTATTCTCTTTGAATTTTTATGACCCAAACAACAAATTTATCTTTAATGATATTAATTTCAGATAAAGAGAACCACTGAGTAGGCAACCACCGAACTACCAAAGGTCATCGACCGTCAGACCATTACATTCCTACAAGAAATACAAATTAAACCCAGAACACACCAAAATCGACGTGGTCTGAACTAGTTTCAAGCCAATGGCGTCCAGAAATCAGAACACAACTCTTTGATAACTGTGGTTTGCCGGGTGTATACACATTGCCCTCAAACAGATCAATCACCACCAAGAAACACCCGACATCGCCGTCCACTGGGTAAAAAATCAAATCAAGGGTCCAAAAGGGTTAATTAATTAAGTAAGATAGATATACATATTTCCTAACCAAAAACATTAGCAACAATATACAGAGAAAAGGTTTCAGAAAGCGATGCTACTACATACAAATTAATTACGTATACAATCTGTATTTTTTTTTTAAAATTCGTTTGTACTGTATGTATGCGTACTTATCAAGGTAAAGTCATACCGGCACATGTTCAGTTTTACGATCTATGAATAAATATAAAATTAGCTTATGCAATGCAGCAAGACCTGAGGATAATAATTCATACCCGATTTTATGAAATCGTTTTAGATGAAAACATATTGCATTGTAACAGAATTTTCAACGTTGGTTACATTTGCTAACTTCTTGGTTATCCCCCATGATTTTAATTTCTCTATTTCTTTTTAATGTGTTGTTTCATTTTCTTTTTAATTATAAAGGGGACATGTATTTTAAAGATTATTACTGTGAAATTTAAAGATAAGTTCTTGAAATTTCCAACAATCAAAAATACCCTCTAAATAGTTGACTATGTTTGGCATGCAACAATATTCTTAATTAAGCTTTATCCTAATTAACTGCAAAACTGACGCTTTTAATTATTTGTTTGTGAATTTACTGGGTGGCAGTAAATACAAAATTTACAACATGACATCTGCAGCAAAAAAAAAAAAAAAAAAAAAATTGTTCGATTTCTTTAAAAAGATGTTTTAAAAAATGAAGAGCTGGTACGGTTCTTTATCTACTGTGAAATTATATCTTAAAAGAGAGATTACAGCACTAGTGTATACTGGTCATAGATACGAGTAAATAAATGAATATAGAAATTTGATAAAAACAATAACAAAACAATAATACAAAAATCAATATGATGTAACATTTTCTGAATTAAAATTGATATTTGTAAATTTGTTAATTAAGTTCAGAATAACTGAAGACAAATAACGATTTTGTTTTGTTTTTGTTCTTCAGTGCTGAAGGTTCGTGGTTACTTTTGAATTAAGAATCTTCAAAGATTTTCATAGAGATACTGTGAACGTCTTATCATTAAATTAAGTGTCTTAAAATTATCGATCCACAGCAAAAACTAGCTTTGTGAAAGCCAATTGTCGGCTGAGTGGGAGAATGCTTGGAGAGAGAGAGAGAGAGAGAGAGAGAGAGAGAGAGAGAGAGAGAGAGAGAGAGAGAGAGAGAGAGAGAGAGAGAGAAAGGGGGGTATGAGATGGTGTAACTTTATCACTTTAATGATGCACAGTAATAAAAATAAATTCTTTTTGTAAATGTTTCAAAACGAAATCCAGTGGTTTTTATTTTTTTTATGTTAGAAGCTATCTCTGAACAGGACATTAAATATCACGGTGACGATGTGATAGAATAGATAATTAATGGCATTATAACAGGAATAAATACTGCATTCATTCATAGCAAACCTTAGAAAGATTTCGTATAAAACGAATTATTCCACAACTATTCAATATATGTGTGCTTTCGTCGCCAATACAGGCTAGTAAGAGTTGTCTTTCGCTGAGTAAATGAAGCATTATCTTGCAATCTGATTAAAATCAGATTCTTGATCCGCTCCTTGTTTTTCTATTGTCGCTCCTCGTGTAGCGACAATAGAAAAACAAGGAGCGGATCAAGGATCTGATTTTAATCAGATTGCATTATCTTGTAGGTCAATATGAAAATGTTTCTGTAAGAGATGGAATTTTAAGCTATGTTTTTACCTATATATGTTTGAATGTGGCACATCTGTAGATGGAACCACAATCGTTGTAAACTTTGTCTGATCACCTTACGCCATTGACCACTCGAGTAAGAATCATTCTCTGCGTTCTAAATTTTTTTATTGTCACTGTTCTGTTTATAACCTCAAAGTAAATGCAGTTGTGGTAATTGATTTTTTTCTTGTAAATATCACCGATATTAAGTACTTGTAATCACATTGTTTATAAAATTTATATTTTTTAACTCTTCAGAATTTTATTAATTTGTAAGCACTTCGAGATTATTATTCATGTGATGCGCCATTTTTGAATTCACCGTGTTACATGGTAGATGCCCTTTACGTCTTGTTCGTGTAAATACTAGTTGTCAGTTAATGTAAGTATGAACTTTATTATATGATGCTTTTGTTTATGAACAACACTTATTTTCACTATTACAAAATAAGAGTGTTTGAAATGAAAGCTATAAAGGTGGCATGGGACACCTCCATATTGTGACGTGTATCCGATCGGGATAAACAATAAAATCTAGTATAATTTAATAGTTTTTTCTTTCCCGAAATTGTTACCTAACAGCATAGCGCAATGGGTTAGAGTGTTGACTACGAGTCTGTAAGTCATGAGTTCGAATCCCGATGGGGCTTTTATAATTTTTTCCTTTCCAAAAATGTTTAAAACCTATTTTTGGGTCAAAAATTGTGAAGTTTGAAAATTCTAAAACGGTGAAAGTATTTTGATTATTGTGTACTTTTATCCACATTAATATCGACAGGTGTCCCATACCACCTTAATAGGAAAATATTTATCATTCAGAAGTATAGCATTGTGATATGTTGTCAAGTAAATACCAGAGTTATGCCACTGTAACATTGTAACAATCACTTAGTTTGATATCGTGGCTTGTGAAGATTTCCGTTTAAAAAAGTAAGTTTACGAATTTTATCATCTCTCTCCTGGCACGCTGCATCGTTTTTAAAAGTGGGAGGGGGGGGGGGGGGGCAGACCTACCCCACATCTGGACAAGCAATAACAACCACCCCCATATATAATTTTTCAGTGTCCAACACAAGTGAGGGGAATGGCAGTTTCTTCAAAACTCAATTTTTTATATGTGAATTTAAGTAAAAATTATGTTCTAAAAAAAAAGTGCTCTTGCCCCCAGCCCCCCCCCCCCCCCAACGATGCAACGCGTCTACTCCTGCTTGCTCTCTCTCTCTCTCTCTCTCTCTCTCTCTCTCTCTCTCTCTCTCTCTCTCTCTCTCTCTCTCTCTCTCTCTCTCCAGGATATCAGACTATAAGGCCCCCTACTGGTACATGACTCACTAAACTTGACTCACTAATTTAAACTACTCAATTAAGAAGAATGAAAAACAAGTGCGTGAGATTAATCAGTGTCATCGGAATCAGAAGCCGTTTACTTGGAGTGTATGCGGACAGTTGGTAAGACGTTTAAAACCCACGAACTACATTGGTTTTTGATACCAGTATGCATGGAATCTTATGGATGTAAGTGAAGACATAGTACAATATGTCTTGTTGCTTGAAATGACATTACTAACTTACAACAACGCGTTTCCCGGTTTGTAGATCATGTACGGTTTTATTTAAAAGAAGTACATGTATTTATTGATTTTCAAAATTTACTTCAAATTCTGGCTGACCATTAGAATTACCTTAGTGAAGCATTATTAACATTAAGAAAAGAAAAATAAGTTTTGAAAATTTTCAGCTAAAATCGTGACCATGGCCCTTTAATCTTTATATCATTCAGTTTTAACAGGACCTTTAATTATTTTACGAATCAAATGAAACGTTTCTTAATTAAGCAAATAAGCCATTTTATTCAAAAACTTCAATGGGCGCCTATCAATGGGAACTGTTTACAACATCAAGCATAAAAATATTGAAAAAGTGAAGCACTTTTATTTTGAACATCCAGGAGCAAGTCTGCTGCCCAACCTAAACTATTTTATATCTATTATTACTCTTTATTACTCTGTATTCTACATGATCATCCACTTTTTCTACCACTTTTTGTGTTATTACAATTTTTTTCTCTTATTTATACTTATTGACACATGTATTACTATGTTGTATTATAATATTATATATAATTTATTAGACCCTTGACATTACTATTTAACGTAAATATGTTATATGTACCTCATGTACCATTGAATGTTAATGGTTTGAGAGAATAAACTGAATTGAATTGAACTACTGAAATAATACCGTTCGCTCTAGTCTCTCGTTTGGCACTCGCTTAAAAATTGTTTAATCTTTTGTCATAAACTCATTTAAATAACAGCATAGCCCCCGAAGTGGAAATTACCTTACTATAAAAGACTTGCTCTTTGAAGGAAAAAGTTGATCGGTTGCTTTAACTTGAGAGGATATATTTATTTACCAGTACGGATAGATATTAATTCTCTTGGAATTACAATGCATTTACTACTCAATGAAAATGTATAACCACTACATGATTACCGGTATATGTATATATGTACATGTATATACATTTGTATATTTTATTATTATTAATTAATACGCACTACAATCATTAAAGAACGGGAAAAAGGTTACAATTCACACCACGACATATATATTTTTGTTTTTCTAAATATACTTTATGTTGTTTTCAGATGATAGAAGACGTCTTCTTAATTGTGAATATCTGCGCGGGACAGTGGAACGGGTCCTAAAAGAATTACAGACACTGAAGATGGACAAAGGTACTTTCCATACCTTATTCCTCGGAATAGAAAGGTCCATAACTCTTTTTACGTCGATTCCAAGCTCGCTCCGCACCGCAGTGTTACCACCCGTTGTTTAGCTGTGGGAAGACGAATCAATTTGGACCTTGTAGAATTGCTTATATTCTATTTTGGAAGAGGATGCCACTACAATAGTCTCATCTTGCAGTCTACTAGCCAAGGAGTTTGGAATCATCCACCTGAAAAAAGAAATTGTGAATGTGATTTTTAAAAACCGAGCAATTCGTTTCTAGTTTCACAGATATGGCAATCAACGACTTTGTCCACGTGTTAGAGACTTATGAAGATACGAAGACCATGAAGTGGAACTCGTTAGGATATTTCGAGCTCTGCTAAATCACACGACTGACTTATCCTTTGCAGGAATTCGTACAACAGATTTCAAGAACATTTGTTGAATGCAGGGAAAGAATGAATAAAATTAGTGTATATCGTATGTTTTATTTGCGTTTGTATATTTATTCAACGCTAACGATTTAACGAATCAGGGGGAATTATCCAAATTATAACTTATAAATTAAGATCCCGAAGATTTAAACGCCATGTCTCGGACCACGACTATCCTTTCCCCCCTAAAATTTCCTCGTTTACATCAATCTTCGTAATCTCGGGGAGAGGGCTCTTTTCCCAAATATTCATGCTCGAGAACATTTAAGCAATGAATGCTTATTTTGGGATGTCGTCGGTCCTATAACACACCAGGCCGTGCAGACAAATTGAATGCCGCGCGTTAGGACCGAACATCCCAAAATAAGCATTTATTGCTTATATTTCTTTTAAATTCTTGCCTTGTCTGCAAATGTGATTTATACCACAAAATTACTGTATTATCCTAAGGGTAAGTTCAATTGATGGAAGAGCTATTGTAACAGCCACAAGAGTGAACTCCGATTTTCGCTTGTGACGTTGCACTTCGACGTTTGTGACGTCATAATAAAACTCATCATCTAACCTAAGTGTGTTCATAGGAAATTGAACGTCGCAGATTTCCAATGCAAACATAAGGGGGAAATATACACTGAATGTAAATATATTCCTATCATTGCACATGTTACAAGGATATATTTACATTCACTTTCTTTCCCCTTTTAAATTGCATTGATTGATTTGAGTGATATTTACTCATAACACAGAAGACCCAATCACCAAATTTGGTGCGTATGAATACATTGTCTTCCTTCAGTATTTCTCGAAGAACATGACTGAATCTCCTCGCGACTTCAAACCGGATCACGACCTGATCTTATTCTTACGCTGATTAATATTTCATTGATGTAAATACTTTTTTTTAAACAGTTAAATGAATTCAATTGATTAATTTCTTAGTATACCAAAAGTAAATTAATCAAATTACAGAATGAAAAATAAAACTGTGTTATAATTTAAAACGCTGTGCACTATTTTTGTCAGCATAATTTGCCTGTTCCAATGGCTCTTCCGTTAATTGCGTATTACTAGTTGAATAAGGCAGATATTTTTAAAAATAAATCATATTTGCGGAAAGGGATTGAATTTTAAAAAACGTACATCTGTAAATATAAGCATTGAATCATTATTTTTTGAAAGATGTGGTCTCATAACTGCAACGGTGTGTGCAGACAAATTTTCATAACGCGCTAGCGTGCGTTATTCAATTTGTATGCAGACACCGTTGCAGTTATGAGACCACATCTTTCAAAAAATAATGATTCAATGCTTAAATGTCTAAAACTAGGCGGGAAATTGTATTTACATAAGATGCGAGATCAATTGTAAAGTGAAGGTTAGTGACGATAAACACCCTGGGATAGAGGGGCGCCTTGGGACGGCCCCGAATGGACAAACACACGGCTCTAACAAGTATACAAACCCTCATTTTTAAGCGGCTAGGATATACTCTATACGCGTTATGTCATGTAACCAAAACTATTGCGCAACCCGGACGTTACTATGATGAATCAAAGTATTGAGAGTACTGAAAGTCGATCTTTATTTAACGTGATCGTACACTATTTTTTAACAAAAATGACAAATTCACATTTTCATTGATCCTTAAGTGGTTGCAAAACTTTACTGAGTCCAGGTCCAGGTAAAAAAAAAACAGGCAGTTTATCATGACAACACATTTGTCATCACAAGTTCCATAAACTAATAGCCCTCTTCTAAGTTTTATAACATACAATTACCCGTGTATTGTGCAATTAAAATGAAGGGTGACTCCCATGATTTGGTGCATATTTTACACTCGTCCTTTTTTTTTTTTATTGAGTATTGGGTTATCAGTAGCTTTTATTTTATCTAATTATTTATAGCTGGGAGGTTAGATTCTCCGATCTTTTGTGTAAGCCGAATTGCAAGATAGATCAAGTGGTCCAATACTCAGTACTATGTGAGTTAAAACTTGAAATGTACTTCTTGGCAATATATCGTCATATTAGGAATTGTTTTTAGAAAACACATACACCGATACTACAGGAAGGGAAATATATTGACGTCATACCGTAAAATGTTGATTTTTTCAGTATATGAAATTTATACCGAGCGCAGAGAGGTTTAATGGTATCACGTATATATAAGAAAATCAATGAAAAATAGTGAATCAGGGGTACTAAGGGCTGAAAAAATTTCTTCCAGCTCATGGGCGCCGCCATATTGGGGGCATTTTGTTCGACAAAGTTAACTCATTCATTAAATGTTTATTGTCTATTGACTCTATCAAAAACTTTCCAAGTTTTCAATGGAAAGTAATTTAAATGAAAATGATTAACTTTGCAAACCAGATAAGTTTCTACAGTGCTTTAATCAGGAAATTAGACTAGTTTCACGTATGTCTTATCAAATCATTAGATGGAAAATAAAAAGATTTACATCAGTGATCTTTAAGACACTGAATAAAGTATAAATAGATAATTTATTAATTCACAAAATAGATAAGCATTGAAAAGAAATAAAAAAATTCTCGGAATTACGTACTTATCTTCGGCTATTTCCGAAAACACAACTTTTACGTTTTACTTATAAAACATTACGTCATAATGTAGTTTGAGCACGCGACGTTTAGTTTAACTTTTGCTTATGATTTGAGTAGGCAGGTGGATCTTACTGTCTATATTTCAAAGCATAAAAATCTGCGCTCGGCTCAACGGTCACATCGTTTACATATTATGCAGAATATGTAGAGAAGAGAATTAGGAGAGTTAAACAAATAAGACAAAAGGTCTTTGCGCTGAGCAAAGATAAGGAGAGCTAAGATGGAGAACGATTAAATGAAATAAAACAGACTAAAATCTTCTTATTACGCAGATCGCTACGTATCACGTATATCGCCACAAATTTTATTACGTAGATCGCTATAGATCACGTAGATAGCTATAGATCACGTATATCGCCACAAATCTTATTATTATGCAGATCACTACAGATCACGTACATGTATATATCGCCACAAATCCTCTCATTAGATTGATATAGATCTTTTAATCACGTAAATTGCTAGACATGATGTATGGAGATGTAGTAAACGAAACCCCAGTTTCTCTGAGACAAGAGCATCCAACAATCCAAAAAATTGTGAACTCATGCAGCCTTGTACATTGTAGGACAAAGACATCCGAGATTTAAAAAAAATATTTTCTTTTCATAGATAAGAATTATTAATATTGGCATGTCTGAACATTTAAACACATTTGGTCATTAATAGTAATATTTATAAACATACATTAATAAACAAACATTATTTTCTTAACGTGTGACAATGACCGTGCAGTTAATAAAAATGAAGTTTCCATTTACATTATTACAAGTATACAGAACCAAACATCACGGATTTAATATCAAGGATACACATAATCAGACAAAGGTAGCCTAATTACATGTCGGGGGCACAGGAAGAGTAAAACAACCGGGAGCCATTAACTATTCAAAACAATTGGAAGGATATAGGAGTTGTTACAAGAGCAATTAATGAATCATATATACAACTGCAATACTCAAGTCGAAACAAATTAAGCATTGTATACCAAAAACAGGAAAATCAAAACAATTTTTAAAGAACTGGCGTCCTATCAGTCTATTCAATATAATGTAATAAATTAGTTTCAGGTTGTAATGCTGAAAGAATCAAATATGTCCTTGATAAATTAATAAACAGAGACCAGGCAGGATTTCTAAAAGGCAGACTTATAGGTGAAAATATTAGGCTGGTCTATGATATCATGCACTTTACTGAATACCAAGCTAATTGAGATTAAAATATTACTCAACCAATGGAAATTAAGTAGGCTGCTCCCAATAGGCAGACTTACTGTTCTTAAGACACTAATTAAAATAAAATTAAACCACTTAGTTCTTGCATTGCCAATGCCTAATGATGATTTTTTTAAAAAGATCTTGAGCACGAAATATTTGAATTTCTATGGAACAGTAAAATTCATAAAGTTTAAAAAGACACTCTTATTCAAGATTATAGATATGTGGAATTGAAAATAAAAGAATACAGGAAATTTATAACTGCACTAAAATCCACATGGACCAGAAGAATGTTGCATTCAAATAGTAAATAGGTTTCATTACTCGAATTAATAACCCACTGTAATACTGGTAATTTGTGGAAAAGAGGATCTTCGTTTGTTTTTGATTTATGTAAGACTATTACAAATCCTTTCTGGAAAGAGGTTTTCTTATGCTGGACTCAGGTTGATGAAAATATTAGTAAAACAAAAATGAAAATTTGGTATAAACAAATACGGACAACCCAAAGATTCAAATATAAAATAAACCTATCTTTCTTAAAAACAACTTTAATGCAGGCAGCATCTTCTTATTGTGTGATGAAATACATTTTATGAACGGCAGTGTAGCTAAACAGATGCAAAAAGTTATCATTTAAGCGCGTAAGACTTCGAGGTATTATTTATCAAGGGTTGTCAACGAAGTAACTGGTTTCTACTTCAGACCTCAACTGAGGAACAACCTTTGTTATCGCTGCTTATATACTCTCCTATTCAACGAGGATCGAAAGGCAGTGATTAACCGGAAGTGCTTATTACTCAGCGCATTTAGACAGAAAGGGATAAATTATTTCGATTTCGACATTTGTTTCACAATTATCTAAAAGAATTAATGAAACAAAACAAAGAAAATATGCAATTTTTTTAAAAACAAACTTTATTGATTGACATATAATATCTTTACTTTTATTGTTTTATAGCTACCCAAAATGATTTAGTGGAAAACAGAATCAGAAAAAATTAGTCCGAATTTCCTCTGTTTTGCTATATTAAGTTTATTTTATGTTTGAGTCTAATTTCATAAAATCATAAAGAATATCGAATGTTATGTCAATAATTATTTTTTATAAATATTTACTGCATTTAGAAAATAAAATTACTCCTGACATTGAGATTTATAACAATCCGATTTGACAACTCAAACCCTGAGTAAACAACATCCTTAAAGTACAAGCTCATGTACCAAATGCAATATAAGTTTTCATGAAAACTAATAAAGGTTACAAAGACCAGTTTACGGTATATTGATTCGTAAAAAGAAAGATTCAGTCAAAGCAATTTTTAAATGAAAATAAAGTTTTTTTCTGTGTAAATAAAAAATGGTTCCCAAATTAGCTGAGAAATATAAAAGATAAGTTGTTGCCATGTTTAAAATAATAACCATAAAAATTATTCCGGCTTATACAATTTTTAAAGACAAAAGTAATAATATCTCCACGAAGAATTTATTATAATCTTTGTTTGCGTGGATCTTTTAAATACATGTAGTTATTGTTTAGCCATCTTCCCAAGTCAACACTTTCTGATCCGCTCCGCTCAACATAAACTTTATGTAGAGGGGAGCGGATCAGAAACTCTTGGCTTTGGGAAGATGTTGTTTAGCAAACTCGAGACTATGTTTATTGTGTAATAAAGGTCTCATTGGCGACGAATTTCAGTATATTTTAAAATGTTCGGCCCTAGAAGAAATAAGGAAAAATACCTGAACACAAAATATTGGAAAAGACCAAATTTTTTTTAAGTTCTCTGAACTCATGATCAATAACAACTGTAAATCGCTAAGAAAATTGTGTGTATTTATTTCAAATATTTTCGATGCTGTCTGTTCCCCTTAGTTGTTTTCCTATTTTGATCCTTTATACCATAGTCTTACATAAGTAGTGATTCTATAGTATGTCCTTTTTTATTCATATCTCTTTCCTGTATGAAAATATACCTATATGTATATATACCTCTGACGATTTGTATTTTTGTGTATTCTATATATATGTTCCTCTTGTACCAATTTATTTGGTTTGAGCGAATAAACTGAACAGAGCAAATTCGCAAAGATTATTTAGATATGTCATTTCGCCAAGAGCCGTAATTTAAAGGCGTGTCCGTAGTTTCTTTCGTTTTTATAATTATTAGTTAGTATTTGATCATGGATTAACGTTTACATTCATATGCAATATACAGACAGGTAGATAAATATGTATAGGAATCTAAGTTTATCGACACAACAGGCACGTAGCATCGTTTTGGAAATGGGGGGGGGGGGGGGGGGGGGGGTGCCAGACTGAACAAAGGAAGATAGGCTTCTTCCGAAAATCCTAAAGAATCCTAATCCGTGGGGGTGGGGGGGGGAGTATACCTATAACTTCAATTTCACTGTTTATTTCCATTATGTTTATTCATTTTTTTAATACATACATTTTAAGAAAAATCTTTCCTGCGCCAAAAATGCTAACCCCCCCCCCCCCACCCCCCCGCTACGTGCCTGCAAAGATTGTGTGCACTGGATTTTAACATTTTCCTACCATCGTCCAATAGTTTTCTGTTTCCCCTCCACTCTTCCTGCCACTTGGATAAAATGGGTTATCATTCGTGAATGATGACAATATAATACAATAACTTAAGATTTTTAAGGATCTTTCATAACAACCGCTTGGTCATAAGTTTATCGTTAACTTTTGGTCATCCTATTAGGAATTGATAAGCTCTTAATCCTATCAATGTGACTATTAAGTGTGATTATTAAGTGTGATTATTAAGAATTGTAGATAATGAGGGAAAGTGATATTACATAAAATATTATATTGTTTCCTTTTTAGGGCATTTTAATTTAAAAGCAAAAATCAAACTGTCATCAAACAGTTAAATTCAGAAAAATAAGCAATACGATATTGTCGGGAAATTAAGGATATGTTTTGGGAATATTACAGGAAAAATTCCTTAAAGAAAACGCTATAAATAAACGCTCGTTTTTATACATCTGTTCTTCAATTAACTTTGCCGTGGTGAAAGGAAACCACTAGCGCGTGCAGAATTTTTTAATTCAGAAATTTGATACATGTAGTGTGTGCCTCATACAGGCACAGGTTAACTGGGGCTTGAAAAAATAAAAAAAATAAAATTTTATAAAAAAGTGACCAGATAAGTAACCAACAGAGAACAAACGTGAAGCTACTAGTTTGTACTTTGTCCCACTCCTTTCAAGCTGCTTTAACGCTATTGTTTATGCAACCTTATTAGATCCTCTCTATTTAATTGGTTCAATGAACATTACAATGTTGTTGTATTAAAAACCCCATAACTTGGGGAGATGGGTTTTGATATTGCAAGTTGCTTCAACTATTATTATCCTCAAGTTCCCTTTGCTTTGTATATTTCTAAAAACGATTATCTTTAAATTAAAGAAACTATTCAGACAGCATGGATATTAAAGAGATTATAAAGAGTGTTTAACAGGATAAGAGTGGTTGGTTTAATTTTTTTTAAATTATGAATTGAATTAAAGTGCTAGAATGGACAATTGAATTTTTAACGGATTTTTTAGTTTGTTTAATTTCCGAAATAGCAAGTAACGGCATTTTTATAGAGGAATGAATTCAATACAAGACAAATTATTATACTGCACTTTCCAAGAACAAGCATTCAATGCTTAAATACAATTTTTTCCGCCAATCAGAAAGCGCGTTACAAAAAAAATTATTATAACGTAACAAATTAAAAATACATTTATTTATATCAATTTCTAAGAAGTTGTTTGCAGGTGCCTCTTTAAAAACATCCTGCATTGTTATGGAAAACGAGACAAGTTAGAGACGGGTTTTATCAATCTTAAGGAATTAGAAGTTTTTCTATATTCAAATTATGAATGGTGCTTAGTTTGTTACTTAACACATTTTAGATCTATAAATACATCCGCTTGACGTGTCGGGGATGTTCTCTGTCTCTCTCCCTATCTGTCTCAGTATGTCTCTCTATCTCCCACGTGGGACGGAGGCAGAATCGGATGTAGGTCAATAGAAACCCGAGCTAAGTGTTTCCACTTCATTCCGATTTCAGCGGGCCGAACAGCCGGGATTTGTAAAATGACTACCGGCCAAAAGGGGGTAAGTTGTTACAGTAGTGAATTGATTTTGTCCCCACTCTCTCTCTCTCTCTCTCTCTCTCTCTCTCTCTCTCTCTCTCTCTCTCTCTCTCACCAATGATAGTGGAGGTAAGATTGTCACGGCAGTGAATTGATTTTGTCCCCACTCTTTCAAACTTGAGATATAGTGAGGTGTTAAATTATTTTTACTAATATCCACGGATCTGTTCTTTTATTAAAACAGAGTAATAGATCCCCCCAAAATTAAATAAAAAAGTAATATTCTTTTAAACAGAGCCCTGAAAGAATGAGATTTTGTATCAAAATATATATTTACTAGCTATAAAGGTTGTTGTCCATTCTTGATTTAAAAAAAAACCCACATTGTCGATGCAATTTATTTACAACATGTTCGATTATCTATCATAGTACATGTAGCAATTGAATAATACAACTTATATACATGTATACCTACTCTGCGTTTATAAATTACAAATTATGACTGAATAATTAATTATAAATGTATATGAATGACTTTGTGTGAATAAAAAGCCAGCCCTTTATTATATTCTATCCTATTCATGTAGTATTTTAGCACGAACGTAAAACATGCTTTGCAACTCTCTCTCTCTCTCTCTCTCTCTCTCTCTCTCTCTCTCTCTCTCTCCACAAACATTCACACACGTTTTTACTGTCTGTTGTATTATCGTTCTGTTACGATCAGAGCCTGTAAAAAGCTTGTAAAAGTCTAAGAATTATAGAATGTACACGCGTCGAAATTTTCCAAAGGTCCTTCACCTTCAGAAAGTCTCCTCTAGGGTAGCAACCTCATTATATTTACAACACTATTGAGTTTTCAACCTATTTCTTGAGGGGAATATTCTATAAAGTGGAATGGAATTCGAAACAGAACGGAATGGAAATTTAGAGCATTTTGTATTAGAGAGACAAGAACTACCCGATCTTTGTCGTTTCTCTGTTTGTCCGTCAGTTTGATTGTCCATCTATATCCGTCAGTTTGTCTGTCTGTCTATCCATATCTGTCTGTCTATGTATTAGTTAGAGTCGACTTACCAGGATATTTTGTAAGTGGCATCTTTGTGCTATCTTAAAAGGTTTTGATTTGAAGTTGATTCATATGTATCTTCACGATATCAGTCATAAAGATTCATAAAGTCATAAAGAGTCATTAACTTTATTAACTTTTATAACAATATTTTCTGAAGATGTAAAAAAAAAACAGCTGGTAAATCTGACGATATTAACCATAAGTACATGTACACTGATGTTAAATCTGAATATATTTACAACAAAAACATTATTCACCCAAAACAATTACTTCAAAGGAAGGAAATAGTTGTTCTTTATGTATTGTAACAAAAAAGTAGCCATATTGAGCCCTTCTATCTTTGAGCGCATAAAATATATAAATGCACACCACTCTCCATACTGTGATTTGCAAAAAAAAACCAAAATAAAATATAAGGTGAATAATGTTGTAATTCATGAGAAATTGGGTCATAATAAAAAAAATTTAGGTCGACACATATGTACATTGAATGAATATACAAAATTGGGGTTAACAGAAGGTGCCCCGAAATCCAGTCGATGGCATTACTAGCCCCGATGTGTCCCTTACACCGGGACTATCGATGGCATTACTAGCCCCGATGTGTCCCTTACACTGGGACTAGATTACGGATTTTTCACCCACAGAGTCTTGTTTTATTGGTTAAACCCATGTACGCCGTTTTTAACGCTATTTTTGCTACGTTGAAAATCAGACCCAAAGTTTGTATGATGATCTGCATAAAATAAAAATTGTGACGAATGCGACAAATCATGTATTGGTACTGAGTACACACACACATGGCATGGCAGCAAGTTACATGTATTTTTTCAGAATTGAATAGTATGAACATACTTTTATGACGCTGATGTTAACAATATCAATAAACATGAGCAGAGGATAAATAAAACAGAAAGTTAATATAATCCCTTTGGGAGCCTCTTGCCTCAAAACATTTCCTATGTCTCAATCTGTCTTTTTTTTTCGTTTCCGAATGTGTTATCCCACCACCAACGTGCCGATCACGCTTTCGCGTCGACAACTTGTTTACAAACTGTAGAAGGTTGTAACATCACGTGATAAACTGATAACAGTCCAGACAGGTTTGTAAGATATAATTGGAAATTATATTGAATATTATATGCGTTTGAATTAAATTGTTTAAATTGCAGAAAGTTTCAAACAAAAGCAGCGTGATGAAAAAACATAAACATTTCATTCTTTAAAACATTCATTGTATACGGTATATAAAGCTTTAAGGGACGTTTTTCCTCCTCTTCATTATCGCGATAAACAAAGGCTCATTTTATTGGAAGATATCATCACATTTATTTAATAAGATTTAGGGAATTATTGTGATTGGGCTATTGGTTTATTAAGGTTAATCATTTATTCATGTTATGCAAATGTTTGGGCACTCTGGAGAATATGATAATTAATTGGATATGAACAGTATTGATTTATCATATTTTTAATTTATGAATGAAATGAGTGAATACTGTAAGCTAATGTCAAACAATGTGTAAGCATTTTGAAATTAAAGTACATACACAGAAGTGTACATTTTGTTGTTGGTAAAAAATGTCATCTGCGTGGTCAGAATCTTCAATTATTATCTGCACGCCAAAAAAAACTTTAGTAGCAATTATTAACAATTCAGTTTTCCGGATCATTTAGGATTTGTATATTTTTTTGTAAAATTGTACAAACATTCGATATGAATACAAAACGAATCAAATCTATCATAAAGCCCTTCGGGCTTTATTGGGTTTGATCACGCCCCGACCGATATTATCAAAATGATCACCTCATAATACTCAAAGAATGATTCCTTATTCCTTAAAAAATGTAAACCAGGGCATTTTGTTATGACCCAAAAAGGGATTAAACATAGGGGCATCTTATCCGCTCTGCTCTCTATGACATATATATAAATAATACACATATGTCATAGAGAGCAGAGCGGATAAGATGCCTCCGTGGATCAAATGAATCATTTTTCCAGTAACTACATGGTATAATTTCAATATTGGGATATTAATCTAGTCTTGAAGTCTTGAATAAAATGTGATATTGGGTTTTTTTTTTTAATTTGTTTTTCCATATCTGCTCTCTCAGAATAGAAAACCCTTATTCAATTTTAGACATTTGAAATGTTATTAGTTTTAAATGAGTTAAATAAATTTAGTTTGCAATTGTCTTAGTCGTGTTTTTCCTAATTATCATGCATTTCCCTCTCTGAACCAGCTATAAAGAGAGACATAAAAATTTTCCATCCAAAGATTCTATGGCCTGAAACATCAAACACGTATTGCTCATGTACTGTACTAGTACATACAATTTAGTTCTATTTGAAAAAAAATCCATGATTGGGAGGGGGAGGGGGTATAGATATTGCCTCATAAAAAATTGATCAATGTGATTAGTTACTTGTATTTTTGGTGAAAAAAAATTGTTATACTGGTTTGCCTTATGCTATAAGGTGGGGTTCACTTCGTTCCGTTCCAATTTCATATTTCTATAAGTGAATTTAAATAAATGTCGCCTTCCAACATAAATTGGGTCCCAGCACCGCGGATCTTGTTGCTAAATGCATTAATAATTGTGAGTTAAAAGAAACAAAGAGAAATTATTTTCTACAGGAATTATCTCCCTTATCAGAGGACATTCCACCTTAATTTAGTAAATGTGAACAAAAGCTTCAGACGGATTCGAACTCATGACCTGTGCTACACAAGCCCGGTCCTTTATTTCTACATGGAGAAATAGCTACATTGTTTTATATGAACTAGTCTCTTATCTTTGCAGCTTGATTTAATGGTATGTTTATCATCAGTCTAACCAATAAATGTCTTTCCCCACAAAGCACGATTTTATAGATCTAATTTTCCTCTGAAAGCACGTTGTTGTGCTCTTGAATTTGAATAATATCTAATTTTTTACTAAAAAAAAAAAAGAACACAGCATATTGACTCTGGCCTGGTTAGTTCGAAAAACAAGTCAAGTAATGCATGTGTACTCATAAATACTTGTTTGAAAAGATGCTTTTAAAGATTTTTCATAGGTTATTTTCCTTTTGTGTTATCCGCAAGAGTTACTCTGTTGCATAAAACAGAGTTATGCCACACAAGGAGAGTACGATTTCTGAAACTGGTCTAAACCTGTCCATCTGCTATATAATGTGTATGACACTGTGCCTAATATACGGTTATGTAGATGGAGATGTACGCTAAGTGCTCCGTGGAGGAACCACTGACGGACGACCAATCCTCGGACGACATTGAAAGCGACCAACCGGAAGTGGAGAGAGGACTATGGAGCGCCAAGCTGGACTACATGCTGTCCATGATAGGTTACTGTGTGGGGCTGGGTAACATCTGGCGATTCCCATACCTGTGTATGAGAAATGGAGGGGGTAAGTATTGAATTTTTGTAGTATATATGTACAACCGCCGATCAGAGCTTATATGGTTAAGTACTAACGTGAAACCTATTTCGGTTTTCTGTCAATGTAAAGAAAACTATTGCCTGTTTTTGCTTACTGAGAACATCATGCACCTAAACATGTTAAGCCTTCTAAGTAGGCAGTGTCAGTGATATCATAAACGCTTTTATTTTTCTCGTTTTACTCTTTATTGCAGTGAGGCCTAAAAAAAAAATATTGTGTGTTTAGGGTAACCCAACCTAACCTACAAAAATGACCCTAACATTTTTAGACGTCTTTTTATATCCGATTGTGATTTTCATATTATTTCCATTAAAAACCCATTTTTTAATATTAAAAATAGAATTTTATATCTGTATTTGTGCCCTCATGCAAAAAAAAAATATGATAAAATAAAATAAAATCCCTACCTACCTAATTTTTCATCAGTGTTACCCTAAACACTCAATTTTTTTTAAAGCCTGAATAGGATAAAAAACATTTGAAGCAAAAATTCAAGCTAAGACAAACTTTTTATCACGAACCCTATAATATAAATTAGGTTAACAATATGTTATTCAACGGTATCGCTTTTTATTATTGCAAGTTTGCGACACAGTTGCACATTTGCTCTGACGCTTAACGATTACTGGTTGAAAAGTGAATTCAATTGTACCCATAAAAAGCAATAAATCACTTTTACAAGTGTAAAATGCAAACAACGTTTTTATTTATTGACACACAATGATATTTTTCCTCTTTTTTATTCGCGTACATAAAAAATGTAATTTTAAGTAGATAAATTCGGAAAAACACATTCCTTCAGGTACAACTTTGCAGCCTCACTGCAAATCTAGTCAGAGGGTTACCGAATATTTAAAAAAATATTGTTAATTGCTAATGTCTATTTGAATGCATATTTTCAATTGTTATAAATAGTGTCGATTTTGATACACTTTTAAGATTAAACTCTTCGATAACTATTTTCGTGACCAAATTCAAACAATAAGCAAGCATTAGATTCACAGATGGGCAGCAGACTTCCAAATAAGAATATCATTTGCAAATATGCGAGAATTGCTTTTTAAAAAACTGCTCTTTCTATTATTATCTTCTTTTTTCGTAATTTCGTATTTTTACCCCCTTTTTGTTTTGTATTTGTAGGAACCTTCCTGATCCCCTCTCTATTTTGTAGTTGTAGGAGCCTTCCTGATCCCATTCCTGTTTAAAATTTGTAGGAGCCTTCCTGATCCTTTTCCTGTTTTGTATTTGCAGGAGCCTTCCTGATCCCCTTCCTGTTTTACATTTGAATGAGCCTTTCTGATCCCCTTCCTGTTTTATATTTGTAGGAGCCTTCCTGATCCCTTTCCTGTTTTGTATTTGTAGGAGCCTTCCTGATCCCCTCTCTATTTTGTAGTTGTAGGAGCCTTCCTGATTCTCTTCCTATTTTGTATTTGTAGGAGCCTTTCTGATCCCCTTCCTGTTTTGTAGTTGTAGGAGCCTTCCTGGTCCCCTTCCTAATTGATATCTGTAGGAGCCTTCCTGATACCCTTCCTGTTTTGTATTTGTAGGAGCCTTCCTGATCCCCTTCCTGTTTTGTATTTGTGGGAGCCTTCTCAATCCCCTTCCTGTTTTATATTTGTGGGAGCCTTCCCGATCACCATCCTGTTTTGTATTTGTGGGAGCCTTCCTGATCCCCTTCCTGTTTTGTATTTGTAGGAGCCTTCTTGATTCCCTTCCTCTTCTTCCTGCTGGCTGCCGGTCTGCCGTTGTACTTCCTGGAGGTGTCCCTGGGACAGTTCACAGGGAGGGGCTGCTTCCATGTGTGGGAGGCTAGTCCTATATTTAAAGGTATAAATAATCAAGCGTGTGTTGATCATTGTTGGTCCACTGAGTCAATATAAAATTTGTATCTATCATTTATGTACAATGACCTTTTGAGGTTACTGGGATCTTTAATGTTTATATTCTAAAGGACTGGTAATTGCAATTGGTATCTTAATCTTTCACGGTATTGGTATTTCTAATCGAAATCGTTTTGAACGTCGGTACCTGTATTTTCTATGAGACTGTATTTCCAGCGATAACTATATTATCCCTGATGTAAACAGATAAAGCTTGGTTTAAGTTGCTGTAGCCATCACGGATCATTATCTCTGTAGGTATCGGGGTCGGCATGTTCAATGTCCTCTTTGTCGTGACCTTGTACTATAACATCATCAACACCTGGACACTTTACTACCTGGGCAGCTCTTTCATCTCGCCGCTTCCGTGGACGCGATGCGACAATGACTGGAACACACCAAAATGTTTCCATAGATCGTCAATCTTTACCCAGCGGATCGGCAATGACACTGCTTACGACTTAAACAACGCATCGTTTACGATTTCCGCAGATCAGAATGCGACCGTATTATCTGCCATCAAGGCTTCATCAAACGCCACCACGAGTCAGGAAGAGTTCTGGTTGTGAGTATCAAACGCTCCCGAAAGTACTTTAACGAGGTGTAAACATGTACCTATGCATGTAGTTATGGACAGGCATTAGCACTCAAGCATTCTTAAGATATAAGGATAAACTATTAATAAGATTAAAAAAAAACAGTTACACATTACTTGATTCCTTGTCTGATTGTGGGCACCAGACGCTGTTGGTAGTACTAAAATGATGTAAAATTGTACCTTTATGAGTATAGGCATCAACATTTAAGCGGTTTTTTTTTCAGAAATAAAGAACTGTCTTAAGACTTATATAAGATATATCAATTACAGGATTCTCGGTCTGGGATACAATGTTCACATTCTTTCCCATCCTTAACCTTTATTTCTGTTTACAAACATATGTCACTTTAGGTGTCAACTGTCAAAATTGTTTTCATTGCTGAATTTTTTTATATGAGTTTTGATAAAAACTTGTTTTCATTGTTTCATTTTTGTATATGAGTTTTCGTTAAAACCTATCTATACCCGTGACGAATTTCTAAAAGTACATTCACTTTCTTTAACCATTTCACCATTGATTATCGCATCCTTTGGTTTCTTTGTCGCAGCCACCGAGTGCTGACCATGTCGCGGAGTCTGGAGAACGTGGGGGGTCTGAACTGGCAACTCACCCTCTGTTTCCTTGGCGCCTGGCTGGTGGTGTTCCTGTGTCTTATAAAGGGAGTTAAATCTCTCGGAAAGGTATTTTGGTATTTACTAATGTTTATATCAATTTAATTCTCAGTTTGATAATTAATAATGAGTTATAATTTGTACAGCATTTTATCCTGATTATCACAATACTAGTTATCAGAAATCAAATTGACCTAGTCCAAATCTTTATTATTATATGGCACGGGACACAGGAACATTTCTGACTTTTAGATTGAAAAGACACGTCTTTCAAATGTGTCTTTTATTAATTACATTGACAATTAAAAATTGTTAATTAGTAACAGACAAATGTAGTAAATAAAACAAAAAGGAGGTGAAAATGATCAACATTTTAGCGTGACTAATAAGATCAAAAATTCTCCAAATATTGCCGACGCCAAAATTACTGAACGATGTGTATATACACATTATCTTACATCTGCCATGTGATGAGCGCCACTCACTTTGTGACGCGCTACATGCCTTAGTTTACACTGTTGTGTGTGTTGATAGGTCGTGTACGTGACGGCTACCCTGCCCTACTTACTACTGATGGTGATCCTCATCAAGGGCCTGACACTTCCGGGAGCAGTCGAGGGTATCCTGTTCTACATCCGACCGGACTTCAATAAACTCGCCAACGTTCAGGTAGTGGAAAACTACCGTGCGATTCCAAATGTCTAAAAATAGCTGTTTACGTTACCACTCGTAATTATTTAGATCTGAAGTTTGATATTTTGTTCGGAGAATACCAATAATTATCAATACTTCATTAAATGAAAACAAATACTAATTGAAAATAAACATGCTATTTATTCATATTACGTACGTCATATCTCTGAACAAGAATGAATGTATTCGTGTTAAATTATCTTGTTTGATACTCTCATAAGCTGTACCTTCTCCGATTTACCTCGTGGATAGACGCCAATTTTTGTTGTTGTTTTGATGCATTTGTTTATAGAAGATACTTATTAACGGTGTAGTACCTTTACAGGTATGGTTAGAAGCTGGATTACAGGTATTCTACTCACTAGGGCCAGGATGGGGACCACTCATTACCATGGCTAGTTACAACAAATTCCGCAACAACTGCTATAGGTACGTGTAACTATAGGTATACTGTTTATTGATTGAACGTTTAGTCCTTTTGCAATGTCAATTTACCTCAATGATTCACCCAACAGGGACGCCATTACTCTGACGCTTATAAGTGAGGGCAC
This sequence comes from Magallana nippona, assembly GCA_033439105.1. NCBI lineage: Eukaryota > Metazoa > Mollusca > Bivalvia > Ostreida > Ostreidae > Magallana > Magallana nippona. The sequence goes on along the minus strand of CM065926.1, from coordinate 60,890,802 downwards.
CAGTATTTTTGGGGGGTTTGCTATCTTTACTATCGTCGGATTCATGGCTCATCAAACGGGGAAACCAGTCGATGAAGTGGTTCAAGCGGGTAACTCAACTATATATCGGACGTGAAGGCGCGAGATCAAAATACTAATGTCTGATCGGAGGAGGTTGGGGAGGTTAAGACCCCTAAAAGATTTTGCAAACCTTAACGATAATTATATTAAAAATGCATATTTTACATGGAACTAACAATTCTTTAGGTTATTGTTAATTGACTTGTTTTCTTTAAATTATGAACGAATATAATATACGTATAAGTCATTCATAATTGTTTAATACTTAGTACGAGACAGATGGACTTGGATTTCCATTCATCTTGTTTGGGTTCTTGAAGGAAACTGTTTGTTGTCTTTGTTGTCAGACATTGAAACTTTTGATCTTGCCTCTAAGCAAAAAAAAAAAAAAGAAGGAAAAAAAAAAGAAAAACCGGTTATTTGTAGTTTTTCGCCGCATTTGTACATGTATCTGTGACCTGGTGTGTAGGAGCGGGCACTATAATTTTGGAACTTTATTAATCAACATATTTCAAACCAACTGATGTATTGACTTTAAAAACTGTTTTATCATAACCAAGAAATTTTGAACAGCTTTAAAGAACTGAATTGTTAGCAAAAAATTAAACTAGTTTAAGTTTTGATAAATGTATTATTTTATCTCTAGGTCCGGGTCTGGCGTACCTGGTCTACCCCGAAGCGCTATCCCAGCTACCATTCCCCAATCTGTGGGCCGTGGTGTTCTTTGTCATGCTGTTTACGGTCGGGTTAGACAGTCAGGTAATGTGTACTTTTTACATCGGGAAAGAAAATCAGGTTACGTCATTCAGAGTACAAGGAGAGGATATACATAGGCTCTGTCTGTTGTCCAATCCTACTGAATTTATTTAATAAAAATATGTTTAAATTAGAGTACATACTGGGAAGTTTTAACTTTTAACTTAAAATGCTGATGTTTATGCAGATAAATTGAAATGTTAAATTATACTGCTCATGTATAGATCATTACATATTTTTGCCACTTTAAATACATTTTATATATAGTCTGTTCCAAGTTATTTTTGCCGCATATTTTCTTGAATTATTTTACATATATAAATACCTCTGGGCTCACAGAGTATGAAAAAATCCCAAGATTTCCCATTTGAAACGCCCCCACTAGCATGTCAGGTTTTTCGTTTTAATACACGACTAAAAATAAAAAGTCTAAGGGAATTTTGCATACAAAAGAGATGAAATTATGACAAACCCTCAATTTATTGTTCAATATTCACCTCTTCGGGTGATATATCATGATTATCCTTGTTTAAAGGATTTTAAAATATGAACACTTTTTTGTGAATGAGATATTGTCAACGTTTGTTTTTCTTTCTAGTTTGCGACAGTGGAAGCATGTATGACGGCAGTTAGCGATATTGTACCGAGCATGCGCAGACACAAAGCACTCCTGGCACTTCTAACTTGCTCATTTTTTGTTTTCAGTGGACTGATACTGTGCACAGAAGTAAGAATTTGTAAAAATGTAAACAGAAATTATCATGCAATAAATATATCTGTAATACTAGTATATATAAGAAATGTTATGAATTTAACCCATTCATATCGTGCTTTTTCCAGGCCGGACTTTATATATTCCAACTTTTAGACTGGTACATTGCTGCCTTCTCTCTCCCCGTCTTCGGTTTGCTAGAATGCATCGTATTTGGGTGGATATATGGTATAAAAGAAGTCAACAGTCATTGTATTCATTTTTATTTGCTATATAGATAATCTTATCAAATCTCACACAAGGATATGCGTTTTCAGATTAAGATAATTTATCTTACAGGGGCTGAAAATTTGTCACGTGATATAGAGATCATGCTGGGAAGAGGTGTCCCTGTTTATATGAGGGTCATGTGGTGTATTGTCACACCTCTGCTCTTAATGGTGAGAGCTTTTCAAAGAAAAAATGATAATTTAAATCACACTTATCTCGTAATAACAATATAATTATGATTCTTTACTTGACAAATAGGTATCATATACAGTACAGGCAACTCGGATTTTGTATTTCTCGCGCACCCCGCGGTCCAAATCGCAACGCGGTTTAAGACAGGTATCTCAGGTAAAACCGCGTACCCCCCGCGGTTGGTTCATCCACCAAGTCAACACCGCCGCGGTCTTGACGATCGATTACAGGCGAAGAAAAGTATCGAACTGAAACACGGGATATTTCCCTCGATTAAAAAAAAAATAATTGACGGCTATATAACTATATATCATATTATCAATAAATTGAACTATCTAAAATAAAAAATGTTTTAAATTTTTTAAAATTGTTAGATTCATAGCGTAGGTTTTAAAACATTCCGCAATGCTATTTCAATTAGTAACTTGACGATGTATCAAAAGAAACCATTAAAATTGACGTAGCCAATTCAAAAATTGAAAAAGTATGTTTGGCGGTCAGATTTTTATTTCTTTCTTATTTTTTCTTCAATCTTATTAAATCGTGAAGAAGTATTGAAACTTTTCTGTTAATCTGTACAAACTGCATAATTCAAAGTAATGAATATTGCTCTTGCCGATCTATTTCCGTGCGATCAAGTTTCAACATTCAGCCAGTTTATGTATTTTGTATGACATTGTACATTGTATTTTAAGCTCTTAATATACTTGTTCTTGAGCAAGGTTTTTTTTTTTGTATATTTAAGGTTGCTCACTACACCTTGAAAAGGTTTCTCAAATCTTCAGAAAATACTTCATTAGGAAGATACCATGATGAATAAAAAGTATATAAGTCCAATAGGCAAAACTTTTGCATGTCTGGATAAAAATTATGATTTTCAAAAAACGAGTAAGTAGATATGAACAAAAGCCCCATGCGGATTCGAACTCGTCATCTGCGGATCGCAAGCCGGATACTCTAACCACTGTGCTACGATGATATTCAACCAAATTGATTGATACAAACAATGTAACCAAACATTTAAACCGTTATCTTGTGACGTAGTGTCATAAAAAGTATATTAGCCTTTATGTAGAGAGCTACCTTAACCATTCAATGCTATTATTTAAATTCTTTTTTAAAGATAGAATAGATATGATTGACGATTATTTCTCAAAATTAAATATCAAATTGGTTAGGAATGTATATCAGCGTTTCATTAAATCTTACAATAATATATACGCATGAAACGTATTAACAGTGTGTTGAATAATTATACCAAGGAGACATTTTTGCAACCATCCAAGGTGGAGTTTCCAACATAATTATGCGTGCATTAGTATTAAAAGGTAAATGTCAGCTGAAAATACTGAAAAATGGTTATATAATTTAAAGACAATGGTCATCATATTGCATATAAGAATTTTTCTTGAAACCGCACTAAAGACGGGCGCAAAAACATCACCTTGGAATTGGCACAATTATCTGGCACATTGTGTCATACAAATGCTCTTCGATGAAAGAATTGGTTTTTTTTCTTTCTTTCAGTTGCTACTTATATCATCCATCTATACATACCATCCACCAATGGTCGGCGATTACACATACCCGCTGTATGCCAGAGCCATTGGATGGCTAGTCGCCGCTCTTCCTCTTATTCCCATACCTGTCTGTGCATTACATGTTGTGAGAAAATCCCCAGGAAACACGTGGTTCCAGGTAAAAACAATTAACTCTGAATTTTTATAGTTACACCTTGTTTCTAGATTATTTCATAAAACTTATATAACCCCTTATCGCTAGCAAACAGCCTCTTTTTCCAGAGATATCAGAGATTTATTTATCATAGACATATCAGTGCTGAAACGAGGAAATACTGTAGTAATACACAAATGTCCCTTTTGATGCGCATTATATCAGCATTATATCAGTGGTAGTAATAAATGGCATGATTTATGTTCTATTTTGGTTAACCGTTAATACGTCACAACACATAGTCACTGAAGTTCAGATCAGAATCATGCATTTGGACATTTTTTACGATTTTTGACGGGTGTGACCGGTCGGCAGAGGATGCTTACTCCTCCATGGCACCTGATCCTACCTCTATTTTTTTAAAGAGGTCCGTGTCTGCTCTGCTCCTGTTTTGTAATTTTCCTTCTTCAATTCACTTCATTTATTCACATGGTCCTTAAAATGTGTGGGTGTGGGTGGGTGGGTGGGTGGGGGGGGGGGGGGGGGGAGGGCAACTGTACAATAATTCACTTTTTTATTTGTAAATTTAAGAAACATATTTATAGCGACGAAAAGTGGGTGTCCCCCCCCCCTCCCGATGCTACGTGCATGTGTAATAAATATTTTCAGTTAATTTAAAAAAAAAAGTTAAATCCTTCTCCGAGCCATAAAGGCGCTTAAGGCCGGTGCTTATCTCTGGTTTCCGTGGTGATAAGCGGATGTGTGTCATTGACTCGCCCTGGATGGGACACCAGTCCTTCGCAGGTGAACTCCCAGCGTAAACTGGTACCCAATTTCAGCTGGTTGGATTGAAGTTCCTTGTCTAAGTACACAACACACGACATCACAACGGGATTTGAACCAGCGACCTTTAGGTTACCAGTCTATCGCCTATGACCACTGAGCCATGTGCTTCACTTTCAGTTGTTGCACATGTTCAATTATTGTGATTTGGTAGTTATAAGGAAAATATACCTGTATATGATTAAATAATGTCATGTTTTCAAGAGTACTAAGCATTATATTTTGTTTCTGTAGAGATTTTGCTCATCCCTTCAACCCTCTGAAAAATGGAAACCAATCTCAGCAAGAGCGTGTGAGAAATACAAAGTGGATACAAAACTTTTCAGAGGAGGCTTTAAGGCAGCAGTTCTGAGGAACCTTTTGGGGAAAAACTCCTAGACCAGTTATGGAAATAGCAAATTTTTTTTGTTCAAGTTAGATTTTATACTACTTTTTATAAAATTATACCGGTTACCTCAACATTGCATATAATCGGAATTAAACATTTGACATATTAATGTTAGATGTTTTAAAAGCTCTCAATATTTGAGAAATAATTTAGGATTATTTGTGTTTCATTTCAAAATGTACTACTGCTATTAGTTTAAATAAAATGTTAATTCTATGTAAGTATACTTATATTTTAGAATTGATTCTGGCAAAAGTTGTCGGGAAAAGACAGCTCCACATGCAGAATTTTCTGTCGTGAAGGGAAACTTGACATATTCATCCTTGAAAACTGATCAATTCAGTTAAACGCTCATTGATGTCATTCAAATAAACATTTTAACTGCAGTTATATTTTTCCAACAATTTCTTCAGATTTGCCTAGGTTTTGTTTTTGTATTTTTATAATAGACTGTTAAAAAAAATTAACCAGCTTTCAACTTGGAAAGGTACCAACATGTATGTTTTTAAAATGTAACCATTGGCAAGTTTATATCGGGCTGAAAAAGTGGAAAGGGTTGTGTAAATCGAGACAAAATTTGAAATCTTGTATTAAAGCATTCTTAGTACATTTGAAAAAATAACCGTTCGCTATATAAACTTATTTCTTTGGAAAGCACCATGTACACTGATGCTGACGTCAAAAGATAATGTCTGACCTTTTTTTTTTTTTTTACCTCATTTAGAGAAGAGGTATTGCATATGTACACATCAGGGGTGATGGCCAAAAAAAACAAAATAATAAAAAGCCACCATCAAATCACTACAGATCTCCGCCATATATTATCCTGATTCATGTACATGTATCGTATCACTGAATGTTACATTTTGTACACGTGAAGGGACATATTCTGAGTGATGGAAAACAAGCATGAAAGAACTACCAGACATTTACATTAGGACCAAATTTATGTACGCCTCTTAATGATTAATTAAGCGTATTACCATTGAAATTCAGCCACATGTAATCTATTCAAATAATTTGGAATAAATGTTTTTGTATCTGTTTTGCGCGTTGACAATCATTCCATAAGACTGAAAATATCTACGGCTTTGTCATGCATGCAAGTTGTTTGTTAAACGCAACACCGTGATCTCCGGGAATCAAGCTGCAGTCGGCATTTTATAAGGCCAATGACAATGACAATGAACTTTATTCTCATAACTGAATTTACAGTGTAGAGAAAATACTTATGTACAGCATGTAAAAACTACAATATAATAGATGAAAATCATTGGTAAAAGCATGATGAAGGGATAACAGATAATTGGTTCAAGTTAACCAAGAGAGCTAACTCTCTCAAATATAGTATCTAATAGTTTACAAATATTGGTAAGTTGGTTTATGATTGTGACATTGAATAGTGTTTCAAATTTTACAACATTTGGATTTGTTATGAAATATTTTGGTAAACATATAACCCTTGAATTGGATATATATACGTCAGTACATTTGAAAAGATAGTGAAATTCATCCCCAATTTCATTGCAAGCACATATGTGGGTATATAATTGCAAACACATATGTGGGTATAACACCAGAATCACATATTTTGTTAAACAATACAGTATATAAATTCAACATACAATCTTGGGTACATTTGATATATTCATTAAAAATTCTATCTTCACCACAAGCTTTGTTATTTTTCAACATATTGACACATTTAAATATTTCTTCATGTGTTATTGGTTGATTAATATCATTATTAAGATCAACATCAGCTAACATATTGAGTTCATCAGGAGAAAATACATTGTTACTTGACTCTTCTTCTTCATTATAATTCTCGTTACAACATTCATTATAAAATGTAAAAAGGTCATATAAATCTGTATTACATTTTATCTTATCTATATTTGTATTCAAAATTGTCCAGACGAGTATTCTTTAGGATTGTTTGTTCTTAAACTAAAAAGTTTTTTTTTTTCATTTTTACTCTATGCGTTACATTCGCATTTTTCAACCTTTTTAATACAACTTTTCTTTTTTCATACAAGTTACTTTTTAAAATATTTCCACCAAATTTTTTGTACAACCTTTTCGCTTTTCTATAATTCTGTCGAGTATTTTTACAGTCACGAGTAAACCATGGTTTCTTATATTTGGAATTGAATGTTTCACTTGTATTTGTAAAAACTGGCTTTTTACCGAATGCATTTTTGCCACTTTCAACCAGTACATCACTAATCTTTTCAACAATATTATTAATAAATTCTACTGATATGTTTTCAAGTATAGTGTTACTTAGTTCATTTTCTAATGATTTTACAATATCTTCTTCCAACGAAGTCATTGGTGACGGGGAATCATTAGTTAGGACGATCAGAAAGGGTAGAATTGGCGTACTCAAATAGACAATTTCACCGATAGACCAAAAGTTCAGTATAATTTGATGGTAATTGTATGGTTTTAGATTGAAAATCGCGAGTTTTCTTTACATTTCATTTTCTTTATAAAGATAGTCTTTGCTTCTTTTCCGTATAAATGACATGATTTAAAAATATTTTATTAGCCTTTTTTAAAAGAACAAATCACGATTTTCAAATCTAAAGGATAAATAATGTACTTGACTCTCCTTGAAATCTTAAATAAGTTTTGATATATAAACAATAAATAAAACAACAAATTCTTAATTTTTTTTTTATTTGAACATATCTTGTTATGCCAATAAACACAATGTTTTTCTTATAGAATATTTGCAACAAATATTTTACATACAGTTTTGTCTATGAACAATGATTTTATACCTTGACGACCCATTAACCAAACATGTTGATGAACCATTCTACAATATTTATAGTCAATGACAAAACTTTGAACAATCTAGGACCATATACTCAGTATTCGTAAATAGCAACCAATCATCGCCCTTTTGCCTGAACCCCTGACCCAGGGGCCATGAATTTCACATCTTAGGTAGAGGGCTTCATGGACATCATAACTGTGCATTTAGTTTTTCTCAAATATATATTGGAGGAAAAAAGAAAATTTTCTAAGGTTTAATACATTTTCACTATATCGCCACATTGATTCCAACATAGGTCCTGAACCCCTGACCCAGGAGTCGTGAATTTCACAATTTTTGTAGAGGGCTTCATGGACATCATAACCATGCATTTAGTTTTTCCCCATATGGATTAGAGAAGAAGATTTTTGAATCTTTTTTAGCATACGTGGCCCCGCCCTTAAGGGGTGGTAAAGACTTAGAATTCTCAATTTAGATTCCTGTTGTCCTAGAGATACTTCAAACCAACAGTGGTAACAATTGGCCTTAGAGTTTTAAAAAAGAAGTTAAAAATGTAATATCTTTAATACACGACGACAGACAAAGACCAATCGAACAGGTCACCACAGATAGGTCACCACACACAGGTCACCACAGATAGGTCACCACAGACAGGTCACCACAGATAGGTCACCACAGTGACTCATGTGACCTAAATATATTAGTGGGGTTTTATGAAACATTGTTACTAGTAGGTGTTGGGAGAAGCTAACAAAATAGGTTTGATCAGATTGCAATAGACAGAGTTGATATATCAGCTTGGTACAATGGGATTGATGTGTTGCATTAATCCATATATTTGACGAGAATTACTAGCCATCCTCAGCCGTTGTACGGAGTGGTGTCCTCGGATTCTTCAGGGAAGTTCATTGTTAGGACACCGGTGGAGTACCACATCCTCTTAGTAATCACCCCAGCGTTCAGTTTTAATTCCTCAAGTTCTGCCTCACTCATGTAATCCCTGGGGTCCGGGTTAAGGGGACACTTTAATACAGCGTTAAGGCGGGGCCAGTTCCAGTCTCTTAATCCGGGGTTCGTGAAATCAACGAAAGACACTGCTCGAAGAATATCCGGCATTTTACACGGAGCGGAAAATACGGGGACCACCTTTTTACTCCTTGCTCCTGTAGAAAAGAAAAAGAAGCAAATAAAAAAAAAGAGTTTTTTTTTAAACTGTTTCCAAGATGGACGGAAGAGTCGAACAATATTTTACCTGGAGACAGACAGTGGGCAAATTTGAGCTGGAAATCGGCCGCAGCACTTTTTAAGAAATCTGGAGATAAAATAACCAATGTTCTTCGACATCTAAAAAACAACCATACATGTTATTGCCAAGGCAAATTTTGAATTAATAGACAGAGTCTTTGTAATCGTCATACTTAATATGTCTGTAGAGAATCAAACGACCCATACCGTGTAGCAATCATGTGAGCAGAGACTTCATAACGAGAGCCTCCCGGCAGATCGTCTCTCCAAGGGATGCAGAATTTCAGATTGTATGGCGGGGCCTCCAGTTTTCCCGCGAGCTCCTTCACGAACTCCAAATCCTTTCCCACCGGGTTATATATCACAAAGGCGTCGTAATAGAGCGTGTCACCTAGTAATCCGGTTAAAAACTGTAGTTAGTTTAAAATGCACGTAACTATTTTCAACCATGGTTATAAAAATGAATGTAGAGTAAATGCCACAAGCACATAACAAACATGATACATATTATCAGTCCATACGTTTTGGCTCGTTAAGTATATTATTGAGCAATACAATAAAGCCAGCCCCCCCCCCCCCCCCCCCCCATCATTTAAGTGATATTTCTATTAAGAAAATAATGTACTTGTCTGCTAACAAACTTACTTAACTTAAAATTGTACTGCGTGATTTCGTCCCTTAAATAGATTTGCCCCGAGACGGGTATTATCGTATAACGTAGGTTACAATTCAAAAATGTTTTTGCAAATTAAAAAAATAAATTTATATGTACATTTTCTCCAAATTGTCTGAAGTTTTAATGTGTAATAGAGGTAAAAAAATAAGCACTTCAGACTGAATCAACCCAACCAGCACAAGCAATATAGGGACGATACCAAACGAGTTTCATTATAAACATGATGCATGAGCTTTGTATTTTTGTGTATATCAACCTAAATTATTTACATTTACATCAAATATACAGTGTATATCTTTGAAACAAAAAAGCAGATACTTTGGAAGTGTAAAGCTTTTTAGGATAATTCGTTTGTATGAAAAAAAGGTAGTATAATGTCAGAGCCTATAATCGAACCAAGCAGCTTTCAATATTCACCTAAACAATGGAGAGAAATGCCTTTTACCTTTCTCTTTGACGTCATCGATGGTGACTAGACCTAACTTGTCACTTTCGGGATTATAGTCACAGGACGGTCTGTTTGGACCTTGAGAAACTGAAAAAATACGAAATCATTCAGAAAGAGCAACGTATTCTTAATCGATTCAATTCTGATTTTTATTAATTTTTTTTACCGGGTTTTATGTATACTCTGAATATATTCTTTGCATAAAGATATGATATAAATCCTATCTATTTCTTGGATATACATCTAATGTTTTATATCCTATGGTAGGATGCAAGTCTCGTAGATATACACCTATATATGCCTATGAATCTATTACTGCCATCTAAACGAACGTAATGACAGAAGTTCCAGTGTTTGTTTCTCAACTCACCGCTAGGGTCCTGTATCATATCTTGTGAGCCTGGAATGTCTTTGTGGCATTGCTTATACCGATCCACATCTTTCTCTGGAAGTTATAACGACCACATTGTCAAGATATGTGTTTAAGCAAACATTTACGGAAACACTTGAATAGAAATGAAGAATGATATTGGTACTAGTAAATTAGAGTTAGTTTTTTATTGTTTGTCGACCACATTGTCAAGATATGTGTTTAAGCAAACATTTATAGAAACACTTGAATAGAAATGAGAATGATATTGGTACTAGTAAATTAGAGTTAGTTTTTTTTATTGTTCGTCAACAAATACAAACGATATTGTTCGTCGACCACATTGTCAAGATATGTGTTTAAGCAAACATTTATAGAAACACTTGAATAGAAATGAGAATGATATTGGTACTAGTAAATTAGAGTTAGTTTTTTATTGTTCGTCAACAAATACAAACGATATATAAATCAGTCTATTCAAGATTTGTATTGCGATTCTTACTTATCAAATGGGCGCATTCTGTTATGACGTCATCAGATCTCCCTATCGCCTGCAAATGTTTTATGAGATTGTCGACTGTTGGAGAAAGATCTGGTCTTGTTCCCCATTGATAGAGCATCTCCTGAGTTGGTTTGCTCTGTCTCTGGAAGTTTGTAATGTCTTGGAAAGTGAAACCAATAACCTCGGCCAGTCCCTGGTAATCGTTGGAGTAGTCTCCCGTTACAAAGCCCTCCGGGTCTAAGTAAGATCCAAGTTTTGATCTGACGGACATGTTGAGGGCGTGAAGGGGGACATTTTTTCCTTCGACAATCAACTGTTCCGATGTGATCGACATTTTTGATGCCATGTATAGTCAGATGTTAATCGATTTAACTTTAATCCATCAGTACATGAGGTAATGTGAAATTTGTTACCTGTCAGTTAAATAAAAGATTCCATTAAGTAACATGACGAAACAACCCATACATGCGAGTTATATCCACAAAGCCGTTAAGTAAAATCTAAATGCAAGGAAGCACTTGACTATCATTTTAAGTGGGGGAAATAAATAATTGTTCATGCCATGTTTCATAGCGATAACGCCACATTACATAGTAATGATGCAGTTACAATGAGCGAATCCTAAATTGAATTTAAATTATTAACACCAAACAGCGTTTGTTGTTTATGCGGCAGATAGAGAGCAATCGAGTCTTGCCTATATATCTCAACTCGTCAAAAAACCCATACGTGTTCCAACAGATACCCGATTAAAATAGAAAGTGAAAGCAAGGTACAGAACAACCTATATAATGTGGGATAGCATGTACCTGGCCATGGCTCCCTATGTCCGAGAATCCAGTGTTTCCGATGGGGAATATTTGTGAGTGGAGGATCTGGGTCGTCAGTGAGGTTGTTCGACTCTTATCTAAACTTCCTCGTTATTAGCCGGGAATACCCATGGCTTTTGTGACGTAAATATTTTATTTTAAACCCTCATATTTAAAGTCCCCCGTTTTTAAATAACCGATACACATTTGACATACATTTACCTTTTGAGAGTACCACAAGAAAATGACCGGGTAATTTCATAAGATGGGCAGAGCAAAGTAATTTAAAACTATTTGATTCAATAGATTTAACTTGGACAAATGTGACTCCTTTTGATCATTTGTTATTAATACATAAGGCCGTCTACAGTTATGTAAAATAGAAGCTTTCAATTCGTTGAATGGTAAACTTCCCTGGTTTTGGGGTACTCGTAAGGACAAAAATAAAGTTACGGGGAGCAATGCGTTTCACAAATCTAGTTTTCCGAATAGTTTTTAATAAAATGCTGAAAATATTGCTTAATAAGTATTTACTACAATAAGGAATGGTTCGTGTGGTGTATATTACAAGACCCCCATATCGGGGGCCAACTTCCTCGTATTGGAGATCGGCGATTGGTTGAAGTTTTAAACACCCGTACCCCTATCAAAATCGTCTTGGTGCACAGCCAATAATGTTCTAGATTCTTTTGCAGTTCATTACGGGGACATTTTTTAAACAATGCAGAAAAAATCCAGCCTTTCTGTACAATCATGTCAGTGTAAGGCTGACGTCTACGAGCTTGAAGTTGTTAATCAATTATCCTTAAATTTATTTCCACTAGGTATTTTCCCCCTTTTTTATTAAATAAATCGATTGTAATCCATACAGAAACTGACAAGGTTGAAATCTACGCCATCAAATAAGACGCTTTACGGGTTGTGTATTTTGTTTCTGCAATACTAGCTACCTTCATGCCCAATGAATCACCAAAGAAATCAATTAATAGTTTGAATATATGTAGTTAAACATTTATTAACATATTTTCATTTGTCCGTGTTGTACTTATAACCTTGAATAAGTGAAACAAACGTAAGACACTTTGGGGTCTATAATTATTCCAAAATTTTACATAATACTTTATTCATTTATACTATATATAATACTTTATTCATTTATACTATATATAATACTTTATTCATTTATACTATATATAATACTTTATTCATTTATACTATATATAATACTTTATTCATTTATACTATATATAATACTTAATTTAATGTCAAGCTAAAATTTGTGATAACTGACATTTTCGATTTGGATCTGATGAATGTTGAACTGATGAACTCTTGGTTCGTATTCAAATATTGAAATAAATATTAGAGAAGGTTTTAGTCCGATTCCAAAGAACTCTAAAATTTGCATAACTGCATATCAATTTACTTGAAATTTGCATTAAAATTCCATTATATAATTTTATATTGAAATATATACACATATTAGAGAAGGTTTTAGTCCTTTAGTCCTATTATACATGTAAAGAACACTAAAATTTGCATAACTCAATTTATTTATAATTTGCTTTTAAAGTCCATCTGCATTCTACTCATAATAAGGCCTATTGCGAACTACATAGATATTAATTATATCAAAGTATTTAAGCTACATATAGCTTGTATTTATAATCTTGACATTTTTCAACTCATAATTAATGAAAGAAAACGTGAGTAAACTCACATTCAAAACGCTCCTCCATTACTTGACAATATAACTCAAAATGAATGGCAGGGTAAGCATTAAATACCTCAAATAAATAAAATAGGGACAAAACTCCCAAAAAATCATCACATAAAAACTTCAAGCATATATGTACATCTTTACTTTTGTCTTTAACAAAAACAAAACTCTAACTTCAAAAGACAAATAATCTATCACATTTACACATACAATGTGTCCTAAATACCCAAACATTTCACCAAATTCTGTAAAGTCGATTCAGAGGAGTTGCGATGGCAAACCGTTCATTACTACATTCAATATATGGCAAAATTTCTACGTTTTAAATGGGCCGAAATTCCTAGAAAATAATGGAATCGGATTTCCTGGCAACATGCATTGATTATTTTCATGTTTTGAATGTTTATTTCACCATTTGTTATAAATCAAATGAAAAAAAAATCTACATTACGACCAACCCACCCAACCCGCGAATCCAAAGCTTATGCGTGAATTTTAATAAATAGCTGGTGCTCAGTACTAGGATTAGCTATATTCTTAGCCTTCGTGTGTTTAATAATGACAGCAAACTTTTTGGTTGTGGAATTTGAACACTTCTTTTAAACCGTAAAATCTGGATTTGCTCTATTTACAAGATGTGAAGCGGAAGCTCAAGTCTTGGCTATTACAAAGGTCAAACATTTTTCAGTTCAAATTCTGAAGTGTTAGGACTTTTTGGGTTATAATTTATTGACGCGAGTAAAAAGAAAAGAGTCCCGATTGGCATAATTAAGTTTAATATAATGTTTATAATATCTAAAACGATTGACATTTTTCACCCGAGTTACCGGTAATGAAGCAAAACAATTTAAGCCCATTATTTATATATATTAGTAGTATTATAGATATTGCCAAAACTGTTCAAAATGGCCGAAATTTCCAACAATATCTATATGTTGTGTCCTAAATGCCTAAAAAGTTTCTCGAAATTCTGTGCAGCGGTTTCAGAGGACTTATGACTTACTGACGGACTGACTGACTGACTGATGGACGGATCAAAAACATTATACCACTCTCAACTTGTTGCGTGATGTATAGCAAACCATACTACCAATTCATATGCTATGCCATAATATACTAACATGGTCATAATCCAATTTTTTTCCTGCACAAGGGATGTTTATTAGGACTTAAACTCCATATGAGACCAAAAGAGGTGTTACCTGAATTGCAGTTTCTACCTGGAGTTTCATCACAGTTGCCATTGTCTCTTAATCTTCTGGTAAATACACATCTGTCATCAATTTCTTGTAAAATGCTATCCATTCTACTAAGATATTGTGCAGGAAATGTTGCATAACAGTTTTCTGATAAGTGCCTGCAAGTCATTTACAGCAATCTTTACATGGGCGTTAAAATTTAAGAGACGATCTCTGCAAACACCAACTTAGCTGCGTCAGCTGACGAAGCACGCGAGCTTGCAAAAGAATCATCAATGAAATCTTTTTGTTTTTGCAGACAAAAAGTTGTTGTTTGAAAAATATATTGAATTAATGTTTGCATATCCGGGCATATATTTATTCACGATCGTTCGGAAACATTTGTTAATTGACACTTTGCTGGCCGCTTGTCAACCGCCCTGTTTGTCTACACTTTCGATTTGACAGAAAAAGTAATATTAAGACAATTTGCAAAGCGTTTAAATATTGCAAACCATACTTTGATAACTTTTTTCAATAGCCTTTAATAGAATGACGACCATCACCATGGGTCTGCGTCCGCAATGCTCCACACGCATACAAGAGGACAAAGTCATGCATGGGCGGAATGAAACGGGCGTACAAAAGATAGCAACAGGAACCTCGGTAGTAACGGAGCATAAAAGAAGGAACTCAAATATTTCACTATCGATTATATAATGTATACAAGTGTCCAAACGACTGTGCTGCCTTTTTATAATAATTTAAATTTCCTTCATAGATAATCAACAAATAAGGTTATAATCTATATGGTTATCTATTTTCATTTTCGACTTGTTGACCAGGAGTACAGAAATATTCTGGTCGCCAACCGGATCTCTAGGAAGGTTTTGGTGCCCGTGCCAGTATTTAGTCACCGAATGTTAATTTTACTCTTGTCTTTCTCCTGTAACTAGTCTTATCAGACCCCCCTCCCCCGTTTTTGTTCCTCTTAACTACCATAACTTTATTAGAAACCGGAGGGCATTCAAGTCTATCGCCGTCTTTCCGTCTGTCTGTCTTAACTTGGTTTTCCAGATTTTTCCCGTTATGGTTTGGAGAATTGATTTGAAGTTTGAATATTGCTGTGTAGCTTTATAATGGGATACTACAGATCAAGTTTGAGTTTTGTTAAAATTGATAAAACATAGATGATGAAGATGTTAATTTTAAGGACTCGTTTCCCAGTATATTTATTGTTAGGGGGGGGGGGGGGGTATCGCCATCTTCTTTTCTGCAATTCTTAACAAAGTTGGTACCAGAATCATGCTGGTATCCCTGTCAAGGTCATATTGTAGTAGCCCCTCTCTTTGAAACGTGACCCTCTCTCGTTTCTCTTGTGACCTGTTCCTTGTCTTCGGTACAGTCTTCAACTTACATGTAGTTTGCGACCCTTTTGAGTGATGACCAAATCTTGGACAGATTCCGAACAGTGGTTGGCCTATCTTTAGCCACCTAGTTATCCTGATGATTTTGCAACATTTACAGTTTGTTTCTTTTCAATTTTCCAAAATTGTGGAAGTACCATATGTGATAAGAGTCAAATCTGGTCCCTGATTCAAATGTATGAGATTGTTTTGTAGATTTGTAAAGGAGTTGATAAAGGAAATATTTTTCATCTATTAATCTCATTTATTTGCACTAAGTGGAAGTTTATAACGTCAGAGGTGACGCTAGTTTTAAAAATAAACAAAATCAGTCGAGATATGCATTTTTTATAAGCTTTATCAAATGGAAAACATAGAGCGCAATTTTAAAAAGGGACCTTTTTCTGTCAGTTACTAGTTACAGTTACTAAATGTACTAAAAAAGTATAATGTTCATTTCAGGGGGTCATTTTTGGTCCTATCAGATGTAGTTTTTTGTGACCCTTGTATGAGGAGTTCCAGTTTTTGGGATGGAACTTATATGATCTTGTTGGGGAGAATACATTTATCATTCACATTATTTTTTTCAATCGGTGTCAAAAGCATTTGAGCCAGTGTATGAGAAAAGGGGTCTTATGACATAACGTCACAATGCAGAGAAAACGTCATAAACGTCGCCAACATTTCGCGACGTCGTTTTTTTGTTTGTGACGCTCTGTTTCGTTTTGCAATGTATAAAATTAAACATTGCGAAGTTGTTTTTACCGCAATATGTATACTAATCTTTGCTGGATTCTATATATAAGCAATGAATATATCTTAAATTATAAGCAGTTTAATTAATTTAAATTCAATAGAACTACCAACCTGTAGGTGTTGCAATTCAAAACCGTGTAAAAAAAAATCCCATGTGCTAAATTGTGTTGGTTTTATATTTACTGAGAACTGGTTTTCTAGCCTATATTTATTAATAAGAAATTAAAAATAAATAAATAAATAAAAAAGAGTTTATAAGCATGGTTAGTGTATTATAAACAGTTAATATATTATTCATAATATAAAATGACGTCGTACATAATTGTATAGCATGCAGTCAAATATTTGATTATGAAAATTAAGTTTCGCCGTTTATATTTAGGTATTGGATTGGAAATTAATCAAATTCCTCACTCTTCAAAATTTTAAATTATTTATTAAATGCAGAAACTGATCTCCCCCCCCCTTTAAAAAGAGGGCAAATTTGGACTTTGACGGCGTGAGGAAGGATTTATTTAATGTGTTATAAGGGTCGGCGCATTATTGAAATCATTGAAACTCTTATGAAAGAATAAGAAATTATGATTGATAAGTTCTAGGTAAAATGTTGGTCTGTTAACATGTAATTTAAATATGTATACTTCTGCTAAGCGAAACATATGAAAAATAAAATGGATAAATATGTTTTAAAAATATAACCACGAATCAGAAACCAAAAATATCTTGTCATTTTTCATCCCTATATTATGTAATCATGGTATTTCACAATTTTCTATAATTTTCAAAATTTCTTTTAAATCTATTTAAAATTTTGTTTATGAAATAACGAACTTATCAATAATTTGTTTTAGAGATCGATTATTACATACATCGTTTCATAGCTTAGGTATTCAGTTTTTTAACGAACATCACATACGCTTTCAATTAACGGTAACCACATGTACATGTTTGATCATATTTATACCGGTATAGTTATTATTAAATCAAAACAACTACAAA
This sequence comes from Magallana nippona, assembly GCA_033439105.1. Classification (NCBI taxonomy): domain Eukaryota; kingdom Metazoa; phylum Mollusca; class Bivalvia; order Ostreida; family Ostreidae; genus Magallana; species Magallana nippona. The sequence continues at coordinate 60,873,010 of CM065926.1, read as the reverse complement.
TATATGTATGCTATAAAAGAAATAAAACACTATTTAATAAAAACAAAACACGATGCTCAAAATGCGCTTGATGTCAACTTGTGTAGATAGGGTAAATTTAGTGACAAGTACATAGATCGGACATCAAACATAACTAATGTTAATACGGGACTATAGAGATCGCACGGGAACTATTGTATGATTGCACGGCATTCTCAACACAGCCGTCGTAAAATATGTAAGAAAATCTTGCATAACAATGGCATGAATTACGCCCACACATGTAAAAGATAATTTTAAGGTAAACAATTCTATTATTTAAAACCATTTCGAAAGTTTTTGCATTAAAGCAAATGAAAAACAAGAGTTTCATAACAAATGTCTCCCTCTATTCTCTCTCTCTCTCTCTCTCTCTCTCTCTCTCTCTCTCTCTCTCTCTCTCTCTCTGATGAAAACGAAATTATGCGATCAAATTAGAAAACAAAACAATGATAATATACCGGTATTATGTGCGATTCTTGTATCTTAAATAACAACACAAATTTTGATTCAAAAACGTTCCTAAAGTCAACATCCTATTAATGCCTTAGTCACATTACTCGACTGGTCGCCGTAGACCGGTGGTAATCGGTGGTTATCGGTGATGTGAGCGATGACCCAACATCGGTCCTCATCGGCCAAGTAGTCGTTAATACATCTGTCACAGCAACAGGCATCGTACATTGGTGAACAACGTTCGTATATCGGCAGTACATCGGCCGGCTATGGGCAAATGATAGGTCGATAATCGGCCGATGTTTGTTAAACACCTCTCACCTCAGACTCAAAGGGCACCGGACAGTAATCGGCCATACATCGGCCGATTCTTAAATGATGTGTTAATAATGTATTGCCGATGAGAAGCGATGTTTGACATCGGTGGAGAAATCGCTGATTTTTAACTACAACTTATTTTCTTCCGATGACTTCCACAGATGTTCCTCAGTGACCTCAGTCACCGTCCGCTTACTATGGGTGATCGGCCGGCATCCACGCCATTTTCATCTAAAAACGCATCGGTAGCACATCGTTAACCGCATCGCTAGGTAATGTGACTGATACTTAATCAATCAATAAAGTGTAATGAAGCGTAAGGATAAATTTACGAAAAAAATGAAAGTTATTTAATGTAAACTAAAAGGCCTCAGTTAAATTGGGAGTATCAGAGAAAAGTTTTTTTGTCCATATATTTAAGTGTAATTAAATGCATTCTTTTGTGATTCATGCGGGTAAAAGGGTAGCTATCATTATAGAAAATATATGTTTGAAGAAATTCATGTAAATGTATATTTTTTCTGCAATGCTTGCTATCTTCATAGTCCATGTTTATAACCAGAGAAAGCATATTTTGTTTTCATTTACATCTATTCTTGAATCACTTATTATCCATAAAATGTGAGTAAAGTGTGTAAATAATTATTGTCTATCAGAACGTTACACAAGAGGTCCGTGCAGGTTCGTTTGGTTCGTTCTCTCAATGTAGCTTTAGTATTCATCAATCAAGAAATAAGCCACGCAATAGTCAACACCAATAGTACAAAGAAGACATCAATGAATGATTCAAAAAAATTATTCACGATAGCTTCTTGATATAAAGATGACATTAAATAAGCTAAATGACGCGTTTAAAGCAGTTTTTTTTAAATTAAAGGAATGCGAAAAATAATATGCCGAAATCGTTTCACAGGATCGCATTAATTTCAGTCTTATCAGTTTAGAGCTGTATGATTTACAATCAATTTTCTTAAGAAATAGATTGAAAATAGATTCTGTGATGTTAATATACCGGTAAATATATATAAACAACAAAATTCTCACCAGTTGTACATTACGCAAATCAATGGTAAAAACAATATGCGTTTATGCGTTTGTATAATATCCAAGATATTTATATAGCATTCTACGAATGGCATGTGGTGATAACGAACAGTGTTCAAATTCAAAAGTCCAAAGGAAAATTACAAAACAGGAGCAGAGCAAACACGGACCTTTTAAAAAAAAAAATGAATAGCAAAAAAATAAGGTTCACTAAACTTTAATCAAATAAATATATTATAGTATAATTATAAGGGAAATATAATTATTCTTAAAGAGCAACAAGAAAAATTAATTGAATATCTTTAGGTAGACGACCGAAAGTTTAAAAAAAAATACACCAACATTGCACAGCTATCTGAAGTTTTCAAAAATTATACCGGAATTACCAATACTTTCATATATTCTGTTCTTTATTAAAGTTTCAATTCAATGTTTCCTCAGACGTCCGCTTCAACTTGTTCCCGCCCATTTCAAACGCTTTGACTGTAACAGGTGAAATTGACGTAAGCTGTATATTTCCAATCTTGCCAGTTAATGTTCCGCGGTCTTAAATGGATATGCATGATTTAAACACATTGGTTTTATTCTCAATCTGTGTGACATAAAAAAAAAAACCCTGAAACCTTGTTAATTACTGAAATTTATTATGATATCATTTCAATGGGGCAACCTTGGTTATATAATTCTTATCGCATTTCTGACGTCTTGGTTTCAATTTTTTGACGTTAAACCCAAGAAATTCTGACGTCATGATAAAAATAGACTGATTTGCAGTGTTAAAATGAAGAGTTTATAACCAAGCTAGACTATTCATTTTAATATCATCTGATTTATCATGTTTTCTTCTGTAAGAATCACTTAAAACATGATTTTGTGATTTTTATGTCATAAGACCCCTTTTCTCATACACTGGCTCATTTAATTAAGATATTTAAGAACTTTGAATGATGTGTCATGTTTTTAGCTATTATATATATCCCCTTTGATTTGTTTCATCGATTTACAAATAATTTGAGAAGTGTTGAGATATTGAGTTAATTCATAGTGTATAACTTCATACATCACTCCTTGTTATTTAAGAACTGTTTTATCAATATAAGGGCATTTTAAGGTAACGAAGTTATGTTCTGTTGCATTACCTTTGTAATAAAAAGTATGTATTTCAAATTCCCTATTTTGTATTATTACTATTATAATGTTCTGTTAAGTCATTTTGCTCAAAGATTAAAAAAACCAAATATCTTGAAAATGCAGTAACTTGCCTGCTGGCGAGGTACATGTACAATCTATGTCAAATTTATGAGTGTCATTGTTCTCCCTCTTCCAGACATTGTTTGAAATCAAATATGTTGAAAACCTTAGAATACCAGATCCGTTTATTTTCTCTATTCTTCATCATCCCGTGAATCTTGTTTTAAGCAAGTTTTCATATATTTGTTTTTGTTTAATCGCATAATTATTAAATTGCATGTCTGTGAATCCTCCTCTGAATTGAATTATACTCAGGTGACCGTCGAGACACAGTGATTTGTTTATGTATCAGAAATTACTTCCCTGTCAACTTAAATGTTAAATTTTCGATATAACTTTACATAACCAAACACCCGGAAGTTTAAATTGACTGTACCTTTATAACCAGGGAAATGTTAGCAGTAAAGATAGGGCCATGTGGCGTGTTTGTAGACATGTTTCTTCCTTGTTGTTTCACACCTGCTACTGACTGATCAAAAGAATAATCAAAATAACCCTGTTTAATGTATTCTCACCTAAATTATTTCCATCGAAGTATGTTAAATAAGGTGGCCGATTTTGCACATTCCTGCAACATATGATGATATTAACACCGTAAAACACGTGCCGATATGTCGATCTATCAAATCAAACACAACAAATAAATATGCTGGAATTTTCGAGACAATTTTTTTCTGTAAACAGTTTTCGTTTGTTATGTATGTGAACAGTGTTTTGGATTATGCAGTTATGACGTTATGATAAACTGAAGCTTATCAAGAGTAGGTCAAATTGGTATGAAAGAAAAAGTAAAAAGGCGCACGTCTCAAAAACAGAAGGACTATTATAAAGACTTTAAATTTTATTTTGTAGAATTTAGTCTTTTAAAATACGTCTCAAGTGTTGTGAACATAAGTATTTTTAAAAAAGGAATGAAAAAAAACAAACGAAAAATTAATGTAATGCAGTTGATATGATAAAATTATTATTTTTTTTATATATGATATAGAAAAGAATTGTATTATTTGCAGATGAACAATGTGAAGAAAATAGTGAATACACATTATTTCTGAGCGACCACACACGGTATATAGGAAATATACAAGAGGCTAGACAATTTCTGAAGAGGCTGTGATTGGTCTGAGCAATGGTTAATTGGTTATACTAATTGGTTATACACAATTGTGTTTGCTTCTCTGAATTAAACATGTCATGGTCTCTTAGAGCTCAATATCTACCTGTATAAGAGGTATACCTCTTCTTATGGTTGTTTGTGATATATAATCGATATAGAATAGGAAGATGTAAAAGAATTTTAATAGAAATAATAAGTATCAAACGTGGGTAATATATGGTCTTTATTTCTTACATATGTAATATACATGTACACGTGTTTTTGCCTTTTAAAGTAAGGCTGTATTGGTATCTACATTATTGCAATACACGTGCTGGTGTTTAAGGTTCCTCGACACGCTAAAATTTTACTTGATGGATTGAGAATCTTTGAAATATGATTCCACAAAACATAGATCAATATCGGCTTTCAGTTATTTTATATGATTTTTTTTGGTATTTTTTTTCAGTGAAATAGAAAAAACTGTTTTGAGGACAAACAGGGTATTTAGAGCTTAAAACTTGGTGTCAATTAGTGTGTAGTGAAAATATGAATAAATACATGCCAAAGATTGTTTGGTCAAGTATTTAATTTTTTAATTAAAAAAAATATTTCTGAAAATCAAAATTGTAATTCTTTTATATCTTTTTAATACATAGATAGAATTTAAAAAATAACATATATTCACATAAAGTACTTACTAAACAATGATACCGGTATTTTACAAAGAAATTGAAACGAAAGTTGTGAAATTTGGAAAAATAGCTATTTATCAAAAAAGGGCAATCGGTTTTTGGAACGCAGTTCGCAGTTCGCTATTCGCAATTCAAAAGTGAACTGCGTTCTAGAAATTTATAATTCATATTTGGGGCCTGTAATTTTTAGGGTCATCTACTAGTTGTATACCATTACCATTGCGAAAATACGGTGAAGTGGTCATCTCTAGTTTTTGAGATTCGGGCTTATTCGCAATTCAAAAGTGAACTGCGTTCTAGAACGCAGTTTGTAATTCAAAATTTATAATTCATATTGTGGGCCTGAAATTTTCAGGGTCATTTACTAGTGGAATACCATTACCACTGTGAAAATATGGTGAAGTGGTTATCTCTAGTTTTTGAGATTCGGGCTTATTCGCAATTCAAAAGTGAACTGCGTTCTAGAACGCAGTTCGCAATTCAAAATGTTTAATTCATATTTTGGGCCTGAAATTTTCAATGTCATCTCCTAGTGGTATACCACTACCACTGTGAAAATATGGTGAAGTGGTCGTCTCTAGTTTTTGAGATTTGGGCCACTTACTTATAGAACACTATTCATTATAATGGGGTTTTAAACATCGGGCTCGGAAACCTCGAGGGCCCTTACCCTGGGAACTGAAATTTTCAGGGTCATCTACTTGTGGTATACCACTACCACTGTGAAAATATGGTGAAGTGGTTCAGTTCGCTATTCGCAATTCAAAAGTGAACTGCAATATAGAACGCAGTTCGCAATTCAAAATTTATTTTTCAAATTTTTGGCCTGAAATTTTCAGGGTCATCTACTAGTGGTATACCACTGTGAAAATATGGTGAAGTGGTTCAGTTCGCTATTCGCAATTCAAAAGTGAACTGCATTCTAGAACGCAGTTCGCAATTCAAAATTTATTTTTCAAATTTTTGGCCTGAAATTTTCAGGTTCATCTACTAGTGGTATACCACTACCACTGTGAAAATATGGAGTAGTTGTCATCTCTCTTCTTTTTTAGATTTGGGCCCCACTTATAGAACACTAGTCATTATAATGGGGTTTTAAACATCGGGCTTGGAATCATCGATGTTTCTCAACAAGTATGTTTCGGAGGGTTCACGTCAAAACATGGTTAAGGGAAAATAATTCCTGACTTGTTTTTGGTGGTTTTGGGGTGTATTGGCTCGCTTTAGGGGATGATATATAATGAGATGAAAAATATTATGTTAGGTGTAAGATTTTCAATTTTGTAAAAACGACGAGGTCATTTGAATTTGTTATGTCAGTCGTTTTTTGTTTTTTGGGGGGGGAGGGGGGGGGGGGGGGAGGGAATTGTTTCGTTTTATCATCAGACGTGATTAGTCCATGGTATGAGTTAACAATCCTGGATTATCGTATTATTTTCTTTTGTCATATTTTAATGGTTTTTAGAGTGGCGGATTTTGAAGGGGGTCCAACCGTATGTGTGATATACGCATTGAACATAGAAAGTGGATATTCCAGAAAACTTATTACGCAAGGTAATATACAAGTAGTTACTTATATTCCTTCATCTACACTTCAGTACTTCACTTCCTTATGATATTATCAACATTTTATTTTTTTTTTTGTAGACACTTTTTATTCAATCTTTAATTGTCACGTTTCATTGATCCAAAGATTTACACCTTATCTTGATACACTCCTTGTCAAACTTGATCTACAGATTAAACTTTTACTATTAGGAGCTAAAAATTGACATCTTGCATTTTCTTCCTTGATTAAGATTTTCACAAGGTTCATACATTTGTGGTATGATATGCATGCTTCATGGAAGCCAAACACTGCCATATAAAAATCTATCCAAGTTATCATCATGGTGAAAATAGATCTTGTAACTTAAAGAAAATATTTTAGCAGTGTTTAAAAGTTAATTTTTAAATAAGAAAAGACCTCATTTAAGATAGAAAAGCATGTTTGTTACTGTCTACAGAAATATGTTGGGTTGTTAAAGTCCATAGAATGTTTGGTTTTGCCTCACTGTCAAATAATTTTATCAACCCAAAATATTTCCATTGACAGCCAGTAACAAACCTAATATTATTACTTATTGGATTTGTTACTGACTGACTACAGAAATATGTCGGGTTGATCAATCTATAGACGGCGAGGCGAGTAATCCCGAGGACTATCAAGTAACACATTTATTAACAAAATGTGATGATCTTTGCAAATCCATGTAAAAGTGGCCTTACATCTCGTCCAATTTTACACAATCAAACTCTTCAAAATTATCAATTTCGCCTTTCAAATACTCTTTGAAAATCTTTGCTGCACCCTTGTTTACAAACAATATTTTGTTGCTTTTCAATTTTAAACATTATCTCCTTTTCCTCTGCAAAGGTTTGAGCAAATCTTGACGCTGCCATTTCATTCTGCTCCAAACATAAAAATGTAACGTCAATTTAAAGGGCAACCACTCTAATTTACAAATTATTCCAAAGGGCAACTACTCTAAATATCTTAAGAACTTATGGAACACGGTTTCTGTATTAAATAATATGAAATGCCGAGATGAGTAGGTGAAGCGTCAGCCAATGACGGCCATATTGCCGAATACTAATTCTCACCAGACGGACACAGATTTATCCTGCAGTCATGTGTCAGGTTTAAACCAATGAAACCCTCCCCTGTCCTTTTGAAAACCCCCTTCCCTCAAAAAATAAACAAAAGAGAGGGAGAGAAAGGGGGAGAAAATCATCCACACATGTGAGAAATTTCTTAATAACCTACATACACATCTTATATCAATAGAGGTTTGCAGTAGATATGTCTGTGCATCTTTTGGTTGTAATGTCGATATTTGTGGAGTACGGGAACACCATTGCAGATGGTTTTGTTTATACTTTTTCAAATCTGAAAAAAAATTACGAGCCCCTGAATGCTTCGCTGCCTGGACTTCCTGAACATAGCTGGAGTTTCTATGCAGCCCTCCCCCCTCCCTCTGATAAACCCTGCAAGCGAACATGTACTTCATAGATCCAAATTTCCCATCACCCCTCCCTACTCTTTTAAAATATTTCTGGATCCTTTCTTTCCTCCTATGTTTGCTGGAAATGTTTTATTCGCATATTTATTTTATAAATTTGTAGAATTTGTAGAATTTCTGGTATCAATGACATTACTGTCGGTTTATAGGCTAAATTGATCAATGTAAGTTAAAAACGTTAAACACATGTATGTAAAATTTCAAATGTGTTTAGTCTGTTAAAAGTTATTGAAAAATTTAAGATATGATAAGTTTTTAATATTTGCGTAATAGTAAAATTATTTTCATTGATGATGTCTCGATCAATAAAGAATGCACTCTTTTGAATAAGTTTCTAATCGACGCCGTATAAAGAAACCGATTGACCACATCCGTCCATTAAAGTTATATCCGAGCCATGAAGGCGCCAAAGATGTGTACTTGTACCCAGTATCCGTGGTGCAAGTGGATGACAGTCATTGCCCCTCAACCCTGGATGGGAAATCAGTCTATCGCAGGTTAACGCTCACCGTAAACCTGTTCCCAATTTCAGTTGGGTGGACTGAGACATTGTAGATAAAGTGCCTTAATTGTTAAAAGTCAAATCTAACAGCAAAAAAAAATGAGTAACCACATCGGGCTTGAACCACCGACCTATTTGTTAGTGGCATAACGTCGATTTCGACTGACCCTTGTGCTCATGGAATATCCCTCCATTAAAGAAGTATTACCATATGCATTCAAGTAATTTTAAGTTAACATTAACAATATTAATTTTTAACCTATATCCTCTTACATATCTTTAAACTGTTTTTGTTCAGGACAATATTAAAGATTGATTACCAGTTACTTATGTAGTAACAACTCATGAATAATTTACTCTGTTTTTGAAATCTTATATGAGTTAAATAACAACCAATAATGTAAGTTTATATGCCATTTATTCCTAATTAATCAAGGTCTTCGTAATACATGTACATATTAAAAACCATACAAAAGATTTCTGCCCATCTTTTGTATGTTATAGACCTTTGGTTATAGTGTTATTTTTCAATATAAAAAAGTAGGTCAATGACCCACTTTTTGAGTTAATGGCCATCGAATATATTTTGAAAAATTAAGAAAAATCCCTTAAAATTTTTACACTATGATTGGGATTTTCTAATGAAAATAGTACACATAATTAAACTCTTTAAAAATGAAATACAGTTTATGAATGTTTGTGGTACTGAATAAAAACAAAGGATTAAGTTTTCAGTTACTTTAAAAAAAAAATATTCCAGTCCGAACTTCCCCTATTAGTTTTCAAATTCCTACTCATTTTTGATTCAATTAAACAAAAAAATTAAAGATGAAATACAAAAACATATATTGAATTAAACTACCTATATTGATATTATTTTGCTGGCATAAAATTCATATGAGGTCTATGATAAAAATTTTGAGATATGCTGCAAGTTGCGCGAGGGGATAATAAATGATCTGGGTCTTTATTCCTTTGAAATGTGCTTAGTTTGAGCATTTAGGCAACGACAGAGTGCTAAATCCTGTGTATTTATGAAGATTAAAGATTTCTTAGAGTTTGTTAAAAGCCGTATTTTATTTCTTTGTTAACATAAAATCAATTATAAAAAGGTAAAACATTTTAATCAGCACACAAAATTCATATCGCTTACATGAATGCACCGTCTCTATATGAGGTAGTTATAATACAATATACAACAAAAACACATAAACATGTACAGTGATAAGAAGTGTAAACTCTCATTTAGGTTTTTTTTAAGAGTATATATAATTCATCAATTATAAAAAGTTTTGTTTTAAACTGCAGATATTACCATATTAACATTTATATTCCGTCACGGTCAAGTGGTGTTCGAACGTTACGTCACGGACCAGTGGTGTTTGACCTTTCTACAGGAAGTGTCGAGTATGATATCCGGTAAGTTGACCCCCTCTTTCACCTGTTGATCCGCTTCCCTGTCGTGTTTTAAGAATGCTTTGTACAATCTCTGCCAGAACCAGGGTCTGGTGTCTGTTTTATGATACTGTAAGGTACAAGTGAACCGTAGAACCTCTGGAATGTCGCATTTCTCTACACAAACAGGAACCACGCGGTTTTGAAGGTTGGCTAGCGATAAAAAAAATTAAGTTAAGAGATTAAATTATACAAGTGATCAAAATGTCAATAATGGAAACAAAGGCTTGGAAAAACAAAAATGTTCAGAAATCAATGAGGGTCTTCATTGGGTGTTGGTGAGGGATAAGGTGACGTAATTGATCGCCACATATATTTATGATTGTTGATATATTATCCGCCCTACCTGGAGAGAGCGAGGTGGCATATTTCAGCTGGAATTCCGCCATCTCGCTGTCAGCAAAGTTATTGGACAATACCACTATACACTTCCGGCATCTAAGGAAGGAACAGCATATATTTTTTACATATGTTTAATGTATAAACTTTAGTATATTTTAATTGATGTTTATTAATGATTGTATTTTTTAAATAACTGACAATTTTACAAATGTACAAAATGTAGTATATGTAACACTTTAAGCGAAGTTTGTTAAATTATTGAATGACAATTGGATATTCCATCAAAGAGATCGCCCACATGAAAAGACTAAATTATTTCACAACTTGTACTCATTAATACAGTTTATTAATAAATATAATCTAATCTGAAAGGGCTTGAAGACCGTAGCCATTTTCGACCAATTTAAACCTTCTAGAAAAGGAGATATATATTCAAATAATATTGAATGGGTGGTAAAGCTAAAACTTGTTAATGAATGAATACTTTACTAAGTAAAGAATAAGTACAAGAAGCATACTTAAACTTTATAGTGGATCTGATAAGTGATGTGATAACCACAAACCCTCCTGATTGCCTCTTTAATTTAATTTTCCTACTGAATGTTAAACGACAACCCAAATCCTTTTAAACATATATACGTCATTTGCTCAACATATATACGTCATTTGCTCAATATATATATATATATATTTACTACGTGTTTTCCTAACACATAATTGTATTTATAGTATACATATCAAAATAGAATCGAGAGAAAAACTTCCCCCTCTTAGTGACGTTACATGTGTAGTGTACATGTATCTAATTGAGAGTAATAGTTAGAGTCTTAGTTTACTTGTTCTGAATGAGGTCCGCAGACACATAGTGGTCCTCTCGGGCGTGGTCCCTCCAGGGGACAAACAGTCTCAGGCTGTAGGGTGGGGCTTCCATCACACTGACCAGCAGCTTCACGAAGTCCAGGTCACCCCCCACGGGATTGTAGATCACAAACGCATCGTAGTCCATTAGAGTCATAGCACTCTGTGTGGTGTCGTCACTTCTACCCAAACTATTGAAAGAGAAAAACAAATTTCTCGTGGCTTCTCAGACTTAAAGTAAATCAAATATTAAGGAATATCGACCGATAATCAAGTGTACATGCTACGTCGGTCGAATGCGATGTAATATTACCCGTTCTGTATTTATTTAAGTTCGATTCGTGAAGGAAGTATGTTTTAAACAAGCAGATAATGAATGACCGTATCTCCACTTTTTATGATTCTATTGGTTCCAGTACTTTACACTAACCTTCTAGGAAATATCGAAATGGTTTCTTCTCGGAAGGCTTTTCAATTCAACAAAGCCTTTCACATTAAATTAATGTCTACCCGAAAGTCAGTTACCTACATACAAACTTTACGATGGCTATGAAAAGTTTCACTGTCTTTCTTTGAAATCAGTTGGTGTGTTAATTTTCATATCCATTTGTTCTCCCTTGTAATTGGATGGCGTTCTGTCACGAGGGGGCGCTTTTGTCATTCATTGATGAAAACGTCACATAGTAAATATATTTTTAGATCTACTTGGAATTTCTAATTACATTTTTCCAGCAGATTCATCTCTGCTGTCAAGAAATTTAAAATTGAACCATATTGAAATTGTACATTACATATTCTCTATAATATCTCTAACATAATAATTCAAATAATTATTTAATTAAAATAAATCTTGATGTGCATGACGAATCTTATATTTAGGATGTTTAACACAAAGTTTCAGAAAATCCGACTCGTAATATTACACATAAATCTTTTATCTTTTGGGGAAAACAAAACTGTACCTATTAATTTTTTATACCTAAAGAAATAATAAGTTTCACGCAGTGGTTAAGAGTTCTCAACCATTTTCTGGAAACGCCGCTTTTAGAAAACGGGAATACACTTCTTGTTTATATCTGATATATAAAGGTGAAGCTCAATGCTCCGGGTCTATCGAGTGGACTAATTTCATGGCACTAATTTGATTACCTGACATAACCTTTGTTATTAAAGGTCATGTACATGCATTGCTTATCGAATTGTATTAAAACATGCGAGAATAATGAAATCATTCACATTTAGCTTAGAGTTATTTGATGTTTATGTACATTTTACTTAAAACATAAGGTAAAATATTATTTAAAAAGAACTGGTACAAGTGACTTATTCAAAATCTCAAATATTGATCGTATCTAGGGCGCGCTATTTGATAAGAAATGATTTTACATTTTTTTTCAATAGGCCTTTATCTTACGCCGTCGCCATTAAATCCCTACAAACACGGAATAAAAAGATGCGCTATATCTTCACAACAATGCCGGTAATATATAAGCGACACTTACTGTTTAACAATTATATGCGTTCCAGTCAATCATTGAGAACACTTTAAAGAGAACACGTGACTTTTTACACGTAATTAGTCCAGTCCCCGGCTTCTACAAGTGTAACAGTTACACTCCACTGACGAGCCACGATACGGAACATAAACTCTCAACATACTTATCTATCTTCAGGGTCAGTTGCGCCGATAAAAAAATTGAAATGACGAAACATAAATTTCCTGTGATACCTTATCTTAAAAAGTAATATCCCAAAGTTTATAGGTCATATATTGTGGTACTTTATCTGACTTGCATGTTCAATTGAAATGATACATGTAGTTTTAAAAGCCAAATACAGTGTATTTATTCGGTAAACCCCACAATGTTGAATTTTTTTTTTCAATAAATCAAAATAAAATCTCAGTTAAGTTAATATTGATTGGTTTTCTGCAGAAAATCCTAGAAGATTATAGAGTCTTTACATGTAATGAAAACGCATTGCTTTGGAAGTTTTTTTTTAACTTTGTCCTTGTTTAAACAAGAAAAGAAAAGAATATACAACGAGAGACTTGTCCTTACTTAGTATCCAATTATGTTATCCGACCTTTATGTTAGTAACTTCGTACTCTCCGCCTGATTAAAAACCAACCAGGAATTACCGACCTTTAGACTTTTGATATCACTGATTGTCGATGTTTTACATCCCAAAACGGAAAGTAGACTTCCAAGAATACACACTAATTTTCAGAAATGCTGAATTAGCATGAATAACGGACGAATATAAATCATTTTTACGTGACTAGATCTGTAAAAAATATTCATTGTTTTACATTTACGTGTAAACTTTTAATGTAATCTTATTAAACTAAATAAAAACTGTTGATATTGATCGTGAGTAGCTTTGTTTTCTGCGCGTGTTAAAAAAACGAGGAAGTTGAAATTATTTCAAGTCGCTTTGTTATTAACAATACTGGTATATGGTGAGAAATGTTGTTACCAGGTTAAAGACTGTGAAATATTTCGTTATACGACAAATGACCATGATCTAAATGTTTAGTACTTAATTAACTACATATAGATAAAAGTTTACGAATTCAGTATCCGAAAATGTTATGTACTCCAATACTCACCCCCACTCCAACCCCGACCCCCCCCCCCCCAAAAAAAAAAAGAACCAGCAACCCCCAACCCCTCCCCTCCCCCCAAAAAACCCCCAACAACTCCACTTTCCAGCGAAATGAATGCATTGCCAATAAGGCAAAAATTTAAGGGAAATTATTAGAACTTCGTTGATTTTTGTGATGCAACAAAAATATAAATTAGTGAGTTGTTTATTTATGTGATGGGTAAAGAAACAATTTTTGAGAAAAGAAGAAATGGACGATATGTTTCAGGAAAGTAGTGGGAGTGATATATGTACCTGTTTTATAACTTATTAAAGTCACGACCATTGTTTCCCCACCCCATGTAGATGGAACACACGGCCATTTTTTTATATTGGTCAAATTATTTAAAAAAGAAGAAAGATTTGTTCAAAGATTCAGTTTATATCGCACGATGGACCACAATAAATAATTTTCCGAATCACGATCTTGCATATATAATCAATTATCCGTGTATGAATTTAAATACGTTCCTTAAACTTTTTACGGTACCTCTGAACACATTATTTAACAATGTTCAGATATTAAGTTATTGCGCTTATTCAAATTCTAATATTTCTTATACTCACATCCACAATGTTGAAAGAATACACGTAGACTTTTGTAAACATATATTGGGTGTTAAGAAATTTACTCATCTGTGTATGCAGAGTTGGGAAGGTTCCTATTATTTTACAACAGAAAATTCGCATTAATTAAATAGGCCTACTAGCGTAAATTAGTAAATTAGTGTAGATTCCAACAACAGTATTACAATATGTATGTCAAATTATTTTAACAAATTGTTTGATGATATTGAGTATCATAAGAAAATTAATTGGGTGTCTGATGTAAAAAAAAATGTTCGATTGATTAGGTTTTAACGAAATTTGGAAAGCACAGAAATGAAATGAATGTACATTATGTGTTATTAAAAAAAGAATATTTGACCAATCAAAACAAGAAAATTTCGCATATATTGAACACTCTAATAAATGTTCATTTTATCGATACCTTATTTCACAACATTGCTTACAATACTACCTTACAAATCCCATACCTACTAAGTTTTAAAAATGTACTTCTAAAATTAAATTGTCTTTGCATACCCTTGCTGTTGAAACTAATCATTCAATAGAACCTCCGTAAATCAAAGAAAATACATATATTGTAATAGTCACTGTGTGAAAGATGAATATTATATTTTATAGTGGTGTGTCTTTTATATGATGTTTTTCGTAAAAAATATACATGTATTAAAGGGACATGGTCACGAATTTGGTCAAAAATTCTTTTTTCAGATTTTAATGATTACAATGCTTCGGTAAGGCATCTTTAATAGGCAACCAAAATCTGAGTGTCATTCGTTGAGTTATAAGTGAGTTACACAGCTTACAATTCTATGCTATGTAAAGAAAGCTTTTGTTTACATTTTGAATGCTGAAGTGAGAATTCCAGTTTTAGACCTAGAGTGAATTTGTTAAACATTAGGAACTGTTTATTTATGCTTATAATGAAAAAGAAGATAAACAAATCAGCTTGAAAAAAGATTTTTACTGGTATATTGAACCTATGTTAAAAAAAAAAAACAGGGCATGAGCTTTGTTTACATGACAAAGAATTGTGAGCCCTGTATATTGCTTATAACTCTACGACTGACTAAAGCATTGTAAATAAAAAAAAGAGAAAAATAGAATTTGACCAAAACCGTGACCATGCGCCTTTAAGGTTCTCCGACCGTCAGCCTCAAATTATTTTTTTCTCATCATAAAAATGTTATTTATCTTTCAAACTTTGTAAATGATTTGAAATAAAAAAAATTACAGATGGTATATTCATGCAATTTACGAAGTTATTGCAATTTTGGCCACGATGGATATGATGAGTAAAACAAGTTGAGATCAAATTAGAAAAAAAACCGTTGCATCGGTGGCTCTTTACATTTATGTAGTAGGTTGACGAACAGATCGTAATATCAGGCACGTAGCCCCTGCCCCCCACCCCCCCCCCCTCGTTTTTGGCAGTCTTAAATTTACATATAAAAATTGAATTATCATGAAGTTGTCCCCCCCCCCCCCCACTTTTTTGGGAGTATGTAAAAAATTGTAATGAAAATAAGGGAATTAAGGGTGAAATTAAAGTTATAGGATAGGTTGAGTACGCTACCCCACGGATTAGGATTTTCATGATTTTTTTTTTTTACTTTGCTTGTCAAGATTTTTTTGCATGAGTCTGCGCCCCCCTTTCAAAATGATGCTACGTGCCTGAATATTGACACTACAATACCAATTAAATTTGTCTATATAAAAGGCAGATTTATAGTACAAAAAACAATTCCGGATATTTTAGAGTTATCGAACATTGCTGAGGATCGGAGATCGTTAAACCTTATTTTTGGAGGAGATCTTCAATGTTCAAATTTGTGCAATTTTTAAGCTCAGAAAATGTAAAAATTATGAATAATCTTTGAAAGTATATAAATAGTAGTTTAAAATTACAAAATGATTTGTTACAATAACTTAAGTATATTGTCTATTCTCCTGTTTCATTTGCTTATTTGTATGGAATATGTACAGTATAAACATTAATTAGAGGAAGTTATTGCATACCCTTTAGTTTTAAGCACTCCGTGGCTGAAGTGTGAGGAAGATTGGGCCAGCGTGGTCTGGATACACGTCTTACATATTGTATATCTACTAAGATATTCATCCTTTTACCTAAAAGCTTCGTTTAAGGTCACTGCACACTCTTTACAAAAAGGCACTATATGGGGAAAGAAGTAGAATAGACAGAGCCAAATACAGAGAAAGTATTGTGGAGATTTAATTCGGGCGGACAGAGGGGACAGACGAACGCACTGATCACTAAAAGGCGCCCACGGAGTGGGATGTCGACCCTTATTATTTCTGAATATATATTATAGGACCCATTGCCATGTAAGCGGGGAGGGGTGGGGAGCAGATGTTCAGTCCACAAGCATCCGAGTTACAAACTATTTTATCAAAAGCACTTTTGCACTGTTTTATAATACACTAGATGATACCCCGCGCAAGCGCGGGAATTAACACTTTACACATTATTATGATATAATGCTTAATATGTTGAACCATATTTTTTTGTTCATTTTTGTATATACATTTTCCGATATTTTCCTTATCTTATTCTTTAAAATTGAAATAAAAAACAAAAAACTGCATTGTTGAATATTTAGAGGAGCGGGCAGGGATGAAGAATCTAAACTGAAATGTACGTGGCCTTAATTCTGCTTGTTGCAGCTGACTGAAAAAAAAATAAACTTTTTTTATTGTATTTATTTCAAACCAGTGAATGGGTATTTAGTGTATCTCTCTCTAAATTTGGTTCTTTAGGTCAATTTTCAATATAATTTCTATTACTGTCCCAATATTTCAGATAAAAGACTGTTTTGAAAAACGATCTGGAGAGGGAGGAGCATCCCCATTAAACTTCCCCGTTTTATACATACATCATTTATTCATAGACGTAGAATACAACAATCTGTTCATTAATGTTTACAAATTGATGTCTAAGGTTTACAACCAATCTGTCGTTGTATGAAAATGTATGAAATTAAAACCCGCTAGGTTATGCATTATTATCCATATGCATACATATTAAATATTTTAAACCAAAGAGGTCAGATTCAAAGTATCTGCCCGATGGTTAACTCGCCCTACTCTTTCCGTCATGATGTCAATTGGTCAACCTGTTTCTGGGCACCCCGTTCTGGAAAGTTCTTTCCATTAATACTAAAATCTCATTAATTGTTCCATTTTATTTATTAACTTTTCGTATTGATCGATCCTCCGATCCAAGGTATCTGGCCGTGATGCATGATGAACTCATCCTACACTTTTCGTTAATTAGTCAATCCGCTTTTTTGGTTACCCCGTTCTGGAAAGTTCTATCCCATTCTCTCACCAGAGGTCGTGCTTCGCAAGCGAATGAGTATCAAAACTAAAATCACCCACTAAAGAAACGAATTGACTCATTTTTTTTTTATTCAACATTTGTCAAATCTTAAATTCTATGTATTCTCTAAATAGGTTCACAGGAAATATATTCACTCTTTACGTAATCAATATTATTTCATTGCAAGTATATATTTTGATCGAGACTATCCCTGACTTGGATCCGCCAAAGCGTGTCCACTACATTACTCTCATTTTTGCTATTTCGGGCATGTTTATCGAAAATGAAAGTAGGTTTTTGATTAATTTCACAAAAATAACTTAACAGTTAAAATTCAATTATACCTTACGGACATCATCTCACATGTGTTGAAATACCAAAGGTGTAAGCAAGTACTCTGGTGAAGGCATTTTGTAGTTTATTTGCAAAATGTCTTAATTTATAAGTATAGATAATGTACAATGTTCCATTTGTGTTTCATACAAAAATGACGACTTCCAGTAATAATCTGTTTTGAACCATTCGGGTACGCCTGTACCACATATACACGTGACTGTCCTGTCGATTGACTTGAGAGACTTGAGTTCATACGAATAAATATCTCAGCAATTTACGGTTCTGTGGCATTTTCAATCATATGCATGTGATCGTTACTTAATAAATCTAACCTATGTAGTTCAAAACTAATATCATTTTCACCATTTCAATAACCGGATTTTCTTTTGGAAAACCCCGTTAACCAATCAGGAAAATGTTTAGGTATTTATGTAGGTAATGATAAAATTAAATGTTATAATAAAAATTGGACGAAAATAGACACTTTATTCGAATCTTGGAAAAGAAGAAAATTAACATTATTTGGGAATGCACCGTTATAAATTCTTTAGCACCATAAAAACTCATATATGATGCAAGTATTTTGAAAACTCCAAATGAAGACTACATTAAAACATTAATGAATTAATATGTAATTTCATTTGGAATAAAAATTAAAAGAAACACGTTAATTCACCATGTAAAAAAGGCGGACTGGGCGTAACTGACGTCGAATCTAAGATTAAAGCGTTAAAAGCACCATGGGTCCCTAGATTAAAAGACACATAATATTGTATTAAGTCACGTAAATAGCTATTGCACTCCAATTAACATAGACATGTACTATTTAATTAATACAACTGAAAATAAAACTCAAAATTATGAAATTATAAAAACTACAGAGTATGCCGCTATTCTACAAACAAGCTTTCACATGCTTTAACGCATGTTAACAATTACAAAACAAATTAAGCCCTGAAAGTTTTCCGAACCAAGCGATATGGTAAAACCTTTAGATAAACAAAAGGGTAAACAATTTCCTTCAAAACCTGGTTCAAAAGTATATTTATACTCTAAGGTATAAACTTTAAGATCACCAGAAGAAATAGCACTCGTAACGATGAACAAAAAGAACTGACTGTGCGAATAAAAAATAATTAAAACAATTTTCAAGAATTATGAAAACAAATTTGATCCTACAGTATGCTGGTATTTGAAACAAGTGCAATTAAACACCCCATTCATATTTCTACAATCAGTTTATAAAGAAAAAATTTCACATACTACCATGTAATCAAAATACAACAAAAGATTTTTATATTCTACAAAGCGATTGGGGAAAAAAATATATGAATAAAATTGTTTTACTACAAGACAAAAAGATTTCGGAATTTAATTATAAGTTGTTAAATAACTTACTTTCAAATAATTATTTTATCAGTAAGATTAACAAAAATTTTGATTATATGTGTAAAATGTGTACAGAAAAAGTTGAAAATTCACACCGCCTTATTTTTGAGTGTGTGAATGTAAAGCATTCATGGAAGATTGTGAGTAATCGTTTGGGGTTATATGGTTAATGGAAACAGTTATTGGTTTTTACTATGTTAGAAATGAAACCATTGCCATGTATAATTTACTTTAATCTTTTGCTGCATTAAAAATTTACAAATATAAGATGTTTTGTAGACTAGAAAATATTGTGTTTAATTTGAAATTATGCATTCAAAAATACATCTAAATACTACATTGTATTGGAAATACTAGGAACTCTTCTTTCTTCAAAACTCTCTTGGTCAAATTTTAGCTAATTTTATGTCGCCATGGGGTACCTGACCCATGGCTTTTCACCAAAGTTGGGAGGGAGGGGGTAAAGTAAAGACTCTGAAATGGCGACAGACCTACATGTACCTCCCTACAAAAAACGCTTGTCAGTATAAACTATCAACTTAAAAATGTTTGTAAAAATATTACAGCTGTAATTATAAATAATCATACATGTTATTATATTAATCTTTATTTAGAATACTCTGATCAACTAAAAATACTATTATCATTGTTAAAAAAACAACCACGATTTTGCCAGATGATGTATAAAGTATTTATGTTATCTAATATATATATATTTGAGATGGTTGACAGTTTGTTAATGTCATTTTTCATTATCATAATAGTAGATATACTTCGACTGATATAATAGGGTTAATGAATGTTTTAAAGTCATTACTACTATTATTACCACTTCTATTATTACTAATGTATTTACTACGTCTACATATTCAAGGTATTATTGTGCAAATTGTAATTGTTACATGTTTTATTGTAAATAAATATCCGGAAAAAACTCTACTAATCCTACTAACGTTCTAAGATTGCATCAGGCAGTTTAAAACTGCTATGACATGCAACTCCTTCAAAAGTTACTACTTTGTTTATGATCTCTGTAGATTTAGAATACCGTGCTGTAAAGTTGCATTGGTGAAAGAAGGGTAGCCCAAAGTATTCATCACCTTACCCGTTTTTCCAGTGTTCAGTTATGTGTACTTTCCTTTTTTTCAGTTGTTTTAACTATGCGTACATGTACTTAATCTTATCACCGCGGGTTTTTGTCGTTATGTGTGTTTACAAACTGTTGCATCAGTTTATGTTATGACTCATTAGGCCTATGGTTTTTAATACAGTATATTCTACATGTCGTCATATTAAGAAAGATGTAATAATTTGTTTTATCACATGTTTATCTCAATATGCGGTGGATATCACTCATGGGATAAATTTTTGATATTCCACTGTGTGTTCTTACGCCACATGACGTCATAATTAAACATTACGCAGGTTTAGCCGGTTGATTGACGTATAATGAAAAACTAAAAAATAATACAGTTGAATAGTGTTGAGTTGTAAAAGTGAAGCATTTAATGTTGTTTTATTTATTTTTCATGAATTCATAAAGAAATTGTTCGAAAATGAAATGTTTGTTTGTTAAACTTCAAGGAACTTTTTTCCATGCGTAAAGTTGTTGACGTCTCGTAGTTAATGTGTTGTGCGGCTCACAATTATAATTTGTACAGAAAAAATGGAGATTAACAAAAAACCTTGTAAAACATGTGATAAAAAGAATCTCTCATGATTTGCGATGGTATATGATTTTTATCCAACTCGTTGTGTGTTTTCTATCACCTCGCCAAGGCTCGGGGATAGAAAACACACAACTCGTTGGATAAAAATCATATACCATCGCAAATCATGAGAGATCCTATATTTCTCTATTTCACTTTTACCATGTGTTCCTGTAGACTGTGGCAAGCAGCCATATTGTGTTGAGTTTGACATATACTTGGAAAAGTGCTTGTGATCAGTGTTGTATTATTGAATCTACGAACAGACATTACAATTGGCCATGAGGATCGGACAACGTCACAACTGCAATAACTTTGCCTGTCTATGGGGAAAAAAATATAAGTTCAACATGAACTGGGATGAATACATCGAAAGGTTAGAACATTTCTTCACTGCCAACGAAATCGAGGACGCTGATAAGATGAGTCTATATTATTGACAGTGTGTGGACAGAAAATGTATGGACTCATTCGTAATTAAACGTCCCCGAATAAGCCAGCAGACAAAACTTAAGCAGAGTTGAAAACCAGTTTAAAACCAAAATCTCTGGCTATCGCCGAACGATTTAGATTTTATCAAAGAAACCAGGGAAACAGGAAATGGTTAGTCAGTGTATCGCGGAACTCAGAAAACTTAGTAAATTCTGTGAATTTGGAGAATTTTTAAATCAGGCTTTGATGGATCGTTTAGTGTGTGATCTTTCATCGGTGTCTACTCAGCGTAAACTACTGGCAGAGGATAAGTTAGATTTAAAGAAAGCAAAGAATGTCGCAATTTCGATGGAGCTTGCTGAGAATGAAGCTCATACACACAGTTACTGTGAGGAATAAACCGTGTTATAGATGCAGGAAGACAAATCACATACCCGATAAGTGTTTTTATAAAAACAGTAAATGTCACACATGTCATGAAATGGGATATATACATAAAATGTGTTCCAAAAAAGGAAACAGTAAAACACAAAAGAAGAAGTCAAAATTGAACTTTGTGTCAGAAAATCCAGAGTCAGGTCATTCTGCGGACAACAGTGAGAATGAACATTGGCCTATTGTTTCATTGTCAAGAGATCAAGGAGGAGCCAAAGAAATAAGGATAGCTGTGTCGCTGGAAGATGAATATATAGAAATGGACTTGGACCTGGATACTGTTGCTTCTGTCTCTGTGATATCTGAACAGTTTTATGAGAATAAGCTGAAGAGCAAAGTCAAGTTGTATCCAAGCTCTGCGATTCTGAAGAGATATTGGAAGTGTGGGGTGAAATAGATGTGAATGTGAAGTATCAAACACAGACCAAAACGTTACCTGTTATTGTGGGTAAAGGAAAGGGACCGGCCATGTTCGGAAGAAATTGGCTCCAAATTATAAAACAGAAGTGGCAGTCAATTCATATTGTGATGACAGATGACCTAAATAAGTATTCTGTTTTTGACAACAAATTTGGATGCATTAAAAGGGTCAGAGCAACCTTGAAGATTAAAGATAATGTTTCACCAAAATTCTTCAAGCCTAGACCCGTACTATTTGCTTTGCGAGACAGATTGCTGTAGAATTAGACAGACTTGAGCAAACATGTGTCTTGAAGAAAGTTGTATGATCGGACTGGACCGCTCCAATACTCCCAGCAATGAAAGCAGATGGCTCAGTGCCTATACTAGTATGTGGATACTTCAAGGTCACACTAAATCCATACTTGGATATTCTAGAATATCCATTTCCTACAAGTGATGAATTGTTAACAAAGCTCAATGGAAGACAAAAAATTTCAAAGCTTGATTTGTCTCAGGCGTATAACCAAATTGTTTTAGACAAACACTCTCGAAGGTATTTGACTATTAACACACACCAAGGACTCTATCGATACACTCGTTTACCTTTCGGTATCGCATCAACACCTGCTATATTTCAGCGAGCGATGCTGTTCTTCAGGATCTGAACAAGGTCGGATACATACTTGATGATATTCTTGTAACTAGAGCAAATGACTCTGAACACAAGCGGATCTTAGAAGCCACACTCCAACGTCTGGATGATTATGGTGTGAAATTATATGGTGTCAGTTTATGCAGGACCAAGTGGAATACTTTGCATTTATTGTGAGCTAGGAAGGAATCAAGCCTTCGCCGAAGAAGCTAGCAGCAATTAATAACTTGGAAGATCCCAAGTCCGGTAAGGAACTTCAGATATGGTTGGGAATTGTGAATTACTATCGAAAATTTATCCCAAACATGCCAACTATTAGTGGACCGCTTACACATTTATCGTCTCAAGATGTTTCATGGAAGTGGACTCCAGAGTGTTCTGAAGCTTGTGCCAAAATAAGACTTGTTATTGTCATCTAAAATTATGGCTGTTATTGGTATCAGTGTTGTATTATTGAACTTACGAACAGACATTACACTTTCTACTAAGCATTATTTAATGAAACTGCAAGATTAAGTCTTTTGTTTCCACAAAGAAGCATACAACATTTGTAAAAGACGAATTAAATAAATAATCCATATTAATCTGGAAAGTATGTGTATAATCTTAACCATAAACAACATATTTCATTACTGATATTTATCTACCAAAATTCATACCACACATCATGTCTGTAATACTTACATTGTGCATGAAATTTTAATAAATTAAAGAGGAGTTGTTGATCAGTGATTTTGGACATAATGTCAGGTGTTTTGGAATTTGAATGTTCGGAAATTTAAGAAGGACAGCGCTGAAAAATTGTTTCAGAATTACATTTGTATTGTACATACACCAAAGTTCAAAAGGGACACAGATCCTTTTTAGTCGATTTTGAACTTCATGAATATATGCGTTTGTACACATTATGTACACCGTTATCAAGTACAAATTAAGTACAATATCTGCTGTGCTACATAGGCTACACTGACAATCTAATACAGTAATTCAATATTGACAAAACGTTCAAGTTTTAAAAAAGAGCATAACTCCAAAGAATATATTCAAATCCGTATTTTCTTCAAAATGCATTCTTTTTCAAATCACATGGTTTATGAAAAAATCTAGTCTCTGGCAAACTGGATCTTCAAAATAGTAGCATGACATTTATTTCTACTAAACCCTCAGTAATACAAGGGTCAATAAAAAAATACGAAGACTTTTGCTATAGCTATGTTATTTAACGTCATATTATTACTAAATTTAGTAGACATAATTTAGCAATTGTTTCAAACAATTTGAAATCAAAAAAAGTTCATGTATTCCTTTATTTCTAAGAATTATTAAGAATCTAATCCTGCAAAAATGAGGTAACGGCGCACGGTCAAACTTTGTGTTCTGTCAATAATAAACCATGTTATGTCGAAAGCAATATCTCCATAAATTAAAGTGTCAATATTAAAACCAAATAATATTGAAACCTAAAATTAAGAATTGTCATGATATTCTATGTACTAAATAATGATGGGATATAGAGAATATCTATATTGTGTGATTTTATATTTGCTTTATCCAACGAGTTGAAATGGTGTATATATTCGCGAGGCTTGCCGAGCGAATATAACCATTTCAACGAGTTGGATAAAGCAAATATAAAATCACACAATTATAGATGTTCTATTTATCTCATACAATTTGATTTATATTATGAAGCTTTTGAGGCAGCCCCTAATATGACCCGAATTGATTTTTTCAAAGATTAAACGATGATGCAACGTTGTGTTATGCGGTTAGTGTGACCTTGCGCAATACAATTTAGTACGTCATTTCGGAGATAAATATAACTGTTTTAATGTAAAGTTTCACTGAAATAAACCTTGAAATAATTGTTTATCTCTAAATAATTTTTCTTAGAGCTTAATCACTTAATTAAATGGAAATACTGATCAGAAACTTGAATAATCAAGTTTGTTGACATACACAAAGTTGCGAATGCTCGTTAGTTTGAATTGACTCGAACGAGGAACAGTTGTTGATGTTTTATAATACGAACACTAGCCTAATGATTCGAAGTTGAAAATATTGAATAAGGATGCTTACTGCTGGTGAAATAAAAGTCTTGGGAGACATTATTTCGGTAAGTTCTTTATAGAAACACAACCAAAGCGTTCTGTTTTCATTTTGTCGTCAGAATGAACTCCTTGACAGCTAAATAACGTGATTTGCAGTTTTGTAAACTTCACAGTTATGTGTTTTCCTTTATATTTGTAATTTAAATCTTCGACAAACTCCATTTTAAATCAATTTTTGGTAGTAGATATAGCTTTATGGAAAATACTAGAAAGTCACTGAGGCGTTGAAGCGAGGGGCTGTGTCAAAAATAGTTCGGACCGGAAGTATTTGATATAGCATCACCCGTTTGATAAAGCAAAGGTTTATCACACGGGTAGTATACACCACACGTATGAGATAAATATAGATATCAGTAACTAAAGACATATAGTCCTCTTTAAAATTGACTGAAAATATTGACGTCTCCGGACGTCACGGCGCAACAAAAGTATAAAGAGTATGGATTTAACTCGGAGAAAAAGCCGATAAAAACTGTGAAAATGCTCAATGGTGGAAAATTAATTTCAAATCTAACTGTGTGTTAATACCTACATTTATACTTTCCAGATTCCTTAAAATGTTTTTAAATCTTTTGAAAACTCACTTCATAGTTAACAACACATGAATGATTTTGCTTTTTAATATATTGATTCTAAAAACTGTTATGCTCTTTGTCTTAAGCATAGCTATATTGAAGTATTTCAGGATAAAATCCAAACGTGTTATTTGTTTTGGTTAACACATCAGAAAGGGAGAAGTGGACGGAAAGACTTGAAGGGCTAAATGAACTTGGGGTAATACTTTACTTTGTTAAATTGATACTGATGTTGGACTCTCTCTCTCTCTCTCTCTCTCTCTCTCTCTCTCTCTCTCTCTCTCCAAGCTTGCAAATGTAATAATTTAGCAAACAGTATTACATGGGAGATAAATGTGTAAGAGGATGGGAAATTCATGTTTTATTTGCGACAAATTATCACTATATCTGGTAAATAACATTTACACATTGCCGCATATAAGAGCAACTATAGCATTGTGCTAATTTACAAATCACGAAAACTGATATTTAAATTTCTAAGTGTCAAAATATGTTTCTTTTCAGAAAACTAATTAAGCGCCAAAGAACAAGAAGAATAAATATATCTATATGTATATATCTATATGTTACCATTTGCAGGAATTAAATCTATTTCAATTCTGAGAATTGTTTTGGCTTTTTCTCTAGCTATAATTTTTGATAAACACAAGTGGCTTGGAAAGCAAAACGAATGAAATTCCTCAAGATCCATTGATGTGAAAATTGGATAACAAGTAAAGGAGGTTAGAGCAGCACGTTGAGGAGTATCAACAAATGATTTTAAAGACTGAAACATTTAGATGCATTTATTTTGCGTGTATTTGCATGTAAAACATGTGGATAGCATACATTCTATGTATCTTATTTACTACTTAAGTTTAACATGTGTCAACTATGGGGCATATTTTGCGCTGCAAAGCCATAGTATGCACACAAATTCTATTCATATGATTCTCATATGATGTAAATATTCACGATTATCATATAAGAATTATATAATTATTATATGACTGCCGTCACGAGAAAATGGCCCTTAAGGTCAAAATTTCACAATCTCACTTTTTTGTCAATTCCGATTAGTCATCTCTTTCTGAATACACATATACAACGATATCCAAGATCTTGTGTGTTTTAAGCAGTTTGTGACAATTTTAGTAAGACATGTTAACACTACTTTGACGTAGTTCGTCGAAAACGTCACCACGTCACGAACGTCAAAATTTGTTTTGGAATAATTTTTTCTTCATTACTTCCTTAAATTGTCTTTCATTGTTTGAAGTAAAATTAATTAATAATTACCTATAATCGTACATGTCTAACAATATGAACAAAAGAGAACAAGCATTTGGAATATCCAGATATAGCTACAGTTCTGCAGCTAATCCAGATACTCTCTCGGTGAATCCACATGCGATTAAAAAACCCCAGAAAATAGATAGATAAAGGATATTTAAAGCAAACAAATAGCAAACTTTTCCCCAACCTTTAAATACATCAAAGTTATTTAAGATGCCGAGGAGCTAATTAGCAAACATGTAACAAAAATGCATGGATAACATGTTTCAAAATCGATGCCTATGTTTCCACAATTTTAGGGTTTTATTAGAATAACATACAAGTGTTTAATTTCAAAAGAGAAATATTTATTCCTTTTGATCAACTTTTTGCACCGACATTTTATCGCATATTTACCGATATTACTTTTTAAGTATCTTTATAGTCCTGAAGCAAGTTTAAAACCAATAGCTGTTTTTGAAATCAGCTTAGACTGTCTCCCTCTAAAGGCACAACAACAAAAATGTGGACAGTTGATTTGAGAGAAAAATTTTTAACAAAAATGCCATCTTATTTTTATAGATTTATATTTACATCCCCTGAGTATGATTCCATCTATTTCTTACGAAAATTGATTGTAATGCACAGCTGTATAAAAACTAACAGGACTGAATTCTACACGCCCCGTTTATCGATTGGTCGAGACCTTCAGCCTAAGAAAAATCACGGAGTGCACGAAATAATCATGATGATGTCAAACTCAATTTCCAATATAAGACGCACTGGCTATTTCCTTTATCTAACATATTGATGACATCATTTACATTAACAATAATTGAGTTACTTTTACTTACTTTTCACGATCAGTTCAATTCATTAATTTGTTTAAAAAAAGATGTAAATATAAACAATAAAAGTGTTTTCTTTGGTGATATATGCGGGTTTTGAAGATAGCGACATTGCAGAACGCGAGTTATGTCAATTTTTTTCTGTATTGATCGTTACCTTTCGTTTATGTTCAATGTTTAAATATAATCGTGCACACTAAATTAAGTGTATCAAATACGACAGAAAAGACGGACCAACAAAATACAAAAGCCCCCCCCCCCCACCCCCCCATCCGCTGAATCTACACTTCTATTCAATCAAGTCATCGCCTACATGTATGCATGCTTTAGATTTTAAACTATCCAATAATTTGTTCAAGCTCGCCCATTCTATGCACAAATTGTTTATAGAATATATTTTTGGATTTTTTTTAAGTGACAATCACAGGTTCTTTTGATTGGCGAATTGAATTCATAAACTGTTTCTACACCACTGTTTTGTGGTATTATATGATTCGTGACAGTCATATTTTTCGGAGAGTTTTTGTTTTTTTTTAACAACATTCAAATCGCTTTCTACCATCGTGTTTAACACTACATATTGTCGATCTTATTAAAATTAGACTAAGAAGGGTTGCTCTGATGTGACCCTTTAGGAGATTTGTTAGATCTTGTGTCTTCTAATCTAGCTTATCGATTGGAGGAGAGATTTGCAAGTCTAATTTCAATTAGATTATTGTACAGTGTAGAATTGCTTTCAAAAATATATTTATGGGATTATTCAGCATGACAAAAGCAAAGGGATTGCGTACATTTAATATTAACTATCCTCAGAATTCAAGATTAATGGCGACTGTTACAATAAAGAATATTTTAACCCATGCTACACGTAGACATGATATCTATTTTAATACACCAATTGAATTATTCAAGCTTGTTAGTTCACACCGATGTATTTTTCTGATGCGATTTTTATGAACCATAATCATTGAAATAATTAAGCATCATCCACATTTTTTTCTTCAAAATACAAGATTACAGGTAACTCTCAATAGGACTTTTGCTTTCATTATATCAATTTTTTGCACTAATCGATAGTACCGGCGCCGATAGACGTAGCTTATACTCAGTAAGTAGTTACATTTTTAGATATTAACTAAATTTAATTTTCTTGTTATCGATGTTAAACGATGAATGAATGAATATATCTCTATTTAAATCCACCTCACTTGCTTCTCTCTCTCTCTCTCTCATTGAATACAAATATCGATCAAGTGAATATCAATTTTTTTTTAAAAAAATCTGAAAAATTAAAATTTAGTCGTTTATAGAGTGAACACAGTTGCTAAGATATTTCGAAGTTTTATGCAATCTCGCGACTCTCGGATTTTTTTAAATTGCTGTACATTGTAACTAACACCCATAAAACATTGACTCTCAATATCAGCGATAAAAAAAGAAAAGATGAAAAATATCATACCTGACGATAAATTGTACGTCCATGCATATTTTTTTTATTGTAAATGCCGTACATGTACATGTAGTGTTCATATATATTTATCGATAAACATGAAAATTTGTTTATTGATAAAACGGCACTCAATATCACTCACCCTGATTATACCCGCACTTTCTAAAGAAAGTTCGGGTATGTTGTTGTTACCCTGTTCCGTCTGTCCGTCCGTCTGTCCGTCCGTCCGTCCGTCCGTCCGTCTGTCACGTTTTACTTTCTCAAACTGCTCTTACATCTTATAAACAAGCAAACTGAACTCTTGGAGTATGATTTGGGGTGTCATGTTGTTTTGTAAACAGGTTTCAAAAAATCTCTGGTAGTCCTGGGGGTCAAATAATGGGTAAAAAATGACGTTTTTTGCCAAAAAACCTTTTTCCTCGAACTCCTTTTACATTTTCAACAGTAGACAAATCATCTCTTGGAATATGTTTTGGGGTGTCCTATAGATGTGCAATAAGGTTTCGGAAATTTCAATATTGTCCTGGGGTTCATTAAATGGCTGAAAAATGACGTTTTTTAACAAAAAGTCTGGTTTCAAAAAACGTCAATTTCTTTTTGCAGTAGCCTAATGATCTAATAGGATATGCTTCGGGGTGCCATGTTGACGTGTAATCATGTTTCAGAATTTTTGTTTTTATTACGGGGGTCTGTGGGCATAAAAAAATGACGTTTTTTTGCCAAAAAAATATGGTTCCCAGAACTCTTCATACAATTTATGCAGTAGCTATGTCATCTCTTGAGATATGATAGGGACTGTCATATAGATGTGCAATAAGGTTTTAAAAATTTAAATTTCATTCAGGGAGTCAAATAGTAGCAGAAAATTGACGTTTATCACTCCAAAAAAAACCGTACTTCCCAGAACTCCTCTCATGATTTAATGAATAGCCACATCATATCTTGGAGTATGATAGGGGCTGTCATATAGTCATGCAATAAGGTTTTAAAAATTCAAATTTCATCCAGGGAGTCAAATAGTAGCTGAAATTTGACGTTTATCACTCCTGAAAAAACCTACTTCCCAGAACTCCTCTCATGATTTAATGAATAGCCACATCATTTATAGGGATATAACAGGGGCTGAGCTATAGATATGCAATAAGGTTTTAGAAACATAAATTTGATTCTGAGGGTCAATGCTATCTGCAAAATGATGTTCCGTCCCATAAAAAACCTAATTCCTGGACCTCCTCTTATCTCTTGTGATTGAAATAACGTACCATAAGATGCATAAGGAGGAAGAATATATATGCTTTAGGGGTGGGGATCACAAGCATTTTTTTCAAGTTATTTGATCATTTCTGATTTTGGGAGGGTGGGGTGGGGTTAAGGTGACCCCCAGAGGCCATGACCTACTAATACCACAAAAAGATTTGCCTTGACATGGTCATGGTTCAAGAAACAAAAATATATATAGTTTAGGAGTGGGGATTTCGATGATTTTGAGGATATTTTAAAAATATTCAACTATTCATGTTTTCGGGGGGAGGGGGGTGGGGAGATTCAGAGTCTCTTCTCACATTTTTACAATAGAAAAATCATTTCTTGATTGGTATTTTTCTCTATGATGTCAGATGTACATAAAGAGATTTTGGACATTGCTTTTTAATCTTAAAGAACAACAAAATGTTATATGTAATTGTAGAAATTGTAAAGTCAGTCAACAAAAACCTAGAGCTTGCTGTAAAAAACAAAGCAGGGTCAACATTGGGCTAGGGCTAGGAATTACACTACATATGAATAAGATAGATTAATACTTGATTAGTTCCAACTCTGGAAAGTCACTGGGCATCTCAAAGGGGGCATAATCTATATACATGTACCAATTGATGTGCAATGACACAAGGAGGAAGAATAAATATGGTCTAGGGTGGGGATCTCAACAGTTATTAAAATGTATTATAATTTCCTATTTCAGAGGAGGGGGGGGGGGTTGTTTATAAACAACTCCAGGGGGTGGGGGAATAACACAAGGGGCAGGGGCCAATTTGTCTTAAATGTATCTAATGTATCTTGACATGATCAACAGAATTGGACAGAATGATCACTATAAGGCATCTGCAGAGTGGGGCCCTAAATAGTTACAACATCAATCTATTGATAATATGTTATACATGTATTTAGAAATGTCTTTATTTTCAAAATGATTAACAAATTAATCAGTCAAAATGAGTTATAAATAACCGATTGGCAATTCTGCAATTTATTGCATGATCCCTAGTAAAATATCACATATATTTTTTTTTATATATAATTATACATGTATGTTAACAATCAGGATTTAAATGCACAAATTTTCATGAGTCATAAATCTTGACGTACCACATATCTCTTGACAAAAAAGAATAAGCAATTTAAAATAAAAGAAAATTAGTCATTAACTCTTTTTCTATTACTGGTGTATGATGATGGGGTAGGGGGTATAATGGGGGAAAAAAAGCTGCAGCATGCCTTCATTCTCACTAGAAATGTATATCTAATCCACACATCCTGGGGACGGGGAACGGTTAAGGCCCCTTCCCCTTCCTCCCTATTATAACTCATATAAACATGATATTTAAGACCCAAATTTAATACAAAATAGGGTCAATATGGAGTCAACTCAATAGTGTAAGTCTGACAAATGAAAAAATAAAAAAAATCTGCAATTACAATGATAGAAACTGTAGATAAGCTTATTTAAATAAAGATGATGATACAGTATGCTGGCAAAGGGAGATCACATTTTAGAAAGTGAAAGTAAAACTTAACTGTTTTATATATCGGTGTCTCATAATATTGCGCTACTACATGTATTATACTTACCTATATTGGTCAACATCATAATGATAATCCAATTAGCACAATATGAATTCCTTTAGCTGATCACCACAAAAGAAACGTTTATTCGTGTTAATTAATCCTATTCTGCATGCATGTACACCATGTGATACTCATCAAACCAAAGAGCTGGGTAAAACTAGTACCCGCTAATGCAACCTGTAGACCTGTGTTGTGTACGTAACTTCAGACAAAGATCATTTAATTGTAACATATTGCATGTATTTTCATAACTTTATTCTTTAAAACCCCTTGCTCAATTTTATTAGGTAATTAACCATGTAAAGCACAATTTTCAGCTTTAAGGTGGTATGGGACACCCACATATTGTGATGTACTCCTTATTGAACGAAACATTAAATAAAGTGTATAAAATATAATATTTTCCCCCAAAATAATGTTACCTAACAGTTAGGCCTAAGAAAAAAAAATTGTGTGTTTAGGGTAACAATGATGAAAAAATTAGGTTAGGTAGGTAGGGATTTTTTTTTATTTTATCATATTTTTTTCTGCATGAGGGCACAAATACAAATATAAAATCCTAAGAATGTTT
Source organism: Magallana nippona (assembly GCA_033439105.1). NCBI lineage: Eukaryota > Metazoa > Mollusca > Bivalvia > Ostreida > Ostreidae > Magallana > Magallana nippona. Next base: position 60,840,355 of record CM065926.1, on the reverse strand, counting down.
GTTTGTGTCATATCTAAAACCGGGTTTTTAATGGAAATAATATGAAGATCACAAACAGATGCAAACAGTTCAACCCCAAATTGTACATAAAGGCAATATGTGTATTATTGGATGTGAACTCATCATTTATGAAAATTATAATTTTTAAAAAGTACCGGAAATTGCATGTGGCCTTCTTTTTGACTAAAACTGGTACAAGAGAGTGTTATTTAGAGGCTAACACTTGGTGCGGGTATTACTGTCTAATGACAGCATCTAGTTTTTTTTTCTGTTTTTGAAGAATAGTATTGGTCTAATACTTTTCTAAATATTAAAAATTTAAATTCTACTGAGCATGCTCTAAATCACATAATTAGTGTCAAATATGTTTGTGTCAAGTTTGTCGAATTTGTTGAAATTGAAAGTTTGTGTGTTTTTTAGAATTGTTATTATACACAGATAATATACTGGTAAAGTAAGTTGAAGCTATGCATTATGATTGCAAATAAATTTATTGGTCATTTTATCTGCTTCATTGTGATTTCTAGAGTGCAGAGAAAGAGAGATGACTCATCACAGCTCAGTAATTAGCCCTCAGTGTTATATTGATATGTTGACTTATCGCTCTTTACACATTACTATGTAAAATATGTAAGATAGGTTTAGGGGTCAAGTTATCTCAGTTCTAGAAGTGCGCCTTATCTTGAAATAAAACTTTCAGAGCAAACATTGCCAGGGTGTTTGTAGTTATTCCTTGCATAAGATCTAGAGCATCTGAATTGAAATAAATTCAGTATTATATATTAAAAGCCTCAGTCTATCGATCAGTTCCGAGAAGATTGACCGATTATCAATTGTAAAAATAACTATGGGCAGGGCAAACTTTTTTCCCTGTTTTGTATACGAGTTGATTTTCTGTATACAAGATGACCTGTGTACGAGATGGTCTGTGTACGACTTGACTGGACACCGCGCGTGTTGCTTCTCCAAAACGCCACCTAGCGTTTGTTTTTGGACGTCCGCTTGTTTTATGTTGATGTCTGTTCGTTTTGCATTTATGTATGTTGGTTTTACTTTTTGCTTGTTTGATTTGTATAAAGACACATTTGGTTGATTTTATGTATATTCATATTGCAAAGAAGACTGTTGGATTTGCATTTATGGTCATTGATGATATTATTTTGCATTGTTGAATTTAAATCACCCTTCGGGCTTTTTGGAATTTGATCACGTGACCAACCTGTATTTATATCCCGATATACATCCAAAAATGATAGCTTATTTCTTAAATAGTATTGGTCCGATAATTTTCTAAATATTAAAAATTTAAATTCTACTGAGCATGCTCTAAATCACATAATTAGTGTCAAATATGTTTGTGTCAAGTTTGTCGAATTTGTTGAAATTGAAAGTTTGTGTGTTTTTTTTTAGAATTGTTATTATACACAGATAATATACTGGTAAAGTAAGTTGAAGCTATGCATTATGATTGCAAATAAATTTATTGGTCATTTTATCTGCTTCATTGTGATTTCTAGAGTGCAGAGAAAGAGAGATGACTCATCACAGCTCAGTAATTAGCCCTCAGTGTTATATTGATATGTTGACTTATCGCTCTTTACACATTACTATGTAAAATATGTAAGATAGGTTTAGGGGTCAAGTTATCTCAGTTCTAGAAGTGCGCCTTATCTTGAAATAAAAATTTCAGAGCAAACATTGCCAGGGTGTTTGTAGTTATTCCTTGCATAAGATCTAGAGCATCTGAATTGAAATAAATTTAGTATTATATATTGAAAGCCTCAGTCTATCGATCAGTTCCGAGAAGATTGACTGATTATCAATTGTAAAAATAACTATGGGCAGGGCAAACTTTCTTTTCTGTTTTGTATACGAGTTGATTTTCTGTAATATACAAGATGACCTGTGTACGAGATGGTCTGTGTACGACTTGACTGGACACCGCACGTGTTGCTTCTCCAAAACGCCACTTGGCGTTTGTTTTTGTGCGTCCGTTTGTTTTATGTTGATGTCTGTTCGGTTTCCATTTATGCATGTTAGATTTACATTTTGTTTGTTTGATTTGTATAAAGACACATTTGGTTGATTTTATGTATATTCATATTGCAAAGAAGACTGTTGGATTTGCATTTATGGTCATTGATGATATTATTTTGCATTGTTGAATTTAAATTACCATTGATTTTGTAAAAATGTATTTTTTTACCCTTTCCGCTGTCCAAAAATGTCATTCGAAATTTGCTTGCATAATGAAATATTACCGTTCTATTGTTCAGTTTATTCTTACAAGAATAGATATCGGTTACCCTATCCAGGATAGTCTCCTTTTAAATTATTTGAATTTTCACTGTGCTCAGCCGATCACTAGGTTAAAATCACTGAAATTGTTTTTTAAAAAAATGGCGTATATAGTTCTTCATGTCCGTAGCAAATACTGCCACCAGTCTTGCATCATTAGCAAACAGGGCACACATCCTTAAACAGAGTCTACACGAGTGCGATCAGAATGCAGTGCAGGTGTTGCATAACTATTCCGTTATTCATAAAAAGGAAAAGGTTTAACACACTCATACACAATAAATAATTAAAAGAGATTGTGTGATAACTAACGAACAATAAACACGAAAGTAAAATGATTATTGTAATAATACAAAAAATTTGTGAAAAAATTGTCAATCGAAGAATGACCATTAAATATTTTCGTGAAAAAGACTGAGGAGACAGCTAGTGTAGGAATATGAATACTTACCATTTACATTTCTTGTGGAAAGGTGATTTTTAAAAATCATTTTACGTTCATTTACGTATTGGTTTTCAAATTTGGGTGGGGGGGGGGTGGGGTTCGTGTCACTCGATGAAAGCAATCATTTGTTTTTGGCTTCTTTTGATAAAGCAATATTTTATACCTCATAGAGGAAAAGTATTTTACATATGGCACTGTGTCGTTTCTATGCTGTGACGAGTGAAGAAAAGATTATTATGCAGCAGTTCTTATCTCAGACTTCGCAAGTATTTAATATCAACACTAAGAAGAGAGAGAGAGAGAGAGAGAGAGAGAGAGAGAGAGAGAGAGAGAGAGAGAGAGAGAGAGAGAGAGAATATCAATCAATATTATATTTTAGATTTTTTCCCTAGGGATTGTAAGCAGGAGTGTTGCATTTTATGGGTTGCTAGTTTGTGTCATACTAACTGTCATACATTTAACAAGTATTTCTGGTTGGATTCTTACTGCATCTCAGCCAACATGATTCGGGAAAGAGGATTCGTCAGCATAGATGTGTTTTCGTCAGATACCCGCGAATTTTATTTGTTCCATGGTTAGCAATGAGTGAAAGTCGTGATCACCCGAAGGTATCTGACTAATCGGTCATTTATGCACAATATCCATCTGACGTGTAGCGCTACTGAATATGTTTTTCGATGTTGAAGATTTACTTGCCTATATGATTGATAAATAAAACCGATTTCCTTGTCAGTGTAAACCAAGCATGCAATCCGTGCATTTTTTGGACACTTAAAAGTTAGCGCAAACTAAATGTTACATTATCAATTGTCAATGGCAATGACCATAAGATTTCCCAGTATGCAGATGATAGTTCACTCATCTTAGATGGTTCACCAAAATCACATTTCGCAGCTCTTGATACTTTACATTTTTTCCGCATATTTCAAGTCTGAAGATAAACAGCTCTAAAACTAAAATTGTATGGATAGGTTCCAAAACATTTTCCTATGAAGTTTTGTATCATTCACGTTAAAAACTTGATTGGGGCTCCACCATCGTTTAATTTACTTGGAATAGAATTTTCTGTTGATTTACATAAAATGACATCATTGAATTACAACAAACAATTATACTATCGATCAATTTCATCAGTAAGACGTATAATATTACGTTGTGTTTTGTTTTACGTATTGGTTTTCAAATTGGTGGGGGGAAGGGAGGGGGGGGGGGGGTTCGTGTCACTCGATGAAAGCAATCATTTGTTTTTTGGCTTCTTTTGATAAAGCAATATTTTATACCTCATAGAAGAAAAGTATTTTACATATGGCACTGTGTCGTTTCTATGCTGTAGTGAGTGAAGAAAAGATTATTATGCAGCAGTTCTTATCTCAGACTTCGCAAGTATTTGATATCAGCATGAAGGAGAGAGAGAGAGAGAGAGAGAGAGAGAGAGAGAGAGAGAGAGAGAGAGAGAGAGAAAGAGAGAGAGAGAGAATCAATATTATATTTTAGATTTTTTCCCTAGGGATTGTAAACAGGAGTATGTTCCTCTTCTTTTATAAATGCTACATTCCGAATTTGCTCCATTTGCAATTGGTATTTTTAAAGAATAATCTGAAAATGTTCAAATATTAATGCACTATGCCCAGCGCACTACGACAGACGAAAACAGACAGCAATAAGACAGCTGAGGCACTCAGTCACTCAGATGACCTGATACCAATATCCCATTCTGTCTGAAAACCGAGACATGACTTGAATAATCTTCTGCAGGAATAATCAATTCGTCTGAATTCTGCTTTTTTCAAGTATGATAAATTATAGTGTATTTAACAATATTTAACAATGATGTATGTTGAACAACCTGCTCGTTTTTAATTACTTAAATGGTGTCTTGCTTATCAGTAGAAGCTCTTGTTATGTATAGTTATTTTCCATACTGCGACATTGTACCACGCCCGAATGGTGATTGTATTTTAGCGACAGAACTAAAATGCGCACATATGTATAGAACTAATATGACTACTTGAAAGCCAATCTAATTAAAATTAGATCTTTGATCCGCTCCTAATAGATCGCTACACAAAGATCTAACGAAACCCCTTTCACAGGTCAAATCCAGTGACCTGTAATTCATGCATATTCATTATTCAGTTCAGCCAATCACAGAGCTCTTTTTATACGCAGTTCGAGAAAAAGTTCGGGAAAAAAATAATGGCGTCCGAGATAGAAATAGAGACGGCAATCGAGAAAGTTTTACAAGATTTTAAGATAGACAAGTTAAAAGAGGAACAAAGAGAAATTACATTGGCAGCTTTAAAGAAAAAAGACTGCATGGCAATTTTACCGACCGGATTTGGAAAGTCATTACCGTATCAAATGTTGATATCGTTGAGAAGAGAGCTTCAGATTCCAGGTGCAGACCCTACCAATGTTGGCAAAATTATTGTGTGTTCGCCTATAATTGCGTTAATGCAAGATCAAGTGAAAAGATTGAACTCTATTCCAAACGTGAAAGCAGTTTACAAAGGTAGGTGCTATTTTGTGTTCAATGCATTCATAGAAGGAAGCGGAGATAAAACGAAAATGCCAATGCAGCCCCCCTCCCTTAACATTTGCTCTTAGGCCCACCCTATATCAGTTATGCATCTACATTATCAAGATTATACTACACGTTTACAACTTACACAGGTGAGAGTACAGACTGTGAGCAGATTATAGCAGAGGGCAAGTTCGATTATCTAATTGCATCACCAGAGGCATTGGTTGGCAGCAGTGTCTTCCGGCAAATACTTAAAGGATTTAAAGTAGATACAATTGTGGTAGATGAATGCCACACTATGTACACATGGTAAGAAACCTGATTTTTTTTTCAATCTAATAAATCCCTCTTGATGTCATTGTGCATTGATTTTCATTCAATATATCTGTCATTTTTAACTTTAACACAATACCATGGATCTGGCTAAATCTACATTTGTTTGCTTCATTGTTTTTATACTATTGTAGTATAGATATAGATGTATTGCACAATTTTACTTGCAGGGGAGGATTAGGGGATGACGAGCAGTTGGCCTTTAGAAAATGGTTCCGGCACATAGGGGAACTAAGGTCTATGTTATGAAGGAACTGGGGTTACAAAAAGAATGTACCACATTGATTATAAAATCACCAGATAAATCAAATATTAAGTATGATGTTAAAAAAATTGACAGCTCCATAGAATTGTCTATGCAGTGGTTACTGGATTCTCTGGAACTGGAGGTTTTTCCACGGACAATTATTTATGCTACAAGTGTTAAGCAGGTGTCAGATTTGTACAATTATTTATGTAGTGAAAACCCAACGTTAGTTAATAAAGTAGACATGTTCCATTCGGAGAACTCAGATGAAAAGAAAAGTGACATTATTAAAAAGCTTCAGGATGGTGACAGTGAAATAAAAGTTGTAATAGCAACTTCTGCCCTTGGAATGGGCATAGATATTGTTAACTGTAATTCAGTGATTTTATATGGTATACCATCTTCAGTTACAGACTTAGTTCAGGAAGTAGGAAGAATTGGCAGGGATGGCAACGAGTCCATTGCATTGTTGGTATACAATAAATATCACCTGCAACATGCACATATTAGTATAAAGCACATTTACATCACTCAGACATGTCGAAGAGTTTCCATCATGAAAGAATTCCTTACAACATCCCAAATAGATTCTTTAACAACCGGAAATCACAGTTGTTGCGATATTTGTGAATTGGCTTGTACTTGTCAAAACTGCAAACAGTTACCACTGCAGCAGTATTTTCTTGGACTATGTGACTATTCACACAATATTTTATACAGCGTTCATTAAAATCCAAGCAAATTTGATGTATTTTATGAACATTTGTTTAAATACGGGAATTGCGCAGACGACGAAAGGGAAATGACGGTCGATGGCGATGTATCATGGCAGATAATCCTTGATAAGCATTATTGAATGGATTCCTTTCGGTGGTCAGTCCTTTACACTTTAAAAAGCGCTTAGGGGTATGTTCTAAAATTTTTATCTCCTGGAGATCCTTCAGAACCTTTCTGACATCCTGTTTGTAGGATGGAAGGTGATGGAATCCCTTCTTACCCTTAATATCACTTATAACATCATAATGTTTTGCAATGTAAATAATGTGTGGATACTCTTTGGAATGTTGGACAATACTGTCTTCTGTTTGGTGACCAGAAAAGCTGCTTTGCTGTCTCTATTTAACATCTCGACAAATTCATCCAGAGCAATGTTGTGGTTGCAACCACCTTGCAGATTGATGAATCGGTTAGCTTTTAATCGCTCCTCTTGGGTGGCGGGAAGCAATCCGGATGTCAGAGCTGTAAGATGAATTGATCCAATACTGTATTTTGTCTTATTGGTCTTGTTGTATATTGGCAGTTCATACTTTGTAGATCTTACAGATCGCTCCCCATCTCCCATGTCCACGGCACTGTCAAGATTCTTGTGTAGCATCACAAGTTTAAAGAGCATTAAAGAGTAGTCCTGAAGCTCATCTGCTTCAGTATCTTTCTGTTTAGATACTTTTGACTGTTTTCCTATGGTGATGTTATGCATTTTGCTCTCATGAGCTTTCAACGAGCCTACATAAGCATATGTTTTTGGACAAAAGTGACATCGGACTCAGCCATCTTCAAAATTTTGTACCCAATAGTTCTCGGGATGATCTGGATTTCCTGTAATTTCACGCAATTGTTCACACACATCAGATGCTTCGTCAAAGAAATATTTCTTCAGTATTTTACTGCAAATTTCATTTAACCACTGTATTTTTTCATCATTTGTCAAGTCCTTGAAATGGCTAGGGAAGGGTATATCTGAATCCGCATCAATGTTCAATTCTTCAAGGAACAAGAGAAGACACATTGCATCCAGAATGGTGTAGTACAGCATCTTGTGCGGGCGGTATGCATTCTTTACTTTCCCCTTCACGTCTCTTGCATTAAGTAAATTGCGGTAGTAGTCAACTGTCCCTCTGTCTTGGGCACTTTCAGTTGAGAATGTCAATTTGTATATTGCCTGAAAAATATACACAAATATGATCACTTGAGATGCAATTCAGATGAGAAAGTGATAAAACATTTTTATGATCTCTTACTAACATACATGTAACAAAATTATTTCTCATTCATTTTAAAAACTAACCATAATTAAACACATAATTATATGAATATATATAATGAAACATAAAAACAAAATTATATAAAACCTACTTCCAAGAAATTCATTAATCGATGGAAGTCCTCCGTTTTTGAAATAAACCCCTCAAGTCTTTTCTTTGGCGTTTCTGCATTGCTAATTGCTGCTTGGGCACTCTGAAAACGTTCATCTGTCAGTCTATCTCATAAATAAAAAGTTGAAGGTTTATCCCATGCATAAGACATGAGGGATGCTACAACTCTGACTTTAAATCAAGCCAAAGGTTTTACAAGATTCTTTCCAGTTTAATGCCTCTATTTTATCTTGCCATTTTCTTGCAGTACATACAACAAAGCATACCTCCAAAAAAGACCTCCTCCACTATTTCCCCACCCAGCTGAGGCACATATTTCTCAGTTAAATCCTTTAACAATTGTATCAACTCTGCTGTTTTGTTTTCATTGCATTTGAACAATCCAAGTGGAAACTAAAAAGAAGTAGGGTGATCAGACATTAGTGAATAATTGGAAGTAATCCTCCATATTCTTTTAAAAGAGGTTTTAATAGACATAGATAAGATGATATACCTGGGTAGTTTTGATTCCACAATAAGAGCTGTATTTGTGCTCTAAATGCGTTGGATATATATGCCGGAAATGTTCTTCTAGTTGTGGCAGGTTGGACAATACAGAGGTGGCAAATAAAAAGGTTAATTCATTAAGAAGTTTATCTTGTTCCTCAACTGATGGAATATAAGTTGAATAATCTAGCTCTTCATTAAATGGAACTGGTGTGCTCTGCAAATGATGAGTTGGTACTCTGTCGACAACTGCAATCACATTAAAGAGGTGCAGAGAAAGAGTTTTCTGCTGGGAAGTTCGGAAAGAGGGAAGAATGTTCTTGTCCCAATTATCACCAATGAGTTGAAATCTCTGATGTCCTCCATTTGCCCATGAATCACGAATGCTCAAAATGTCTTTATCCAGACTGTCATGCCAGGTTGCCAATCTATTATGCACAGTCCGTGGATGGACAGTTACACCTATGCTTGAAAGTCTTTCTATGTCCTGTAAATAATAATAAAATAATAAGAAACAATTAAAACAAGAAACACGCATCAAATGCTCTAATCATGTTTATTTTTTCAGTATTTTAACTCTCAACATACTTAATTAAATCTGCACTAATAAAATTGTAAAATAAATATTTAAGACATATTAGACGGAATTGAGTAACCCTATCAATTTTAAAAATTCTTACAGAACTTATCTATCTTTTCTTCTTTAAATGTGAAAAGTATCAATAGGAATTTAATTAGTCGGAGTCGAAATAGGCTGGATGGTCAACAAATCAAACATCAGATTTATCTTAGATTTTAAGATATGATTTGTTCAGATATAAACTAAATTTTACATTTTAAATATGTGTATTTTCTTATATTTTTATATAGAGCTCTCCTTTTTTAAGGAGATCAATACAGTATAAAAATGGCCATGACCATCGAGCCCTCTTAAACAATTTTGTTAAATAATTTAAGGTCTATAGTTTTAAAGGTATGCATTTTGTTAATTTTGGTTTAAATTATTCATAATTGAACAGACATATAAATGTACAGTATATGCAACAATATTCCCATGTACCCACCCCACTCCCCTCCTTTAATTCAACCCACATGTAAAGATAATCAATGGTTTAATCTCATTTGAAATTTAAAATAGTACCCGCTGTGTGCAGCCTCCATGTGTAAGTATAAAGCCAATGATGTACTGAATAACTGACATCTCTTGGTTTCGTCCATGAAGAGCTATTGCAATTGACACAAGCATGTGATGGAATGGTTTGCTGTCTATTTGTAATGGCACATCAGACACAACAGAAGACATTATGGTCATCAAATTTGGACAACTAACACTCATTTCTTTGTTCAGAGCTTCCCAGCTGAAGGAAAGAAAGTCATCAAGATTTTTCTTTCTTAATAAAGTTCCTGAACCTTGTTTACAAATACTTTGACTTTCTTGCTTTAGGATATCTGCAACAGCCTTGATGACTGGTGAGGGGTTTTCAGCAACCAATTCATCAACAATGACTCTGTCAACGTTAACTCCTTGTAGAATGGCCTTACAGATTCTCTTGTGGTGTTCCTGTAGGACATAAGTATTCTTTGTCTGGCTTGGATAGTGCACAGTCAACTGAAAGAATCAAGCATTAGTTTAATCAAATGTTTTCCCTTTGTTCTTATCTTTTATTCTTATTTATTTGTTTCCATTTTGCAATTCAGTAAAATTTTCAGTTTTTGCTCCCTTAATCTAATAGCTCTGATTCAAGCTTCACTTTTCTACTGACATTATCGATTTGATAAAACAGCTGTCAGATTGTTAATACATTTTATCAAGTCGTATGTTAGTTTATATTTCAACATATCATGTATTTTTACCTTTCTCTTGGATAAAAATCAAATTTTCAATGTGAAGCAAAAAATATGTCATCTTTCCTGTAATTCCAAGAAACAAAAGACAACTTAGAACTAAACATGCAAATCAAAACAATGTTCAGAAAGGCCTATTCATAATACATATGAACACTTTTATAAAAAAAAATGTCCAACTAACTAAATGCCAATTTAAAGCAATTGTAAATTTGAACAATTTTTTAAGGCAATGATTTGATCAGCATTAATTCTGTGACCCTTCCTTTAAGAATCAACAAGGAAAATGCAAATATTAATGAATGTTTGTAAATTAATAAAATAGGCCTTTTTGTACTCAAACATAAACTTAAATCATAAAAAAGATAATATAATAAATCTAAATTCATTCCTCTTTCAGAAAAAAGACTCAGGTGAAAATTAATTGTACATGTATATCATAGCAAACAAGATTGGCATTTACACATTGATATCAACATTTGATACGGTAATGACTTTCCAAATCCGGTCGGTAAAATTGCCATGCAGTCTTTTTTCTTTAAAGCTGCCAATGTAATTTCTCTTTGTTCCTCTTTTAACTTGTCTATCTTAAAATCTTGTAAAACTTTCTCGATTGCCGTCTCTATTTCTATCTCGGACGCCATTATTTTTTTCCCGAACTTTTTCTCGAACTGCGTATAAAAAGAGCTCTGTGATTGGCTGAACTGAATAATGAATATGCATGAATTACAGATCACTGGATTTGACTTGTGAAAGGGGTTTCGTTAGATCTTTGTGTAGCGATCTATTAGGAGCGGATCAAAGATCTAATTTTAATTAGATTGACTTGAAAGCATACATGTTTCATGCTTATACTTTTTTGACATTAATGGCATTAATACGATATAGAAGGTATCAATGTACTATAATCACATATTTACTGCAGTGAGAAGATTAGGCCTTTCGGTAAATATATAGAAAAGCGTGCCCAGCCGTAAGAAATAAGTTGGCAACCAACAAAAAAATTATGATGAGTGGTTTTCCCCAACTATATCTATGGTCTGTTATAGGTGTGTATCGAAAGCCTACTTGTGAGATTGGTGATCCCATATAATTATGTAGAGTTACGTGTACTTAATATTGAAATCAATAATACATGTATACATATAGTAGGCAGATATATGTATATATATAGCTAGCAACCCAAATGTTATGTACAGAAGGAGCGACTTTGTTGATATATATTCTCAGCTATTCATTTCTAAATCTTATACTAGGCTGAACATGAAGGGGTACAGACGTTTACTGTTTTTCTCCTGTATGTGTGTATATATTTTCAAGCAATCGAACGCATCACCCAATCTTGAGTGTCATGAAGATTCGGATTGTGGGGAAAATGCAGTCTGTTATGATACTTCTGAGTCTTCTTCTGAATGTGTTTGTAAGGACGGTTTTGTTGACAACCCTCCCACCATTACCGCCCTGACAGACGGATGCCCTGGTAGGTATCACTAACCAGATTACCTAGTCTTCTCATGTTAATTAATACTATAAACAGATTTTCTAAAATGTTTCTATAGTTCAGGTTATTCTAAAACTCTATCAAAATGATTGTAAGATTTAAAATACGTAATAGATACTGGTTAATAATAATAAATAAGAAATATTCTGACAACTTTAAGCTGCATTAAACTTACAAGAATAATCATTTGTAGGACACAAGGTGTCTTTAAATTAAGGCAATCGGTTTTCTATTCGATTCGCAATTCAAAAGTTAACTGCGTTCTATAGATCGAAGTTCGCAATTCGAAATTTATTTTTCATATTTAGGGCCTGAAATTTTCAGGGTCATCTACTAGTGGTTTACCACTTCCACTGTGAAAACATGGTGATGTGGTCACCTCTAGTTTATGTCTAAAGATGAAAAAGCAATAAATATGATGTTTTACTTTGTTGTGTATGCAAATAACACATACTAGAACAAAATAATGTCCTTTTTTTATCACTAATAACAGATTATGAACCGCGCATGGGGTCTAATTTTAGAACAAGAAAAATCCAGTCTATACGTAGAATTCTTGTATGTATGGAGGCACATTGACGTTATATTTTCATAGAAAAAGAAATACAAAACAATCTGTGTTGAATGTGACGGACATCACTATACCAGTTCCAAGGGGGGTTTTTCCAGTTGTATAAGTATAAATTAAATTTAATTCTTTTTTGAAGTAGGCAGGGGTCCAAAATATTAGTTGTCTTAAATAAAAAAAGATACATATTATTTCAATGAAAATATAACTTCAATGTACTCCATAGACATAAAGAAAAATTTATTGTGCGAATTGATGGTTTTGAAACCTATTTAAAGAATAGGGTACCCTCTTTTGAGACAAAGTTACAACTTAAATAAACTAGTTTAGACCTTTTTCTCAACAAATGGTTGTGAGTGGAAACTAATGACCTCCTTTCATATTTTTTCAGATTTTTAAATCTTAGATTTAAGTCTGTAGCTGCGCAGTTCTAAGTGATTAAAAGTCAATGTTCTGCTCTTGTATGCGTAATTTGCATACAAAACAACATGTAGAACCTGTTATGTTTTATTTTTTATGTTTTGACAACAATTTTAATCAGTTTTGACATAAACAAGACAGTTCATGAAATGTTTACATTTTCAACCCCAAATGTAAAAGATGGCCGCACATCCCCCTTAAGATTGTTATGATGTTAAGATATTTTAAAATACGTAGAATACTTCCACATCGCATGCACAAATACCTAAACTTATCTTTATTTAGCACCTCCTGGCTGGAATTAGTCAGCCAAGGAAAGTGACTCAAAAAATTAAAAAAATGATTCACAAAACATTCCATGTACTAGTAACTTTTTTATCATCTCCAGTAGCTGTCCGAATTATAACTCAACATGGCTTCAGTTTCATACACCTTCCCGAACTTAGCCGTTCTGACGCTTTATTGATTTTTACAGGTGAATGTGATGAGTTTGGAAAAACCGATCAATGTGACAGCAACACACTGTGTATCCAAACAGATCAAGGATACGGAGTATGTACTTGCCCAGAGGATACCTACGGACCACCAGAATGTTTTGGTACACTAACAATCAGTTTCGGGTCATATTATTTCTTATTGTGCACGTTTGGCAATAAGCTTTTTTTCTGATTCATTATAATACAATGCAACCTTTGACTGTTGACAGGTGAATGTGATGAGTTTGGAGAGACCGATCAATGCAAGGGAAACACACTTTGTACACAAACACTGCAAGGATACGGAGTATGTGCTTGTCCAGAGAATACCTACGGACCGCCAGAATGTCTTGGTAACAATTAGTTTCTGGCTATTTTATCTTGTTGTGTAAGTGATCAAATTCGTGTTCACTGTTTACAATAAGCTCATTTCTGATCTGTTGTAATATATTGTGACATTTGACAGCTAAATGTGATAAGTTTGGAGACATAGATTACATGGATTTATAGTAAATATTTGCAAGTGCATTTTTCAAAATTGTTTCCATTCCAATTGTGTAAATGAAGAATGTGTGTGCCTTTTTGGACTTTGAAATCAAAAAACGCTGTCAACAATTTGATGTATGAGTTGAATAATTGAAATGTGTTTTTTACGTTGAGCAAGTATTTAACCAGAAATTTATGAAACTAATATTAAACACTTATGTCCATAGCTGAAAGTTCCACAACCACAACAGAGAAATCCCGTAGAAACCTGCTCCTGGTTTCTGGAGTCCTGACCATTCCTCTGCTGCTTCTTGTCCCCGCTGCTCTCGCCAGCGGTCTGAATCTAGGCTGATTCTGTTGAATACTATGTCGAAAAGAGAAATCAAATAAATAAATTAACATTTCATAAGGAGGTTGGGTGGTCAATAAATTAACCATCACATCTACTTTGAAATTTAGCATTTAGCTAAATATATATTATACAAATTTTGACTGGAGTTGAGGGCAACATTAATAATATTAGCTCCCGAGGGACAAAATAAATTGGTTCCGAGGGGGGGGGGGGGGGCAATATAATCAATGTTGCCCGAAAACACAGTCAACATTTGTTTTGTAATAAGAAATGATGTTTTAATTGGAGTAGTTGTCCTTTGAAATGAGGTCACTTTGTTGTGTCTGCATCAGAATAAAATGGCAGCATCAAGATTTGCGCAAACTTCTGCACAGGAAAGATAGAAAACGTTTGAAATTGAATAGCAACAAAACTGTATTCAAGGATGCAGCAAAGATTTTGAGAATGAGAATTTTGAATAGTGGAAAATTTAACTTAAATTTAACGCTTTTACATGGAGTTGTGAAGATCATCACTTGTTCTAAACAAATGTCTCACTTGATAGTCTTCGGGAAAACAACACACTTATAAGGGTTGCTACTGACTGACTACGGAAATATATGGGTTGACCTTAAATTATCTAAAAACATGAAATAAGGAATTGCAATTATTTTCTGTAAACGTCTGCTTGTTAAATGTACTAATGTTTGATTGGGGAGCAGTCGTTGCTATAATTGTTCTGATAGTGTACCTTAGCTCTCACTTCATTAAAAATATGCGCAACATATAAAGGTAAGGTTTGCGGTTACAGGGAGAAAACTTACATATTTTCATTGTGACGTAACACCAACTACCCTTCATTTCAAAATTTAAAAGACGTCATAATTGATTTCAGGTTCTTTTCATTTCGCAGGGTTTTGTAGTTTCATTGAAAAAATAACAGGACACAAGCATTTTATCAATTTTCACCAAAACGAAGTCCGCATCATACGCTTTTGAATAATGTTTTAGAAACATTAGATTACACATATACTAAGATACATTTTTTCTGAAATCGGTGGACTTGGAAAGGTTTCAAATAAGAGGTTTTCCTTTACATTATAGCAGTCCAAAATGAAGACTGTGTTGCATTTTAGTCTATTTTTAAATAGTTCATTAGAAATTTTCAAAAATGAATCATGATATAAATAGTAACATGTTAAACATAAATAACCCCCATAATAGTCACACATAAATTGTACAGTTTTTCACAAAATTATTTACATTTCATCAACATAACAATTTGAAATCATGAACTTTGACCTTTTGTAATCATAAAACGGGACCGGCAAAATCATTTGAATTTCATGAAAAAAAAGACTTAAGTATAGTAAACAAAATTATATGTTACTTTGGTACAATTCCTAAAAATTGCAAGCCGCAAACCTTACCTTAATATTTTAGATCAACTTGATTCTAAATATATTGATCTTCAAATCTAAACAACATCTGGATGAATTTAACCATAAAAACGTCAGAGAAACCTTAAGGTTAAACCAACTTGGTTGATAATAGCCTATATGTTGCCGGTATGTGCCGAATAATAAATCTAGTTCTTTAACTCTCATCAAATAGCATTGCCCTAATCACATGATTGTATTATTGCTGCCTTTAATTACTATTTTAAAAGTAAACAGATACCGACCTGTTTGATTAGACATATTTATGTGATATTCTAGTGCCATTAGTCACTTTTATGACTTTTGTCAATTGATTTACAATATTTATTTTCGTCGCAACTGTTTGTAATGATAAAACATGCCAAAAACATCTTAAAAAACAAGTGTTGATAGTTTCCCAGGTTTCTCCAAGTAAAACAACCCACCATAATAGAGGAACTCGAAGACTGGGATAAAGAGAGATGACGTAGGTTGGCTGATAATAAATATCCTTATCCATGTTAAACATTATGCTCACCGATTGATCTAGTAAATAATGTTAAAACTTTTATATTATATAAATAGTTTTTTTAAACGAAATTTAAAATGTGCTTTTTGGTGCACTTCAAGGATATATTTAGTAAATATCGAAATGAGAAGCGATAAACCTGAAAAAACCGTAGGAAACTCAAATGGACTATCATATCAAATTACATATAAAATTCACGATAGTCGTGTCCGATTGGATTACAATACAAAATTAGAGGATATAAAACAAACTTATAAAGCAGTGAAAACTACGTAAAATTAACAATATTAGGAAGGTTAACAGTCATAAAATCCCTGATTATTCCAAAGATGAATCATTTACTTCTTATATTACCAAATCCAGGTGAAGACTTCTTATATATACCTTTATCTTTAGGGAAGCAAAATCCACAAAATAAGCAAATAAACTACTTTACAAGACTATAGATTTGGTGGTCTTAAAATGGTAGACTATCCAGACTTAGTAATGACATGTGATGATAACGAACAGTGTTCAAATTCAAAAGTCCAAAGGAAAATTAAAAACAGGAGCAGAGCAAACACGGACCTCTTAAAAAAATAGAGGTAGGACCAGGTGTAATGGAGGAGTGAACATCCTCTGCCGACTGGTCACACCCAATATCATATCGGTAAAAATGTCATTATCGAGAAAATTGTCGTAATTTTGAAAAAATATCATTATCGGGAAAAACGGAGAAAAATCCGTCGACAATTCGGTATTCAAATCATAGTACAAAACAGAACAATCACGGACCTCTGGAAAACCTGGAAAAAATAAATCACTCGCTGTGGCCTTTAACTCAACATTTAGGTATATCGACGACGTATTATCAATTATCAATTGTTACTTCCATACTTAAGTCGACTCGATATATCCCAGTGAACTTGAAATAAAAGATACCACAGAGTCTGCGTCATCTGTTTCATATTTGGATATTTTACTGGAAATGGACATTGATGGTAACCTAACAACAAAACTTTATGATAAACGTGATGACTTCAATTTTTCTGTAGTCAATTTTTCTTACTTATGTAGCAATATATCTTCATCACCTGCATATGGTGTTTTTGTCTCTCAGTTAACAGTCCCGTTTGAAGTCGTTTTTTCGAAGGTTCTATGGTCGATACAACGACCTTATTAGCAAATACAATCTTCCACTGGGTCTCATGCTGATTGACGTTTTTCATACTAATTGTTAGACCATAATTTATCATCTAATTGTCTACGGACTTTTCCAATTTTTTCCCCGAGTACGACAAAGTGCACACGGCGGGTGTGACGGGTCAGCAGAGGATGCTAACTCCTCCATGGCACCTGATCCTGCCTCTGAGGTTTTCCACAGGTCCGGTATTGCTCTGCTCTGGACTATTGATTGAATACCGAATTGTCCACGGATTTTTTCTCCGTTTTTCCCGATCATGATATTTTTCCTTAATTACGATAATTTCCCCGATAATGACATTTTTACCGATATGACATTGGCCGCACGGCGAGTGTGACCGGTCAGCAGAGGATGCATACTCCTCCATGGCATCTGATCTTATCTCTATTATTCTCAATTATGTTCCTGTTTTGTAATTTTCCTTTGGACTTTTGAATTTGAACACTGTTCGCTATCATCACATGTCATATATTATATTCTTATATCATGTTTATATGCAATTGTGAATGCAAAATAACAAAATAAAACAAGAGGCCAATAAGGCCAATAGGGCCTTGAGTACCATAGCCCATACACAAACTTGTCGAGGAGTCTCATATATGCATTTAATTAAGTTTTATTCTGGAATACAATAATTATAACATTGTAATATATGATGACTACTTCCCTGCCTGAAATCTTTAAAAAAGGACTATGAAACTTATAATGTTAACGAAAAACTTAAATATCATCATAGAATGCATGACCTGATATTGAAAAGGTGCAAGACTCTGATAGAAAATAATTTTCACAGGATGAAGCTATGCCATTCAGTCAACTGAAATATGACTGAAAGGTTACTAAAAGGTGACTGAATGGCATAGTTATTCAGTCATCTTTCCAGACCTTTCAGTTATACATTAGAGGGGTATGGTCACGATTTTGGTTAAAAATTATATTTCCGTTTTAAATGTTTACAATGCTTCAGTAAGGCATTTCTAATAGTCAACCAAAATTTGAGTGTCCTTCGTCGTGTTATAAGCGAGATACAAAGCTCACAATTCTCTGTCATGTAAAGAAAGGTTTTGTTTACGTTTTGAATTTTGAAGTAAAAATTCCAGTTTTAGACCTAAAATGAATGTGATAAACGCTAGGAACTATTTATTTATGCTTAAAACGAATTAGAGGAGAGAGAAATCAGCATTAAAATGAACTTTTACCGGTTTATTGAACCCATGTAAACAAAAGCAGGACACGAGCCTTGTTTACATGAAATGGAATTGTGAGATCTGTAGCTTGCTTATAAGTCTATGACTGATACTCAAATTTTGGTTGATCATTAGAAATGCATTTCTAAAGCATTATAAAAATAGAAAAAATTGGACCAAAATCGTGACCATGTCCTTTTAACACTCAATGACCATTTTGGCCACACCCTGCATTAAAAACCCCTACGCAATACACTATATGAGTGTTTTGACCCCCGCCCTAGATTAAAATCTCTATATTGGGACATTTCAAATTTTGATATATGGTTTTATTTTCTTTCTTTATATGCAGTCAGTTTTCATTCAGTGTCTTCAGAAGTAAAGACGATTTTTTGAAACATTAAATGCATTAACACTATATGACTATTTTGACCCCGCTCTAGAGTCCTTACCTCAGGGGACATGAAATTTATAACTTTGGCAGAGGGCTTCCTGGTCTACAAAATCATAAATTTAGTTTTCCCTACAGGTGTGTGGAAGTAGAGAAGATAATTTTACCATCATATATGCATTAACACTATACATTCTTTTTGGTCCCACCCTGGAGTCAAAACCCATACTCCAGGGGACATGGAATTTCCAATTTTAGTAGAGGACTTCCTGTTTAACATAATTATGTAGTCAGTTTTTCTTACCGATATGTGAGAGTACAGAGGAAGATTTTAATCATTATATGCATTAACACTATATAGCCATCTTGCCCCCCCCCCCCCCTTACGGCCTTAACCCCTGACCCAGGGTCATGAAGTTAACAATTTAGGTAGAGGAGTTCGTGGCCATCATAACCATGCGTTCAGTTTTTTCCGACATGTGTGGGAGTAAAGAAGAAGATTTTCTAAGATTGAATACATTTTCACAATATGGCCATATTGGCCCAACCCTACAGCCTGAACCCATTACCCAGGGGCCATGAATTTCACAATTTTAGTAGAGGGCTTCATGGATATCATAACCATGTATTCAGTTTTTTCCTCACATGTGTGGGAGTACAGAAGAAGATTTTTGAAAATTTGGCTTTTTTTGCATATGTGGCCCCGCCTGTGGTGGCCCGGGATGGTAGAGCCATGAATTTCACGATTTAGATTCCTCTTAACTTAGACATGCTTCACACCAGAAATGGTAACACTTGGCTCTGTAGTTTGTTTTCAAGAAGAAGTTAAAAATGTAAAATTGTTAACGCAAGATGCACGACGACGGACAGAAACGGATAGCAATATATCACCTGAGTTTACTCAGGTGAGCTAAAAATTGGAAAAAAATCCACATCTGTTGGGCATACAAATAATGAAGTTGATGACATGATAATTATTTAAGAATTAAGAAATTATAATTTTTTGATTATTATGAGAAGATCATTATGGTTGTGACGTGATCATATCCAATGAAGCCCGAACGGTTTTATAATAGATTTGATCACGTCACGACCATCATGATCACCTCCTAATATTCCAAGAATGATTCCGTTTTAATTATATTTTTATAATTTTCAGCAATTGTACGATTAAATTTTTGACAGTTTTATTATGTTAGTTTCAATTCGTATATTCATGTCAGCCCCGCTTGCAACCCAATAGTAAGTCTGATTTGTTGTGTTATCACAGACAAATACATTCGTTATTGTTTTCATGTTGTTCAAATTATTGAAATATATTTACATCTTGTCTCATTTTTCTTCAGTTG
The DNA here is from genome assembly GCA_033439105.1 of Magallana nippona. NCBI lineage: Eukaryota > Metazoa > Mollusca > Bivalvia > Ostreida > Ostreidae > Magallana > Magallana nippona. Next base: position 60,820,185 of record CM065926.1, on the reverse strand, counting down.
TCCATAAACATTCACATTTTCATGTATCATGTTCAATTTGAAATCTAATTATTTGAATCCTTAAAAATCCAGGTATTCTCCTTCCATTAAAAATGGTACATGTCGTAAAGGTTACTGATCCTAAATTGTAGTTTTCAGATTTCGAATATTTAAACCTGTGACTGGTGGGAAGACAAGTGTTCCAGGACTTGTTAGAGGGAACATTTTTGCAGTTATAGTATTATTGACAAAGCAAACAAAAGGTATTTTTTAAGGTATTTCATTCAGAAAAGTTCAAACAATAAAAAGGCATTTATAGATGTGCAATAAGGTTTTAAAAATTTAAATTTCATCCAGGGAGTCAAATGGTAGCAGAAAATTGACGTTTATCACTCCTTAAAAAAATACCTACTTCCCAGAACTCCTCTCATGAATTAATGAATAGCCACATAATATCTTGGGGTATGATAGGGGCTGTCATATAGTCATGCAATAAGGTTTTAAAAATTTAAATTTCATCCAGGGAGTCAAATAGTAGCTGAAAATTGACGTTTATCACTCCTGAAAAAACCTACTTCCCAGAACTCCTCTCATGATTTAATGAATAGCCACATCACATCTTGGGGTATGATCGGGGCTGTCCTTTGGTTGTCAATAAGGTTTTAAAAATTTACATTTCATTCAGGGAGTCAATTAGTAGCTGAAATTTGACGTTTATCACTCCTGAAAAACCCTACTTTCCAGAACTCCTCTCATGATTTAATGAATAGCCACGCCGTCTATAGGGATATATAGCAGGGGCTGAGCCATAGATATGCAACAAGGTTTTAGAAATATAAATTTGATTCTGAGAGACAATACTATCTGCAAAATGATGTTCCGTCCCATAAAAAAACCTTATTCCTGGACCTCCTCTTATCTCTTGTGATTGAAATAACGTATCATAAGATGCATAAGGAGGAAGAATATATATGCTTTAGAGGTAGGGATCACAAGCATTTTTTTCAAGTTATTTGATCATTTCTGATTTTGGGAGGGTAGGATGGGGTTAATATGACCCCCAGAGGCCATGACCTACTAATACCACAAAATGATTTGCCTTGACATGGTCATGGTTCAAGAAACAACAATATTTATAGTTTAGGAGTGGGGATTTCAATGATTTTGAGGATATTTTAAAAATATTCGACATTTATGTTTTCGGGGGGGGGGGGGGGGGGAGAGAGAGATTCAGAGTCTCTTCTCACATTTTTACAGTAGCAAAATCATTTCTTGATTGATTTTTTTTTTTAATCTTAAAGATAAACAAAATGTTATATGTAATTGTAGAAATTGTAATTGTAAAGTCAGTCAACAAAAACCTTGCTGTATAAAACAAAGCAGGGTCAACATTGGGCTAGGGCTAGGAATTACAATACATATAATTAAGATAGATTACTTGATTAGTTCCAACTCTGGAAAGTCACTGGGCATTTTGATGTGCAATGACACAAGGAGGAAGAATGAATATGGTTTAGGGAGGGGATCTCAACAGTTATTACATTGTATTATCATTTCCTATTTCAGAGGAGGGGGGTGGTTGTTTAAAAACATCTCGGGGGGGGGGGGGGTAACCCAAGGAGCAGGGGCCAATTTGTCTTAAATGTATCTTGACATGATCAGCAGAATTGGACAGAATGATCACTATAGGGCATTTGCAGAGTGGGGCCCTAAGTAGTTACAAAATCAATCGACAAAAAATATTGATAATATGTTATACATGTATTTAGAAATGTCTTTATTTTCAAAATGATTAACAAATTAAGCAGTCAAAATGAGTTATAAATAACCGATTGGCAATTCTGCAATTGATTGCATGATCCCTAGTATAATATCACATGTATTTCTTTATATAAAAATTATACATGTATGTTAACAATCAGGATTAAAATGCGCAAATTTTTATGAGTCATAAATCTTGACATACCACATATCTCTGGACAAAATAGAATAAGCAATTTAAAATAAAAGAAAATTACAGTCATTAACTCTTTTTCTATTACTGGTGTATGATGATGGGGTAGAGGGTATAATGGAAAAAAAGCTGCAGCATGCCTTCATTCTCAAAAAGCATATAAAAAGCAGGCAACTGCCCGGGGGGGGGGGGGCATAATTTAATTATACCCGCACTTTCTAAAGAAAGTTTGGGTATATTATTGTTACCCTGTTCCGTCCGTCCGTCCGTCCGTCCGTCTGTCACGTTTTACTTTCTCAAACTGATCTTACATGTTATAAACCAGCAAACTGAACTCTTGGAGTATGATTTGGGGTGTCATGTTGTTTTGTAAACAGGTTTCAAAAATTCTCTGGTAGTCCTGGGGGTCAAATAATTGGTAAAAAATGACGTTTTTTGACAAAAAACCTTCTTCCTCGAACTCCTTTACATTTTCAACAGTAGACAAATCATCTCTTGGAATATGTTTTGGGGTGTCCTATAGATGCGCAGTAAGGTTTCCGAAATTTCAATTTTGTCCTGGGGGTCATTAAATGGCTGGAAAATGACGTTTTTTTTTTTTTTTACAAAAAGTCTGGTTTCAAAAAACGTCAATTTCTTTTTGCAGTAGCCTAATGATCTAATAGGATATGCTTCGGGGTGTCATGTTGACATGTAATCATGTTTCAGAATTTTTGTTTTTATCACGGGGGTTCGTGGGCATCAAAAAATGACGTTTTTTTGCAAAAAAAAATATGATTCCCAGAACTCCTCTTACAATTTATGCAGTAGCTATGTCATCTCTTGAGATATGATAGGGACTGTCCTATACATGTGCAATAAGGTTTTAAAAATTTAAATTTCATCCAGGGAGTCAAAAAGTAGCTGAAAATTGACGTTTATCACTCCTTAAAAAAATACCTACTTCCCAGAACTCCTCTCATGAATTAATGAATAGCCACATAATATCTTGGGGTATGATAGGGGCTGTCATATAGTCATGCAATAAGGTTTTAAAAATTTAAATTTCATCCAGGGAGTCAAATGGTAGCAGAAAATTGACGTTTATCACTCCTTAAAAAAAAACCTACTTCCCAGAACTCCTCTCATGATTTAATGAATAGCCACATCACATCTTGGGGTATGATCGGGGCTGTCCTTTGGTTGTCAATAAGGTTTTAAAAATTTAAATTTCATTCAGGGAGTCAATTAGTAGCTGAAATTTGACGTTTATCACTCCTGAAAAACCCTACTTTCCAGAACTCCTCTCATGATTTAATGAATAGCCACGCCGTCTATAGGGATATATAGCAGGGGCTGAGCCATAGATATGCAACAAGGTTTTAGAAATATAAATTTGATTCTGAGAGACAATACTATCTGCAAAATGATGTTCCGTCCCATAAAAAAACCTTATTCCTGGACCTCCTCTTATCTCTTGTGATTGAAATAACGTATCATAAGATGCATAAGGAGGAAGAATATATATGCTTTAGAGGTAGGGATCACAAGCATTTTTTTCAAGTTATTTGATCATTTCTGATTTTGGGAGGGTAGGATGGGGTTAATATGACCCCCAGAGGCCATGACCTACTAATACCACAAAATGATTTGCCTTGACATGGTCATGGTTCAAGAAACAACAATATTTATAGTTTAGGAGTGGGGATTTCAATGATTTTGAGGATATTTTAAAAATATTCGACATTTATGTTTTCGGGGGGGGGGGGGGGGGGGGGGGGGAGAGAGAGAGATTCAGAGTCTCTTCTCACATTTTTACAGTAGCAAAATCATTTCTTGATTGATTTTTTTTTTTAATCTTAAAGATAAACAAAATGTTATATGTAATTGTAGAAATTGTAATTGTAAAGTCAGTCAACAAAAACCTTGCTGTATAAAACAAAGCAGGGTCAACATTGGGCTAGGGCTAGGAATTACAATACATATGAATAAGATAGATTACTTGATTAGTTCCAACTCTGGAAAGTCACTGGGCATTTTGATGTGCAATGACACAAGGAGGAAGAATGAATATGGTTTAGGGAGGGGATCTCAACAGTTATTACAATGTATTATCATTTCCTATTTCAGAGGAGGGGGTGGTTGTTTAAAAACATCTCGGGGGGGGGGGGGGGGGGGGGTAACCCAAGGAGCAGGGGCCAATTTGTCTTAAATGTATCTTGACATGATCAGCAGAATTGGACAGAATGATCACTATAGGGCATTTGCAGAGTGGGGCCCTAAGTAGTTACAAAATCAATCGACAAAAAATATTGATAATATGTTATACATGTATTTAGAAATGTCTTTATTTTCAAAATGATTAACAAATTAAGCAGTCAAAATGAGTTATAAATAACCGATTGGCAATTCTGCAATTGATTGCATGATCCCTAGTATAATATCACATGTATTTCTTTATATAAAATTATACATGTATGTTAACAATCAGGATTAAAATGCGCAAATTTTTATGAGTCATAAATCTTGACATACCACATATCTCTGGACAAAATAGAATAAGCAATTTAAAATAAAAGAAAATTACAGTCATTAACTCTTTTTCTATTACTGGTGTATGATGATGGGGTAGAGGGTATAATGGAAAAAAAGCTGCAGCATGCCTTCATTCTCAAAAAGCATATAAAAAGCAGGCAACTGCCCGGGGGGGGGGGGGCATAATTTAATTATACCCGCACTTTCTAAAGAAAGTTTGGGTATATTATTGTTACCCTGTTCCGTCCGTCCGTCCGTCCGTCCGTCTGTCACGTTTTACTTTCTCAAACTGATCTTACATGTTATAAACCAGCAAACTGAACTCTTGGAGTATGATTTGGGGTGTCATGTTGTTTTGTAAACAGGTTTCAAAAATTCTCTGGTAGTCCTGGGGGTCAAATAATTGGTAAAAAATGACGTTTTTTGACAAAAAACCTTCTTCCTCGAACTCCTTTACATTTTCAACAGTAGACAAATCATCTCTTGGAATATGTTTTGGGGTGTCCTATAGATGCGCAGTAAGGTTTCCGAAATTTCAATTTTGTCCTGGGGGTCATTAAATGGCTGGAAAATGACGTTTTTTTTTTTTTTACAAAAAGTCTGGTTTCAAAAAACGTCAATTTCTTTTTGCAGTAGCCTAATGATCTAATAGGATATGCTTCGGGGTGTCATGTTGACATGTAATCATGTTTCAGAATTTTTGTTTTTATCACGGGGGTTCGTGGGCATCAAAAAATGACGTTTTTTTGCAAAAAAATATGATTCCCAGAACTCCTCTTACAATTTATGCAGTAGCTATGTCATCTCTTGAGATATGATAGGGACTGTCCTATGCACTTTCTTTCTCTTCCCAAACAATGTTTACACATTTTTGTTGGAGCACAATGTCCACCTCATACCAATTTGATAATGGATAGTTCCATTCAATTGAAAGTACTTAGTGTCAATTGTCAAGGCCTTGGGGACCCAAATAAAAGAAGAGATGTTTTTAAAATATTAAAAACTAAAAATTACAATATATATTTTATTCAAGATACACACTTTATTTATGAAGATGAAAACCTAATACAAACACAATGGGGATACAAAGCTTTTTTTAGTTCTTACAAATCTAATTCAAGAGGGGTTGCCATTCTTTTTAACAACAATTGTGAGATAACAATTCATGAACAATATAAAGATGATAATGGAAACTACTTGATTTTAGATGCTATTGTAGATAATCTACACTTCCTGCTTATAAATATATATGGTCCAAATTCCGACAAACCAGAATTTTATTCTCAACTACTGAATACCCTCCAAGATATTTACGCTTCTCAACTCATTATATTAGGTGGTGATTTTAATTTGATTTTAAACAAAGAACTAGATTCAATGAACTACCTACACCATAATAACCCTAAATCTAGACAAGAAGTTAACAACTTAATGAACACATTAAACTTGAAAGATGTTTTTAGGGAAAATCACCCAGACTCTAGAATGTTTACTTGGAGAAGAAGAAACCCTATTAAACAGGCTAGACTTGATTTTTTTTTAATATCAGAATCATTGCTACCAAAGATAGTATCAGTCAAGTCTGAAAACAGTTACCGTTCTGATCATTCACCTGTAATTTTATCTTGTAAAACTAGTGATTTTAAAAAAGGCAAAGGTTTTTGGAAATTTAACAATTCTCTATTAACAGATAAGGAATATGTTACTTTAATCAAGGAAGAAATTAACAAAGTGAAGCTTCTATATTCATGCCCCATATATAAGAGAGAAAATGTTCCAAATATAGACAATGAGCTTATACAATTTACAATTACTGATCAAACCTTCCTTGATATTCTGCTCACAGAAATTAGAGGTAAATCAATATCCTTTGCAGCATTTAAGAAAAAACAAATAAATAAAAAAGAAAAACAATTGGAAAAAGAGGTACTCAACTTGGAGTTAAATTTAACAGAACAGAATATGAATGAATATAGTATTAAAAAGAAAGATCTAGAGAATATAAGAAAAAAAAAGTTTCAAGGTCAATGTGTTCGATCAAAAGTAAAGTGGATTGATGAAGGAGAAAAACCTAGTAAATATTTTCTTGCACTAGAATCTAGAAACTATATAAATAAACAAATACCAAAATTAGTTAAAAATGACGGATCTATACTATATGATCAATTTGATATATTAAATGAAACAAAATGCTTTTACCAGAATTTATACCAAAAAAGAGAGCATTATATTGATCTAAGTGACATACATGACAAACTGAATACTTGTAACTTGCCAAAATTAAGTGAAAATGAGGCAAATAGTCTTGAAGGGCCCCTAACAAAAAATGAAGTTTTATCCTTTCTGAAAAATATGAAAAATGATAAAAGCCCAGGTCCTGATGGTTTTACTTGTGAATTTTTCAAATTTTTCTGGCATGACCTGGGCTCATTTATTACACGAGCTATTAACTTTTCAAAACAAGTTAAGCATTTTTCAGAACCCAACAAATTAGGTATAATAACCTGCATTCCAAAAAGTGGTAAACCAAAAGAGTATCTAAAAAACTGGAGACCAATATGCCTTTTAAATGTTATTTATAAAATTGCCTCAGGCTGTATTGCAAATAGGTTAAAAGTATACATGGATAAATTAATTAGCAGAGATCAAACTGGATTCCTTAAGGGTAGATTTATAGGTGAAAATATCAGATTAGTATATGATCTAATGAACTATACTGAAAGAAAGAATATTCCAGGTTTACTTATGTTAATTGACTTCGAAAAGGCCTTTGATTCTATATCATGGGAATTTGTCTTTTATACACTCGACCTATTTAATTTTGGAAATTCAATAAAAGATTGGATACAAACCTTTTATAATGGCATAAAAACATGTATTATTCAAAATGGAATAATTTCGGATTATTTTTACCCACAAAGAGGATGCAGACAGGGTGATCCAATATCACCCTACTTATTCTTGCTCTGTGCAGAAATATTAGGAATAATAATTAGAAATAATAAAGATATTAAAGGCATAAAAATTGGAGATACTGAATACAAAATTTCACAATATGCAGATGACACATCTTTATTTACAAATGGATCACCAGAAACTCTAGATGGTATTCTTAGAGAACTAGACTTTTTTGCTGATATATCAGGACTAAATATAAACTTTTCTAAGACCAAGATGGTGTGGATAGGGAGTAGAAAATTCTCAAAAGAAACTTTTCATCACTCGAGATGGAAACTTGATTGGAACAATACAAACTTTGACTTGCTAGGGATAAAATTTTCGGTAAACTTAGATGAGATGATAAACTTAAATTACAATGCAAAATTAGAGAATATAAAAAAACTAATAAAGCAATGGAAACAACGTAAATTAACAATACTAGGAAGGTTAACAGTCATAAAATCACTTATCATTCCAAAAATGAATCATTTAATACTTACATTACCAAATCCAAGTAAAGAGTTCTTAGAAAACTTTGAGAGAGAATTATACCTTTATCTTTGGGGAAGCAAAATACACAAAATAAATAAACAAACTATTATACAGGACTATAGATCTGGTGGTATTAAAATGGTAGACTACAACGACTTTATTCTGGCTTTGAAGTCAAGCTGGATAAGGAGATTAACTCATTCAAAATCTATATGGGTTAATTTGTTAGAGACTAGTTTGAATACAACAGTGAACAATTTATGGCTTAGAGGAACAGATTTCCTATCCAAACTTAGTAATATAATGCATAACTGTTTTTGGAAAGAAGTATTTTGCAGCTGGCAGAAAATAATAGACATTTCAGCCCTTAAAAATGAAAACATTCACAGTGAACATATATGGTATAATCCACAAATTAGAATTGATAGTAACTCAACTTTCCTAAAAAGTTATTTTAATGCAGGCTTTATATTTATAATTGATCTTTTTGATTCAGAAGGTAATTTCATAACTCTTGAATCCCTTAATAATTTACATGTAAACACAAACTTTTTAGAATATGCTGGACTTAAAAAAGCTGTGTTAGATAGAATTGGTCCTTATGATATTAAAGAAGCAAGAATTAAAATACAAGCACACATACCAAATACAATTGCAATTTTCAAGAAAGCAAATAAAGGTTGCAAGGATATGTATAATATTTTAATAAGTAAAAAGAAAGAAACAATCAAAGCAGTTTATAAATGGCATGAAGAAGGTTATAGATTTAGTGACTCAGATTGGGGAAAAATTTTTGAGCTCCCGTTTAAAACTACAAAGGAATCTAAATATCACTGGTTACAATTTCAAATTTTACACAGAATAATTGCAACAAACTACTTTTTAACAAAATTAAAACTAAAGGACACTCAGCTTTGTACATTTTGTAAGGTAGAAGCTGAAACCATAGAGCATCTTTTTTATGAATGTCCTAATGTTAAAGAGATATGGTGTGCAGTAGAAGAAATGTTTCTATCGAGGTTTAATTTTTCAATAGTTTTTGATAAGATAGGTGTATTATTTGGTAAATTTATCAACAATAATGTTCACAAAGTTCATAACTTATTGACACTTGTTGTGAAACAATTTATTTTTTCCTGTAAATATAAAACGGTACCCAAATTGGATATGAGTGCATTGTTTAACTTAATAACCGATAGATTACTTATTGAAAAATATTTACTTTTAAAGAATTGTAATTTTACTCAGTATGAAAAACACTGGAAAAAAATTTGTGATCTGCTCTAACTGATGGATTTTATAATGAAAAACTGCTCCAATGCAATGTTCCTGTACATAATAGTATCAATCTTTCTTTCTTTACCCTCTCCAATATAACTTTCACTATTGTATATATACATATATATATGTATATATAATAGACATGACCATATGAAGCATCAAGACATATAGTATATATTATGTTATTATACCAATGATATGTTTATATGCAATTGTGAATGAAAAATACCAAAAATAAAAAAATGAAAAAAAAAAAAAAATGACGTTTTTTTGCAAAAAAATATGATTCCCAGAACTCCTCTTACAATTTATGCAGTAGCTATGTCATCTCTTGAGATATGATAGGGACTGTCCTATACATGTGCAATAAGGTTTTAAAAATTTAAATTTCATCCAGGGAGTCAAAAAGTAGCTGAAAATTGACGTTTATCACTCCTTAAAAAAATACCTACTTCCCAGAACTCCTCTCATGAATTAATGAATAGCCACATAATATCTTGGGGTATGATAGGGGCTGTCATATAGTCATGCAATAAGGTTTTAAAAATTTAAATTTCATCCAGGGAGTCAAATAGTAGCTGAAAATTGACGTTTATCACTCCTTAAAAAACCTACTTCCCAGAACTCCTCTCATGATTTAATGAATAGCCACATCATTTATAGGGATATAACAGGGGCTGAGCTATAGATATGCAATAAGGTTTTAGAAATATAAATTTGATTCTGAGGGTCAATGCTATCTGCAAAATGATGTTCCGTCCCATAAAAATCCTAATTCCTGGACCTCCTCTTATATCTTGTGATTGAAATAACGTACCATAAGATGCATAAGGAGGAAGAATATATAAAATTATGCTTTAGGGGTGGGGATCACAAGCATTTTTTTCAAGTTATTTGATCATTTCTGATTTTGGAAGGGTAGGGTGGGGTTAAGGTGACCCCCAGAGGCCATGACCTACTAATAACACAAAAAGATTTGCCTTGACATGGTCATGGTTGAAGAAACAAACATATATATGGTTTAGGAGTGGGGATTTTGATGATTTTGAGGATAATTTAAAAATATATAACTATTCATGTTTTCAGGGGGTGGGGAGATTCAGAGTCTCTTCTCACATTTTTACAGTAGCAAAATCATTTCTTGATTGGTAATTTTCTGTATGATGTCAGATGTACATGAAGAGATTTTGGAAATTGCTTTTTAATCTTAAAGATAAACAAAATGTTATATGTAATTGAAGAAATTGTAAAGTCAGTCAACAAAAACCTAGAGCTTGCTGTAAAAAACAAAGCAGGGTCAACATTGGGCTAGGGCTAGGAATTACACTACATATGAATAAGATAGATTAATACTTGATTAGTTCCAACTCTGGAAAGTCACTGGGCATCTCAAAGGGGGTATAATCTATATACATGTACCAATTGATGTGCAATGACACAAGGAGGAAGAATAAATATGGTCTAGGGTAGGGATCTCAATAGTTATTAAAATGTATTATAATTTCCTATTTCAGAGGAGGGAGGGGGGTGGTTGTTTAAAAACAACTCCAGGGGGTGGGGGAATAACCCAAGGGGCAGGGGCCAATCTGTCTTAAATGTATCTAATGTATCTTGATCAGCAGAATTGGACAGAATGATCACTATAGGGCATCTGCAGAGTTGGGCCTCAAATAGTTACAAAATCAATCTATTGATAATATGTTATACATGTATTTAGAAATGGCTTTATTTTCAAAATGATTAACAAATTAATCAGTCAAAATGAGTTATAAATAACCGATTGGCAATTCTGCAATTGATTGCATGATCCCTAGTATAGTATCACATTTATTTTTTTATATGTAATTATACATGTATGTTAACAATCAGGATTTAAATGCACAAATTTTCATGAGTCATAAATCTTGACATACCACATATCTCTGGACAAAAAAGAATAAGCAATTTAAAATAAAAGAAAATTAGTCATTAACTCTTTTTCTATTACTGGTGTATGATGATGGGTTAGGGGGTATAATGGAAAAAAAAAAGCTGCAGCATGCCTTCATTCTCACTAGAAATGTATATCTAATCCACACATCCTGGGGATGGGGAACGGTTAAGGCCCCTTCCTCCCTATTATAACTCATATAAACATGATATTTAAGACCCAAATTTAATACAAAATAGAGTCAATATGGAGTCAACTCAATAGTGTAAGTCTGACAAATGAAAAAATAAAAAAAAATCTGCAATTAAAATGACAGAAACTGTACATAAGCTTATTCAAATAAAGATGATGATACTGTATGCTGGCAAAGGGAGATCACATTTTAGAAAGTGAAAGTAAAACTTAACTGTTTTGTATACCGGTGTCTCATAATATTGCGCTACTACATGTATTATACTTAACTATATTGGTCAACATCATAATGATAATCCAATAAGCACAATATGAATTCCTTCAGCTGATACCACAAAAGAAACGTTTATTCGTGTTAATTAATCCTATTCTGCATGCATGTACACCATGTGATACTCATCAAACCAAAGAGCTGGGTAAAACTAGTACCCGCTAATGCAACCTGTAGACCTGTGTTGTGTACGTAACTTCAGACAAAGATCATTTAATTGTAACATATTGCATGTATTTTCATAACTTTATTCTTTAAAACCCCTTGCTCAATTTTATTAGGTAATTAACCATGTAAAGCACAATTTTCAGCTTTAAGGTGGTATGGGACACCCACATATTGTGATGTACTCCTTATTGAACGAAACATTAAATAAAGTTTATAAAATATAATATTTTCCCCCAAAATAATGTTACCTAACAGTTAGGTTGTGTGTTTAGGGTAACAATGATGAAAAAATTAGGTTAGGTAGGTAGGGATTTTTTTTTTATTATATCATATTTTTTTCTGCATGAGGGCACAAATACAAATATAAAATCCTAAGATTTGTTTGTTTGTGTCATATCTAAAACCGGATTTTTAATGGAAATAATATGAAGATCACAAACAGATGCAAACAGTTCAACCCCAAATTGTACATAAAGGCAATATGTGTATTATTGGATGTGAACTCATCATTTATGAAAATTATAATTTTTAAAAAGTACCGAAAATTGCATGTGGCCTTCTTTTTGACTAAAACTGGTACAAGAGAGTGTTATTTAGAGGCTAACACTTGGTGCGGGTATTACTGTCTAATAACAGCATCTAGTTTTTTTTTTCTGTTTTTGAAGTATTGGTCTAATACTTTTCTAAATATTAAAAATTTAAATTCTACTGAGCATGCTCTAAATCACATAATTAGTGTCAAATATGTTTGTGTCAAGTTTGTCGAATTTGTTGAAATTGAAAGTTTGTGTGTTTTTTAGAATTGTTATTATACACAGATAATATACTGGTAAAGTAAGTTGAAGCTATGCATTATGATTGCAAATAAATTTATTGGTTATTTTATCTCTATCATTGTGATTTCTAGAGTGCAAAGAAAGAGAGATGACACATCACAGCTTAGTAATTAGCCCTCAGTGTTATATTGATATGTTGACTTATCGCTCTTTACACATTACTATGTAAAATATGTAAGATAGTTTTAGGGGTCAAGTTATCTCAGTTCTAGAAGTGCGCCTTATCTTGAAATAAAAATTTCAGAGCAAACATTGCCAGGGTGTTTGTAGTTATTCCTTGCATAAGATCTAGAGCATCTGAATTGAAATAAATTCAGTATTATATATTGAAAGCCTCAGTCTATCGATCAGTTCCGAGAAGATTGACTGATTATCAATTGTAAAAATAACTATGGGCAGGGCAAACTTTCTTCCCTGATTTGTATACGAGTTGATTTTATGTATACGAGATGACCTGTGTACGAGATGGTCTGTGTACGTCTTGACTGGACACCGCGCGTGTTGCTTCTCCAAAACGCCACCTAGCGTTTGTTTTTGTGCGTCCGCTTGTTTTATGTTGATGTCTGTTCGTTTTCCATTTATGTATGTTGGTTTTACTTTTTGTTTGTTTGATTTGTATAAAGACACATTTGGTTGATTTTATGTATATTCATATTGCAAAGAAAACTGTTGGATTTGCATTTATGGTCATTGATGATATTATTTTGCATTGTTGAATTTAAATCACCCTTCGGGCTTTATGGAATTTGATCACGTGACCAACCTGTATTTATATCCCGATATACATCCAAAAATGATACCTTATTTCTTAAATAGTATTGGTCTGATAATTTTCTAAATATTAAAAATTTAAATTCTACTGAGCATGCTTTAAATCACATAATTTGTGTCAAATATGTTTGTGTCAAGTTTGTCGAATTTGTTGAAATTGAAAGTTTGTGTGATTTTTTTAGAATTGTTATTATACACAGATAATATACTGGTAAAGTAAGTTGAAGCTATGCATTATGATTGCAAATAAATTTATTGGTCATTTTATCTGCTTCATTGTGATTTCTAGAGTGCAGAGAAAGAGAGATGACTCATCACAGCTCAGTAATTAGCCCTCAGTGTTATATTGATATGTTGACTTATCGCTCTTTACACATTACTATGTAAAATATGTAAGATAGGTTTAGGGGTCAAGTTATCTCAGTTCTAGAAGTGCGCCTTATCTTGAAATAAAAATTTCAGAGCAAACATTGCCAGGGTGTTTGTAGTTATTCCTTGCATAAGATCTAGAGCATCTGAATTGAAATAAATTTAGTATTATATATTGAAAGCCTCAGTCTATCGATCAGTTCCGAGAAGATTGACTGATTATCAATTGTAAAAATAACTATGGGCAGGGCAAACTTTCTTCCCTGATTTGTATACGAGTTGATTTTATGTATACGAGATGACCTGTGTACGAGATGGTCTGTGTACGTCTTGACTGGACACCGCGCGTGTTGCTTCTCCAAAACGCCACCTAGCGTTTGTTTTTGTGCGTCCGCTTGTTTTATGTTGATGTCTGTTCGTTTTCCATTTATGTATGTTGGTTTTACTTTTTGTTTGTTTGATTTGTATAAAGACACATTTGGTTGATTTTATGTATATTCATATTGCAAAGAAAACTGTTGGATTTGCATTTATGGTCATTGATGATATTATTTTGCATTGTTGAATTTAAATCACCCTTCGGGCTTTATGGAATTTGATCACGTGACCAACCTGTATTTATATCCCGATATACATCCAAAAATGATACCTTATTTCTTAAATAGTATTGGTCTGATAATTTTCTAAATATTAAAAATTTAAATTCTACTGAGCATGCTTTAAATCACATAATTTGTGTCAAATATGTTTGTGTCAAGTTTGTCGAATTTGTTGAAATTGAAAGTTTGTGTGATTTTTTTAGAATTGTTATTATACACAGATAATATACTGGTAAAGTAAGTTGAAGCTATGCATTATGATTGCAAATAAATTTATTGGTCATTTTATCTGCTTCATTGTGATTTCTAGAGTGCAGAGAAAGAGAGATGACTCATCACAGCTCAGTAATTAGCCCTCAGTGTTATATTGATATGTTGACTTATCGCTCTTTACACATTACTATGTAAAATATGTAAGATAGGTTTAGGGGTCAAGTTATCTCAGTTCTAGAAGTGCGCCTTATCTTGAAATAAAAATTTCAGAGCAAACATTGCCAGGGTGTTTGTAGTTATTCCTTGCATAAGATCTAGAGCATCTGAATTGAAATAAATTCAGTATTATATATTGAAAGCCTCAGTCTATCGATCAGTTCCGAGAAGATTGACTGATTATCAATTGTAAAAATAACTATGGGCAGGGCAAACTTTCTTCCCTGTTTTGTATACGAGTTGATTTTATGTATACGAGATGACCTGTGTACGAGATGGTCTGTATACGACTTCACTGGACACCGCGCGTGTTGCTTCTCCAAAACACCACCTAACGTTTGTTTTTGTGCGTCCGCTTGTTTTATGTTGATGTCTGTTCGTTTTCCATTTATGTATGTTGGTTTTACTTTTTGTTTGTTTGATTTGTATAAAGACACATTTGGTTGATTTTATGTATATTCATATTGCAAAGAAGACTGTTGGATTTGCATTTATGGTCATTGATGATATTATTTTGCATTGTTGAATTTAAATCACCCTTCGGGCTTTATGGAATTTGATCACGTGACCAATTTGTATTTATATCCCGATATACATCCAAAATTGATACCTTATTTCTTAAATAGTATTGGTCTGATAATTTTCTAAATATTAAAAATTTAAATTCTACTGAGCATGCTTTAAATCACATAATTTGTGTCAAATATGTTTGTGTCAAGTTTGTCGAATTTGTTGAAATTGAAAGTTTGTGTGTTTTTTTTAGAATTGTTATTATACACAGATAATATGCTGGTAAAGTAAGTTGAAGCTATGCATTATGATTGCAAATAAATTTATTGGTCATTTTATCTGCTTCATTGTGATTTCTAGAGTGCAGAGAAAGAGAGATGACTCATCACAGCTCAGTAATTAGCCCTCAGTGTTATATTGATATGTTGACTTATCGCTCTTTACACATTACTATGTAAAATATGTAAGATAGGTTTAGGGGTCAAGTTATCTCAGTTCTAGAAGTGCGCCTTATCTTGAAATAAAAATTTCAGAGCAAACATTGCCAGGGTGTTTGTAGTTATTCCTTGCATAAGATCTAGAGCATCTGAATTGAAATAAATTCAGTATTATATATTGAAAGCCTCAGTCTATCGATCAGTTCCGAGAAGATTGACCGATTATCAATTGTAAAAATAACTGGACACCGCGCGTGTTGCTTCTCCAAAACGCCACTTGGCGTTTGTTTTTGTGCGTCCGTTTGTTTTATGTTGATGTCTGTTCGTTTTCCATTTATGTATGTTAGATTTACATTTTGTTTGTTTGATTTGTATAAAGACACATTTGGTTGATTTTATGTATATTCATATTGCAAAGAAAACTGTTGGATTTGCATTTATGGTCATTGATGATGTTATTTTGCATTGTTGAATTTAAATTACCATTGATTTTGTAAAAATGTATTTTTTTACCCTTTCCGCTGTCCAAAAATGTCATTCAAAATTTGCTTGCATAATGAAATATTACCGTTCTATTGTTCAGTTTATTCTTACAAGAATAGATATTGGTTACCCCATATCCAGGATATTCTCCTTTTAAATTATTTGAATTTTCACTGTGCTCAGCCGATCACGAGGTTAAAATCACTGAAATTGTTTTTTTTAAAAATGGCGTATATAGTTCTTCATGTCCGTAGCAAATACTGCCACCAGTCTTGCATCATTAGGAAACAGGGCACACATCCTTAAACAGAGTCTACACGAGTGCGATCAGAATGCAGTGCAGGTGTTGCATAACTATTCCGTTATTCATAAAAAGGAAAAGGTTTGACACACTCATACACAATAAATAATTAAAAGAGATTGTGTGATAACTAACGAACAATAAACACGAAAGTAAAATGATTATTGTAATAATACAAAAAATATTCATTTGTGAAAAAATTGTCAATCGAAGAATGACCATTAAATATTTTCGTGAAAAAGACTGAGGAGACAGCTAGTGTAGGAATATGAATACTTACCATTTACATTTCTTGTGGAAAGGTGATTTTTAAAAATCATTTTACGTTCATTTACGTATTGGTTTTCAAATTTGGGTGGGGGGGGGGGGTGGGGTTCGTGTCACTCGATGAAAGCAATCATTTGTTTTTGGCTTCTTTTGATAAAGCAATATTTTATACCTCATAGAGGAAAAGTATTTTACATATGGCACTGTGTCGTTTCTATGCTGTGACGAGTGAAGAAAAGATTATTATGCAGCAGTTCTTATCTCAGACTTCGCAAGTATTTAATATCAACACTAAGAAGATAGAGAGAGAGAGAGAGAGAGAGAGAGAGAGAGAGAGAGAGAGAGAGAGAGAGAGAGAGAGAGAGAGAGAATCAATCAATATTATATTTTAGATTTTTTCCCTAGGGATTGTAAGCAGGAGTGTTGCATTTTATGGGTTGCTGGTTTGTGTCATACTAACTGTCATACATTTAACAAGTATTTCTGGTTGGATTCTTACTGCATCTCAGCCAACATGATTCGGGAAAGAGGATTCGTCAGCATAGATGTGTTTTCGTCAGATACCCGCGAATTTTATTTGTTCCATGGTTAGCAATGAGTGAAAGTCGTGATCACCCGAAGGTATCTGACTAATCGATCAATTATGCACAATATCCATCTGACGTGTAGCGCTACTGAATATGTTTTTCGATGTTGAAGATTTACTTGCCTATATGATTGATAAATAAAACCGATGTTTCCTTGTCAGTGTAAACCAAGCATGCAATCCGTGCATTTTTTGGACACTTAAAAGTTAGCGCAAACTAAATGTTACATTATCAATTGTCAATGGCAATGACCATAAGATTTCCCAGTATGCAGATGATAGTTCACTCATCTTAGATGGTTCACCAAAATCACTTTTCGCAGCTCTTGATACTTTAGATTTTTTCCGCATATTTCAGGTCTGAAGATAAACAGCTCTAAAACTAAAATTGTATGGATAGGTTCCAAAATATTTTCCTATGAAGTTTTGTATCATTCACGTTAAAAACTTGATTGGGGCTCCACCATCGTTTAATTTACTTGGAATAGAATTTTCTGTTGATTTACATAAAATGACATCATTGAATTACAACAAACAATTATACTATCGATCAATTTGATCAGTAAGACGTATAATATTACGTTGTGTTCTGTTTTACGTATTGGTTTTCAAATTGGGGGGGGGGGGGAGGGGAGGGGGGGGGGGGGTTTCGTGTCACTCGATGAAAGCAATCATTTGTTTTTGGCTTCTTTTGATAAAGCAATATTTTATACCTCATAGAGGAAAAGTATTTTACATATGGCACTGTGTCGTTTCTATGCTGTAGTGAGTGAAGAAAAGATTATTATGCAGCAGTTCTTATCTCAGACTTCGCAAGTATTTAATATCAGCATTAAGGAAAGAGAGAGAGAGAGAGAGAGAGAGAGAGAGAGAGAGAGAGAGAGAGAGAGAGAGAAAGAGAGAGAGAGAGAATCAATATTATATTTTAGATTTTTTCCCTAGGGATTGTAAACAGGAGTATGTTCCTCTTCTTCTATAAATGCTACATTCCGAATTTGCTCCATTTGCAATTGGTATTTTTAAAGAATAATCTGAAAATGTTCAAATATTAATGCACTATGCCCAGCGCACTACGACAGACGAAAACAGACAGCAATAAGACAGCTGAGGCACTCAGTCACTCAGATGACCTGATACCAATATCCCATTCTGTCTGAAAACCGAGACATGACTTGAATAATCTTCTGCAGGAATAATCAATTCGTCTGAATTCTGCTTTTTTCAAGTATGATAAATTAAAGTGTATTTAACAATATTTAACAATGATGTATGTTGAACAACCTGCTCGTTTTTAATTACTTAAATGGTGTCTTGCTTATCAGTAGAAGCTCTTGTTATGTATAGTTATTTTCCATACTGCGACATTGTACCACGCCCGAATGGTGATTGTATTTTAGCGACAGAATTAAAATGCGCACATATGTATAGAACTAATATGACTACTTGAAAGCCAATCTAATTAAAATTAGATCTTTGATCCGCTCCTAATAGATCGCTACACAAAGATCTAACGAAACCCCTTTCACAGGTCAAATCCAGTGACCTGTAATTCATGCATATTCATTATTCAGTTCAGCCAATCACAGATCTCTTTTTATACGCAGTTCGAGAAAAAGTTCGGGAAAAAAATAATGGCGTCCGAGATAGAAATAGAGACGGCAATCGAGAAAGTTTTACAAGATTTTAAGATAGACAAGTTAAAAGAGGAACAAAGAGAAATTACATTGGCAGCTTTAAAGAAAAAAGACTGCATGGCAATTTTACCGACCGGATTTGGAAAGTCATTACCGTATCAAATGTTGATACCGTTGAGAAGAGAGCTTCAGATTCCAGGTGCAGACCCTACCAATGTTGGCAAAATTATTGTGTGTTCGCCTATAATTGCGTTAATGCAAGATCAAGTGGACAGATTGAACTCTATTCCAAACGTGAAAGCAGTTTACAAAGGTTGGTGCTATTTTGTGTTCAATGCATTCATAGAAGGAAGCGGAGATAAAACGAAAATGCCAATGCAGCCCCCCTCCCTTAAAATTTGCTCTTAGGCCCACGCCTATATCAGTTATGCATCTACATTATCAAGATTATACTACACGTTTACAACTTACACAGGTGAGAGTACAGACTGTGAGCAGATTATAGCAGAGGGCAAGTTCGATTATCTAATTGCATCACCAGAGGCATTGGTTGGCAGCAGTGTCTTCCGGCAAATACTTAAAGGATTTAAAGTAGATACAATTGTGGTAGATGAATGCCACACTATGTACACATGGTAAGAAACCTGATTTTTTTCAATCTAGTAAATCCCTCTTGATGTCATTGTGCATTGATTTTCATTCAATATATCTGTCATTTTTAACTTTAACACAATACCATGGATCTGGCTAAATCTACATTTGTTTGCTTCATTGTAGTATAGATATAGATGTATTGCACAATTTTACTTGCAGGGGAGGATTAGGGGATGACGAGCAGTTGGCCTTTAGAAAATGGTTCCGGCACATAGGGGAACTAAGGTCTATGTTATGAAGGAACTGGGGTTACAAAAAGAATGTACCACATTGATTTTAAAATCACCAGATAAATCAAATATTAAGTATTATGTTAAAAAAATTGACAGCTCCATAGAATTGTCTATGCAGTGGTTACTGGATTCTCTGGAACTGGAGGCTTTTCCACGGACAATTATTTATGCTACAAGTGTTAAGCAGGTGTCAGATTTGTACAATTATTTATGTAGTGAAAACCCAACGTTAGTTAATAAAGTAGACATGTTCCATTCGGAGACCTCAGATGAAAAGAAAAGTGACATTATTAAAAAGCTTCAGGATGGTGACAGTGAAATAGAAGTTGTAATAGCAACTTCTGCCCTTGGAATAGGCATAGATATTGTTAATTGTAATTCAGTGATTTTATATGGTATACCATCTTCAGTTACAGACTTAGTTCAGGAAGTAGGAAGAATTGACAGGGATGGCAAGGAGTCCATTGCATTGTTGTTATACAATAAATATCATCTGCAACATGCACATATTAGTATAAAGCACATTTACACCACTCAGACATGTCGAAGAGCTTCCATCATGAAAGAATTCCTTACAACATCCCAAATAGATTCTTTAACAACCGGAAATCACAGTTGTTGCGATATTTGTGAATTGGCTTGTACTTGTCAAAACTGCAAACAGTTACCACTGCAGCAATATTTTCTTGGACTATGTGACTATTCACACAATATTTTATACAGCGTTCATTAAAATCCAAGCAAATTTGATGTATTTTATGAACATTTGTTTAAATACGGGAATTGCGCAGACGACGAAAGGGAAATGACGGTCGATGGCGATGTATCATGGCAGATAATCCTTGATAAGCATTATTGAATGGATTCCTTTCGGTGGTCAGTCCTTTACACTTTAAAAAGCGCTTAGGGGTATGTTCTAAAATTTTTATCTCCTGGAGATCCTTCAGAACCTTTCTGACATCCTGTTTGTAGGATGGAAGGTGATGGAATCCCTTCTTACCCTTAATATCACTTATAACATCATAATGTTTTGCAATGTAAATAATGTGTGGATACTCTTTGGAATGTTGGACAATACTGTCTTCTGTTTGGTGACCAGAAAAGCTGCTTTGCTGTCTCTATTTAACATCTCGACAAATTCATCCAGAGCAATGTTGTGGTTGCAACCACCTTGCAGATTGATGAATCGGTTAGCTTTTAATCGCTCCTCTTGGGTGGCGGGAAGCAATCCGGATGTCAGAGCTGTAAGATGAATTGATCCAATACTGTATTTTGTCTTATTGGTCTTGTTGTATATTGGCAGTTCATACTTTGTAGATCTTACAGATCGCTCCCCATCTCCCATGTCCACGGCACTGTCAAGATTCTTGTGTAGCATCACAAGTTTAAAGAGCATTAAAGAGTAGTCCTGAAGCTCATCTGCTTCAGTATCTTTCTGTTTAGATACTTTTGACTGTTTTCCTATGGTGATGTTATGCATTTTGCTCTCATGAGCTTTCAACGAGCCTACATAAGCATATGTTTTTGGACAAAAGTGACATCGGACTCAGCCATCTTCAAAATTTTGTACCCAATAGTTCTCGGGATGATCTGGATTTCCTGTAATTTCACGCAATTGTTCACACACATCAGATGCTTCGTCAAAGAAATATTTCTTCAGTATTTTACTGCAAATTTCATTTAACCACTGTATTTTTTCATCATTTGTCAAGTCCTTGAAATGGCTAGGGAAGGGTATATCTGAATCCGCATCAATGTTCAATTCTTCAAGGAACAAGAGAAGACACATTGCATCCAGAATGGTGTAGTACAGCATCTTGTGCGGGCGGTATGCATTCTTTACTTTCCCCTTCATGTCTCTTGCATTAAGTAAATTGCGGTAGTAGTCAACTGTCCCTCTGTCTTGGGCACTTTCAGTTGAGAATGTCAATTTGTATATTGCCTGAAAAATATACACAAATATGATCACTTGAGATGCAATTCAGATGAGAAAGTGATAAAACATTTTTATGATCTCTTACTAACATACATGTAACAAAATTATTTCTCATTCATTTTAAA
Source organism: Magallana nippona (assembly GCA_033439105.1). Taxonomy (NCBI): domain Eukaryota; kingdom Metazoa; phylum Mollusca; class Bivalvia; order Ostreida; family Ostreidae; genus Magallana; species Magallana nippona. The sequence continues at coordinate 60,798,294 of CM065926.1, read as the reverse complement.
AACTAACCATAATTAAACACATAATTATATGAATATATATAATGAAACATAAAAACAAAATTATATAAAACCTACTTCCAAGAAATTCATTAATCGATGGAAGTCCTCCGTTTTTGAAATAAACCCCTCAAGTCTTTTCTTTGGCGTTTCTGCATTGCTAATTGCTGCTTGGGCACTCTGAAAACGTTCATCTGTCAGTCTATCTCATAAATAAAAAGTTGAAGGTTTATCCCATGCATAAGACATGAGGGATGCTACAACTCTGACTTTAAATCAAGCCAAAGGTTTTACAAGATTCTTTGCAGTTTAATGCCTCTATTTTATCTTGCCATTTTCTTGCAGTGCATACAACAAAGCATACCTCCAAAAAAGACCTCCTTCACTATTTCCCCACCCAGCTGAGGCACATATTTCTCAGTTAAATCCTTTAACAATTATATCAACTCTGCTGTTTTGTTTTCATTGCATTTGAACAATCCAAGTGGAAACTAAAAAGAAGTAGGGTGATCAGACATTAGTGAATAATTGGAAGTAATCCTCCATATTCTTTTAAATTAAGAGGTTTTAATAGACATAGATAAGATGATATACCTGGGTAGTTTTGATTCCACAATAAGAGCTGTATTTGTGCTCTAAATGCGTTGGATATATATGCCGGAAATGTTCTTCTAGTTGTGGCAGGTTGGACAATACAGAGGTGGCAAATAAAAAGGTTAATTCATTAAGAAGTTTATCTTGTTCCTCAACTGATGGAATATAAGTTGAATAATCTAGCTCTTCATTAAATGGAACTGGTGTGCTCTGCAAATGATGAGTTGGTACTCTGTCGACAACTGCAATCACATTAAAGAGGTGTGCAGAGAAAGAGTTTTCTGCTGGGAAGTTCGGAAAGAGGGAAGAATGTTCTTGTCCCAATTATCACCAATGAGTTGAAATCTCTGATGTCCTCCATTTGCCCATGAATCACGAATGCTCAAAATGTCTTTATCCAGACTGTCATGCCAGGTTGCCAATCTATTATGCACAGTCCGTGGATGGACAGTTACACCTATGCTTGAAAGTCTTTCTATGCCCTGTAAATAATAATAAAATAATAAGAAACAATTAAAACAAGAAACACGCATCAAATGCTCTAATCATGTTTATTTTTTCAGTATTTTAACTCTCAACATACTTAATTAAATCTGCACTAATAAAATTGTAAAATAAATATTTAAGACATATTAGACGGAATTGAGTAACCCTATCAATTTTAAAAATTCTTACAGAACTTATCTATCTTTTCTTCTTTAAATGTGAAAAGTATCAATAGGAATTTAATTAGTCGGAGTCGAAATAGGCTGGATGGTCAACAAATTAAACATCAGATTTATCTTAGATTTTAAGATATGATTTGTTCAGATATAAACTAAATTTTACATTTTAAATATGTGTATTTTCTTATATTTTTATATAGAGCTCTCCTTTTTTAAGGAGATCAATACAGTATAAAAATGGCCATGACCATCGAGCCCTCTTAAACAATTTTGTTAAATAATTTAAGGTCTATAGTTTTAAAGGTATGCATTTTGTTAATTTTGGTTTAAATTATTCATAATTGAACAGACATATAAATGTACAGTATATGCAACAATATTCCCATGTACCCACCCCACTCCCCTCCTTTAATTCAACCCACATGTAAAGATAATCAATGGTTTAATCTCATTTGAAATTTAAAATAGTACCCGCTGTGTGCAGCCTCCATGTGTAAGTATAAAGCCAATGATGTACTGAATAACTGACATCTCTTGGTTTCGTCCATGAAGAGCTATTGCAATTGACACAAGCATGTGATGGAATGGTTTGCTGTCTATTTGTAATGGCACATCAGACACAACAGAAGACATTATGGTCATCAAATTTGGACAACTAACACTCATTTCTTTGTTCAGAGCTTCCCAGCTGAAGGAAAGAAAGTCATCAAGATTTTTCTTTCTTAATAAAGTTCCTGAACCTTGTTTACAAATACTTTGACTTTCTTGCTTTAGGATATCTGCAACAGCCTTGATGACTGGTGAGGGGTTTTCAGCAACCAATTCATCAACAATGACTCTGTCAACGTTAACTCCTTGTAGAATGGCCTTACAGATTCTCTTGTGGTGTTCCTGTAGGACATAAGTATTCTTTGTCTGGCTTGGATAGTGCACAGTCAACTGAAAGAATCAAGCATTAGTTTAATCAAATGTTTTCCCTTTGTTCTTATCTTTCATTCTTATTTATTTGCAATTCAGTAAAATTTTCAGTTTTTGCTCCCTTAATCTAATAGCTCTGATTCAAGCTTCACTTTTCTACTGACATTATCGATTTGATAAAACAGCTGTCAGATTGTTAATACATTTTATCAAGTCGTATGTTAGTTTATATTTCAACATATCATGTATTTTTACCTTTCTCTTGGATAAAAATCAAATTTTCAATGTGAAGCAAAAAATATGTCATCTTTCCTGTAATTCCAAGAAACAAAAGACAACTTAGAACTAAACATGCAAATCAAAACAATGTTCAGAAAGGCCTATTCATAATACATATGAACACTTTTATAAAAAAAAATGTCCAACTAACTAAATGCCAATTTAAAGCAATTGTAAATTTGAACAATTTTTTAAGGCAATGATTTGATCAGCATTAATTCTGTGACACTTCCTTTAAGAATCAACAAGGAAAATGCAAATATTAATGAATGTTTGTAAATTAATAAAATAGGCCTTTTTGTACTCAAACATAAACTTAAATCATAAAAAGATAATATAATAAATCTAAATTCATTCCTCTTTCAGAAAAAAGACTCAGGTGAAAATTAATTGTACATGTATATCATAGCAAACAAGATTGGCATTTACACATTGATATCAACATTTGATACGGTAATGACTTTCCAAATCCGGACGGTAAAATTGCCATGCAGTCTTTTTTCTTTAAAGCTGCCAATGTAATTTCTCTTTGTTCCTCTTTTAACTTGTCTATCTTAAAATCTTGTAAAACTTTCTCGATTGCCGTCTCTATTTCTATCTCGGACGCCATTATTTTTTTCCCGAACTTTTTCTCGAACTGCGTATAAAAAGAGCTCTGTGATTGGCTGAACTGAATAATGAATATGCATGAATTACAGGTCACTGGATTTGACCTGTGAAAGGGGTTTCGTTAGATCTTTGTGTAGCGATCTATTAGGAGCGGATCAAAGATCTAATTTTAATTAGATTGACTTGAAAGCATACATGTTTCATGCTTATACTTTTTTGACGATGGCATTAATACGATATAGTAGGTATCAATGTACTATAATCACATATTTACTGCAGTGAGAAGATTAGGCCTTTCGGTAAATATATAGAAAAGCGTGCCCAGCCGTAAGAAATAAGTTGGCAACCAACAAAAAAATTATGATGAGTGGTTTTCCTCAACTATATCTATGGTCTGTTATAGGTGTGTATCGAAAGCCTACTTGTGAGATTGGTGATCCCATATAATTATGTAGAGTTACATGTACTTAATATTGAAATCAAAAATACATATATACATATAGTAGGCAGATATATGTATATATATAGCTAGCAACCCAAATGTTATGTACAGAAGGAGCGACTTTGTTGATATATTCTCAGCTATTCATTTCTAAATCTTATACTAGGCTGAACATGAAGGGGTACAGACGTTTACTGTTTTTCTCCTGTATGTGTGTATATATTTTCAAGCAATCGAACGCAACAGCCAATCATGAGTGTCATGAAGATTCGGAATGTGGGGAAAATGCAGTCTGTTATCATACTTCTGAGTCTTCTTCTGAATGTGTTTGTAAGGACGGTTTTTTTGACAACCCTCCCACCATTACCGCCCTGACAGACGGATGCCCTGGTAGGTATCACTAACCAGATTACCTAGTCTTCTCATGTTAATTAACACTATTAACAGATTTTCTAAAATGTTTCTATAGTTCAGGTTATTCTAAAACTCTATCAAAATGATTGTAAGATTTAAAATACGTAATAGGTACTGGTTAGTAATAATAAATAAGAAATATTCTGACAACTTTAAGCTGCATTAAACTTACAAGAATAATCATTTGTAGGACACAAGGTGTCTTTAAATTTAGGCAATCGGTTTTCTATTCGATTCGCAATTCAAAAGTTAACTGCGTTCTATAGATCGAAGTTCGCAATTCGAAATTTATTTTTCATATTTAGGGCCTGAAATTTTCAGGGTCATCTACTAGTGGTTTACCACTTCCACTGTGAAAACATGGTGATGTGGTCACCTCTAGTTTATGTCTAAAGATGAAAAAGCAATAAATATGATGTTTTACTTTGTTTTGTATGCAAATAACACATACTATGTTTTGACAACAATTTTAATCAGTTTTGACATAAACAAGACAGTTCATGAAATGTTTACATTTTCAACCCCAAATGTAAAAGATGGCCGCACATCCCCCTTAAGATTGTTATGATGTTAAGATATTTTAAAATACGTAGAATACTTCCACATCGCATGCACAAATACCTAAACTTATCTTTATTTAGCACCTCCTGGCTGGAATTAGTCAGCCAAGGAAAGTGACTCAAAAAATTAAAAAATGATTCACAAAACATTCCATGTACTGGTAACTTTTTTATCATCTCCAGTAGCTGTCCGAATTATAACTCAACATGGCTTCAGTTTCATACACCTTCCCGAACTTAGCCGTTCTGACGCTTTATTGATTTTTACAGGTGAATGTGATGAGTTTGGAAAAACCGATCAATGTGACAGCAACACACTGTGTATCCAAACAGATCAAGGATACGGAGTATGTACTTGCCCAGAGGATACCTACGGACCACCAGACTGTTTTGGTACACTAACAATCAGTTTCGGGTCATATTATTTCTTATTGTGCACGTTTGGCAATAAGCTTTTTTCTGATTCATTATAATACAATGCAACCTTTGACTGTTGACAGGTGAATGTGATGAGTTTGGAGAGACCGATCAATGCGAGGGAAACACACTTTGTACACAAACACTGCAAGGATACGGAGTATGTACTTGCCCAGAGGATACCTACGGACCACCAGACTGTTTTGGTACACTAACAATCAGTTTCGGGTCATATTATTTCTTATTGTGCACGTTTGGCAATAAGCTTTTTTCTGATTCATTATAATACAATGCAACCTTTGACTGTTGACAGGTGAATGTGATGAGTTTGGAGAGACCGATCAATGCAAGGGAAACACACTTTGTACACAAACACTGTATGGATACGGAGTATGTGCTTGTCCAGATAATACCTACGGACCGCCAGAATGTCTTGGTAACAATTAGTTTCTGGCTATTTTATCTTGTTGTGTAAGTGATCAAATTCGTGTTCACTGTTTACAATAAGCTCATTTCTGATCTGTTGTAATATATTGTGACATTTGACAGCTAAATGTGATGAGTTTGGAGACATAGATTACATGGATTTATAGTAAATATTTGCAAGTGCATTTTTCAAAATTGTTTCCATTCCAATTGTGTAAATGAAGAATGTGTGTGTCTTTTTGGACTTTGAAATCAAAAAAACGCTGTCAACAATTTAATGTATGAGTTGAATAATTAAAATGTGTATTTTACGTTGAGCAAGTATTTAACCAGAAATTTATGAAACTAATATTAAACACTTATGTCCATAGCTGAAAGTTCCACAACCACAACAGAGAAATCCCGGATGTATAATGGGATTTTAAAGATCGGCCTCGTAATCATCATTTAGTCTTATATTTTCAGGGTCATTTACAATGCAAGCATGCATAATGTTAAGATAGATATAATTATCTTATTTTTGTAAGTTTCATTAAAAAATACTGAATACTTCCGCTTTCATTTGTAAATGAAAACTTGTCTATAGGAGTTTCAATATTAAACTGAATTCACGCGTCACGTTTTCTCTACCAATTTTCAAGGTAAAATTTCTATGTTTAGGTTAGTATTAAAAATAAGAGACCTAATACGAAGACCAAAAAAGAATCTAGGAATAAACGTCCAAAAGATAAGAGATCTGAAGCGGTCAAAGCAAAAAACAGTCCTCTAGCTGTCATTTTTTGTTTTATTATTTTCATCAGATTTCTAAAATCTTAAAATCTTTTCGGTTCATAAGTCAGAATAAGAATACAATTTGAAAATTATGGTCCGTGGTCTTACGTTTTGACCTCTTGTAGGGGTTGAAAAGACTTAAATATCACAACTTTTTTAAAGTTCAAAAATTCATTTAGAAAGATTTATCTCGCTTTGCTCAAAGAACGTGGAGCATCAATACCCTAAGCATATCAAAAAAAAATATTTTTGAGAATATCTACAAATAAAGTTCTTGAGTTGTTTATCTTTAGACATTGCATTTATTATATGTTATCTGTTATACCAAGGCGTTAAAAAATGTCGAAAAATATATTAGGGATATAGTTTTACTTGAACTTAATATTAAAATAAAAAAGAGATAGATGTCGAAATGCCCTTACTTTATGTTGAAGACAAAAACAGTTCTAGTTTTCAGGGGGATCTGCAGCCATCTTGTACATTTGAGATTAAAAATATGAAAAGTTCTTGAACTGTCTTGTTTCTACTCAAAACTGTTGTCTAAAGATGAAAAAGTAATAAATATGATGTTTTACTTTGTTTTGTATGCAAATAACACATACTAGAACAAACAATGTCCTTTTTTTATCACTAATAACAGATTTAGAACCGCGCATGGGGTCTAATTTTAGAACAAAAAAAATCCAGTCTATACGTAGAACTCTTGTATGTATGGAGGCACATTGACGTTATATTTTCATAGAAAAAGAAATACAAAACAATCTGTGTTGAATGTGACGGACATCACTATACCAGTTCCAAGGGTTTTTTTTCCCCAGTTGTATAAGTATAAATTAAATTTAATTCTTCTTTGAAGTAGGCAGGGGTCCAAAATATTAGTTGTCTTAAATAAAAAAAGATACATATTATTTCAATGAAAATATAACTTCAATGTACTCCATAGACATAAAGAAAAATTTATTGTGCGAATTGATGGTTTTGAGACCTATTTAAAGAATAGGGTACCCTCTTTTGAGACAAAGTTACAACTTAAATAAACTAGTTTAGACCTTTTTCTCAACAAATGGTTGTGAGGGAATCTAATGACCTCCTTTCATATTTTTTCAGATTTTTAAATCTTAGATTTAAATCTGTAGCTGCGCAGTTCTAAGTGATTAAAAGGCAATGTTCTGCTCTTGTATGCGTAATTTGCATACAAAACAACATGTAGAACCTGTTATTTTTTATTTTTTATGTTTTGACAACAATTTTAATCAGTTTTGACATAAACAAGACAGTTCATGAAATGTTTACATTTTCAACCCCAAATGTAAAAGATGGCCGCACATCCCCCTTAAGATTGTTATGATGTTAAGATATTTTAAAATACGTAGAATACTTCCACATCGCATGCACAAATACCTAAACTTATCTTTATTTAGCACCTCCTGGCTGGAATTAGTCAGCCAAGGAAAGTGACTCAAAAAATTAAAAAATGATTCACAAAACATTCCATGTACTGGTAACTTTTTTATCATCTCCAGTAGCTGTCCGAATTATAACTCAACATGGCTTCAGTTTCATACACCTTCCCGAACTTAGCCGTTCTGACGCTTTATTGATTTTTACAGGTGAATGTGATGAGTTTGGAAAAACCGATCAATGTGACAGCAACACACTGTGTATCCAAACAGATCAAGGATACGGAGTATGTACTTGCCCAGAGGATACCTACGGACCACCAGACTGTTTTGGTACACTAACAATCAGTTTCGGGTCATATTATTTCTTATTGTGCACGTTTGGCAATAAGCTTTTTTCTGATTCATTATAATACAATGCAACCTTTGACTGTTGACAGGTGAATGTGATGAGTTTGGAGAGACCGATCAATGCAAGGGAAACACACTTTGTACACAAACACTGCAAGGATACGGAGTATGTGCTTGTCCAGAGAATACCTACGGACCGCCAGAATGTCTTGGTAACAATTAGTTTTTGGCTATTTTATCTTGTTGTGTAAGTGATCAAATTCGTGTTCACTGTTTACAATAAGCTCATTTCTGATCTGTTGTAATATATTGTGACATTTGACAGCTAAATGTGATGAGTTTGGAGACATAGATTACATGGATTTATAGTAAATATTTGCAAGTGCATTTTTCAAAATTGTTTCCATTCCAATTGTGTAAATGAAGAATGTGTGTGTCTTTTTGGACTTTGAAATCAAAAAAACGCTGTCAACAATTTAATGTATGAGTTGAATAATTAAAATGTGTATTTTACGTTGAGCAAGTATTTAACCAGAAATTTATGAAACTAATATTAAACACTTATGTCCATAGCTGAAAGTTCCACAGCCACAACAGAGAAATCCCGGATGTATAATGGGATTTTAAAGATCGGCCTCGTAATCATCATTTAGTCTTATATTTTCAGGGTCATTTACAATGCAAGCATGCATAATGTTAAGATAGATATAATTATCTTATTTTTGTAAGTTTCATTAAAAAATACTGAATACTTCCGCTTTCATTTGTAAATGAAAACTTGTCTATAGGAGTTTCAATATTAAACTGAATTCACGCGTCACGTTTTCTCTACCAATTTTCAAGGTAAAATTTCTATGTTTAGGTTAGTATTAAAAATAAGAGACCTAATACGAAGACCAAAAAAGAATCTAGGAATAAACGTCCAAAAGATAAGAGATCTGAAGCGGTCAAAGCAAAAAACAGTCCTCTAGCTGTCATTTTTTGTTTTATTATTTTCATCAGATTTCTAAAATCTTAAAATCTTTTCGGTTCATAAGTCAGAATAAGAATACAATTTGAAAATTATGGTCCGTGGTCTTACGTTTTGACCTCTTGTAGGGGTTGAAAAGACTTAAATATCACAACTTTTTTAAAGTTCAAAAATTCATTTAGAAAGATTTATCTCGCTTTGCTCAAAGAACGTGGAGCATCAATACCCTAAGCATATCAAAAAAAAATATTTTTGAGAATATCTACAAATAAAGTTCTTGAGTTGTTTATCTTTAGACATTGCATTTATTATATGTTATCTGTTATACCAAGGCGTTATAAAATGTCGAAAAATATATTAGGGATATAGTTTTACTTGAACTTAATATTAAAATAAAAAAGAGATAGATGTCGAAATGCCCTTACTTTATGTTGAAGACAAAAACAGTTCTAGTTTTCAGGGGGATCTGCAGCCATCTTGTACATTTGAGATTAAAAATATGAAAAGTTCTTGAACTGTCTTGTTTCTACTCAAAACTGTTGTCTAAAGATGAAAAAGCAGTAAATATGATGTTTTACTTTGTTTTGTATGCAAATAACACATACTAGAACAAACAATGTCCTTTTTTTTTATCACTAATAACAGATTTAGAACCGCGCATGGGGTCTAATTTTAGAACAAAAAAATCCAGTCTATACGTAGAACTCTTGTATGTATGGAGGCACATTGACGTTATATTTTCATAGAAAAAGAAATACAAAACAATCTGTGTTGAATGTGACGGACATCACTATACCAGTTCCAAGGGTTTTTTTCCCCAGTTGTATAAGTATAAATTTAATTTAATTCTTCTTTGAAGTAGGCAGGGGTCCAAAATATTAGTTGTCTTAAATAAAAAAAGATACATATTATTTCAATGAAAATATAACTTCAATGTACTCCATAGACATAAAGAAAAATTTATTGTGCGAATTGATGGTTTTGAGACCTATTTAAAGAATAGGGTACCCTCTTTTGAGACAAAGTTACAACTTAAATAAACTAGTTTAGACCTTTTTCTCAACAAATAGTTGTGAGGGAATCTAATGACCTCCTTTCATATTTTTTCAGATTTTTAAATCTTAGATTTAAATCTGTAGCTGCGCAGTTCTAAGTGATTAAAAGGCAATGTTCTGCTCTTGTATGCGTAATTTGCATACAAAACAACATGTAGAACCTGTTATTTTTTATTTTTTATGTTTTGACAACAATTTTAATCAGTTTTGACATAAACAAGACAGTTCATGAAATGTTTACATTTTCAACCCCAAATGTAAAAGATGGCCGCACATCCCCCTTAAGATTGTTATGATGTTAAGATATTTTAAAATACGTAGAATACTTCCACATCGCATGCACAAATACCTAAACTTATCTTTATTTAGCACCTCCTGGCTGGAATTAGTCAGCCAAGGAAAGTGACTCAAAAAATTAAAAAAATGATTCACAAAACATTCCATGTACTGGTAACTTTTTTATCATCTCCAGTAGCTGTCCGAATTATAACTCAACATGGCTTCAGTTTCATACACCTTCCCGAACTTAGCCGTTCTGACGCTTTAATGATTTTTACAGGTGAATGTGATGAGTTTGGAAAAACCGATCAATGTGACAGCAACACACTGTGTATCCAAACAGATCAAGGATACGGTGTATGTACTTGCCCAGAGGATACCTACGGACCACCAGAATGTTTTGGTACACTAACAAATCAGTTTCGGGTCATATTATTTCTTATTGTGCACGTTTGGCAATAAGCTTTTTTCTGATTCATTATAATACAATGCAACCTTTGACTGTTGACAGGTGAATGTGATGAGTTTGGAGAGACCGATCAATGCAAGGGAAACACACTTTGTACACAAACACTGCAAGGATACGGAGTATGTGCTTGTCCAGAGAATACCTACGGACCGCCAGAATGTCTTGGTAACAATTAGTTTCTGGCTATTTTATCGTGTTGTGTAAGTGATCAAATTCGTGTTCACTGTTTACAATAAGCTCATTTCTGATCTGTTGTAATATATTGTGACATTTGACAGCTAAATGTGATGAGTTTGGAGACATAGATTACATGGATTAATAGTAAATATTTGCAAGTGCATTTTTCAAAATTGTTTCCATTCCAATTGTGTAAATGAAGAATGTGTGTGTCTTTTTGGACTTTGAAATCAAAAAAACGCTGTCAACAATTTAATGTATGAGTTGAATAATTAAAATGTGTATTTTACGTTGAGCAAGTATTTAACCAGAAATTTATGAAACTAATATTAAACACTTATGTCCATAGCTGAAAGTTCCACAGCCACAACAGAGAAATCCCGGATGTATAATGGGATTTTAAAGATCGGCCTCGTAATCATCATTTAGTCTTATATTTTCAGGGTCATTTACAATGCAAGCATGCATAATGTTAAGATAGATATAATTATCTTATTTTTGTAAGTTTCATTAAAAAATACTGAATACTTCCGCTTTCATTTGTAAATGAAAACTTGTCTATAGGAGTTTCAATATTAAACTGAATTCACGCGTCACGTTTTCTCTACCAATTTTCAAGGTAAAATTTCTATGTTTAGGTTAGTATTAAAAATAAGAGACCTAATACGAAGACCAAAAAAGAATCTAGGAATAAACGTCCAAAAGATAAGAGATCTGAAGCGGTCAAAGCAAAAAACAGTCCTCTAGCTGTCATTTTTTGTTTTATTATTTTCATCAGATTTCTAAAATCTTAAAATCTTTTCGGTTCATAAGTCAGAATAAGAATACAATTTGAAAATTATGGTCCGTGGTCTTACGTTTTGACCTCTTGTAGGGGTTGAAAAGACTTAAATATCACAACTTTTTTAAAGTTCAAAAATTCATTTAGAAAGATTTATCTCGCTTTGCTCAAAGAACGTGGAGCATCAATACCCTAAGCATATCAAAAAAAAATATTTTTGAGAATATCTACAAATAAAGTTCTTGAGTTGTTTATCTTTAGACATTTATTATATGTTATCTGTTATACCAAGGCGTTATAAAATGTCGAAAAATATATTAGGGATATAGTTATACTTGATTTTAATATTAAAATAAAAAAGAGATAGATGTCGAAATGCCCTTACTTTATGTTGAAGACAAAAACAGTTCTAGTTTTCAGGGGGATCTGCAGCCATCTTGTACATTTGAGATTAAAAATATGAAAAGTTCTTGAACTGTCTTGTTTCTACTCAAAACTGTTGTCTAAAGATGAAAAAGCAATAAATATGATGTTTTACTTTGTTTTGTATGCAAATAACACATACTAGAACAAAAACTGTCCTTTTTTTATCACTAATAACAGATTTAGAACCGCGCATGGGGTCTAATTTTAGAACAAGAAAAATCCAGTCTATACGTAGAACTCTTGTATGTATGGAGGCACATTGACGTTATATTTTCATAGAAAAAGAAATACAAAACAATCTGTGTTGAATGTGACGGACATCACTATACCAGTTCCAAGGGTTTTTTTCCCCAGTTGTATAAGTATAAATTTAATTTAATTCTTCTTTGAAGTAGGCAGGGGTCCAAAATATTAGTTGTCTTAAATAAAAAAAGATACATATTATTTCAATGAAAATATAACTTCAATGTACTCCATAGACATAAAGAAAAATTTATTGTGCGAATTGATGGTTTTGAGACCTATTTAAAGAATAGGGTACCCTCTTTTGAGACAAAGTTACAACTTAAATGAACTAGTTTAGACCTTTTTCTCAACAAATGGTTGTGAGTGGAAACTAATGACCTCCTTTCATATTTTTTCAGATTTTTAAATCTTAGATTTAAGTCTGTAGCTGCGCAGTTCTAAGTGATTAAAAGGCAATGTTCTGCTATTGTATGCGTAATTTGCATACAAAACAACATGTAGAACCTGTTATTTTTTATTTTTTATGTTTTGACAACAATTTTAATCAGTTTCGACATAAACAAGACAGTTCATGAAATGTTTACATTTTCAACCCCAAATGTAAAAGATGGCCGCACATCCCCCTTAAGATTGTTATGATGTTAAGATATTTTAAAATACGTAGAATACTTCCACATCGCATGCACAAATACCTAAACTTATCTTTATTTAGCACCTCCTGGCTGGAATTAGTCAGCCAAGGAAAGTGACTCAAAAAATTAAAAAAATGATTCACAAAACATTCCATGTACTGGTAACTTTTTTATCATCTCCAGTAGCTGTCCGAATTATAACTCAACATGGCTTCAGTTTCATACACCTTCCCGAACTTAGCCGTTCTGACGCTTTATTGATTTTTACAGGTGAATGTGATGAGTTTGGAAAAACCGATCAATGTGACAGCAACACACTGTGTATCCAAACAGATCAAGGATACGGAGTATGTACTTGCCCAGAGGATACCTACGGACCACCAGAATGTTTTGGTAACAATTAGTTTCTGGCTATTTTATCTTGTTGTGTAAGTGATCAAATTCGTGTTCACTGTTTACAATAAGCTCATTTCTGATCTGTTGTAATATATTGTGACATTTGACAGCTAAATGTGATGAGTTTGGAGACATAGATTACATGGATTTATAATAAATATTTGCAAGTGCATTTTTTAAAAATTGTTTCCATTCCAGTTGTGTAAATGAAGAATGTGTGTTCCTTTTTGGACTTTGAAATCAAAAAACGCTGTCAACAATTTAATGTATGAGTTGAATAATTGAAATGTGTTTTTTACGTTGAGCAAGTATTTAACCAGAAATTTATGAAACTAATATTAAACACTTATGTCCATAGCTGAAAGTTCCGCAACCACAACAGAGAAATCCCGTAGAAACCTGCTCCTGGTTTCTGGAGTCCTGACCATTCCTCTGCTGCTTCTTGTCCCCGCTGCTCTCGCCAGCGGTCTGAATCTAGGCTGATTCTGTTGAATACTATGCCGAAAAGAGAAATCAAATAAATAAATTAACATTTCATTAGGAGGTTGGGTGGTCAATAAATTAACCATCACATCTACTTTGAAATTTAGCATTTAGCTAAATATATATTATACAAATTTTGACTGGAGTTGAGGGCAACATTAATAATATTAGCTCCCGAGGGACAAAATAAATTGGTTCCGAGGGGGGGGGGGGGGCAATATAATCAATGTTGCCCGAAAACACAGTCAACATTTGTTTTGTAATAAGAAATGATGTTTTAATTGGAGTAGTTGTCCTTTGAAATGAGGTCACTTTGTTGTGTCTGCATCAGAATAAAATGGCAGCATCAAGATTTGGGCAAACTTCTGCACAGGAAAGATAGAAAACGTTTGAAATTGAATAGCAACAAAACTGTATTCAAGGATGCAGCAAAGATTTTGAGAATGAGAATTTTGAATAGTGGAAAATTTAACTTAAATTTAACGCTTTTACATGGAGTTGTGAAGATCATCACTTGTTCTAAACAAATGTCTCACTTGATAGTCTTCGGGAAAACAACACACTTATAAGGGTTGCTACTGACTGACTACGGAAATATATGGGTTGACCTTAAATTATCTAAAAACATGAAGTAAGGAATTGCGATTATTTTCTGTAAACGTCTGCATGTTAAATTTACTAATGTTTGATTGGGGAGCAGTCGTTGCTATAATTGTTCTGATAGTGTACCTTAGCTCTCACTTCATTAAAAATATGCGCAACATATAAAGGTAAGGTTTGCGGTTACAGGGAGAAAACTTACATATTTTCATTGTGACGTAACACCAACTACCCTTCATTTCAAAATTTAAAAGACGTCATAATTGATTTCATGTTCTTTTCATTTCGCAGGGTTTTGTAGTTTCATTGAAAAAATAATAGGACACAAGCATTTTATCAATTTCCACCAAAACGAAGTCTGCATCATATGGTTTTGAATAGTGTTTTAGAAACATTAGATTACACATATACTAAGATACATTTTTTCTGAAATCGGTGGACTTGGAAAAGTTTCAAATAAGAGGTTTTCCTTTACATTATAGCAGTCCAAAATGAAGACTGTGTTGCATTTTAGTCTATTTTTAAATAGTTCATTAGAAATTTTCAAAAATGAATCATGATATAAATAGTGACATTATTTTCGAACATGTTAAACATAAATAACCCCCATAATAGTCACACATAAATTGTACAGTTTTTCACAAAATTATTTACATTTAATCAACATAACAATTTGAAATCATGAACTTTGACCTTTTGTAATTATAAAACGGGACCGGCAAAATCATTTGAATTTCATGAAAAAAAAAGACTTAAGTATAGTAAACAAAATTGTATGTTACTTTGGTACAATTCCTAAAAATTGCAAGCCGCAAACCTTACCTTAATATTTTAGATCAACTTGATTCTAAATATATTGATCTTCAAATCTAAACAACATCTGGATGAATTTAACCATAAAAACGTCAGAGAAACCTTAAGGTTAAACCAACTTGGTTGATAATAGCCTATATGTTGCCGGTATGTGCCGAAATACTCAGAATAATAAATCTAGTTCTTTAACTCTCATCAAATAGCATTGCCCTAATCACATGATTGTATTATTGCTGCCTTTAATTACTATTTTAAAAGTAAACAGATACCGACCTGTTTGATTAAATATATTTATGTGATATTCTAGTGCCATTAGTCACTTTTATGACTTTTGTCAATTGATTTACAATATTTATTTTCGTCGCAACTGTTTGTAATGATAAAACATGCCAAAAACATCTTAAAAAACAAGTGTTGATAGTTTCCCAGGTTTCTCCAAGTAAAACAACACACCATAATAGAGAAACTCGAAGACTGGGATAAAGAGAGATGACGTAGGTTGGCTGATAATAAATATCCTTATCCATGTTAAACATTATGCTCACCGATTGATCTAGTAAATAACTTTTATATTATATAAATAGTTTTTTTTTTAAACGAAATTTAAAATGCTTTTTGGTGCACTTCAAGGATATATTTAGTAAATATCGAAATGAGAAGCGATAAACCTGGAAAAACCGTAGGAAACTCAAATGGACTATAATATCAAATTACATATAAAATTCACGATAGTCGTGTCCGATTGGATTACAATACAAAATTAGAGGATATGAAACAAACTAATAAAGCAGTGGAAACTACGTAAAATTAACAATATTAGGAAGGTTAACAGTCATAAAATCACTGATTATTCCAAAGATGAATCATTTACTTCTTATATTACCAAATCTAGGTGAAGACTTCTTATATATACCTTTATCTTTAGGGAAGCAAAATCCACAAAATAAGCAAATAAACTACTTTACAAGACCATAGATTTGGTAGTCTTAAAATGGTAGACTATCCAGACTTAGTAATGACATGTGATGATAACGAACAGTGTTCAAATTCAAAAGTCCAAAGGAAAATTAAAAACAGGAGCAGAGCAAACACGGACCTCTTAAAAAATAGACTGGTCACACCCAATATCATATCGGTAAAAATGTCATTATCGAGAAAATTGTCGTAATTTTGAAAAAATATCATTATCGGGAAAAACGGAGAAAAATCAGTCGACAATTCGGTATTCAAATCATAGTACAAAGCAGAGCAATCACGGACCTCTGGAAAACCTGAAAAAAATAAATCACTCACTGTGGCCTTTAACTCAACATTTAGGTATAACGACGACGTATTATCAATTATCAATTGTTACTTCCATACTTAAGTCGACTCGATATATCCCAGTGAACGTGAAATAAAAGATACCACAGAGTCTGCGTCATCTGTTTCATATTTGGATATTTTACTGGAAATGGACATTGATGGTAACCTAACAACAAAACTTTATGATAAACGTGATGACTTCAATTTTTCTGTAGTCAATTTTTCTTACTTATGTAGCAATATTTCCTCATCACCTGCATATGATGTTTTTGTCTCTCAGTTAACAGTCCCGTTTGAAGTCGTTTTTTCGTAGGTTCTATGGTCGATACAACGACCTTATTAGCAAATACAATCTTCCACTGGGTCGCATGCTGATTGACGTTTTTCATACTAATTGTTAGACCATTATTAGTAACCTAATTGTCTACGGATTTTTCCAATTTTTTCCCGAGTACGACAAAGTGCGCACGGCGGGTGTGACCGGTCAGCAGGGGATGCTCACTCCTCCATGGCACCTGATCCTGCCTCTGAGGTTTTCCACAGGTCCGTGATTGCCCTGCTCTGGACTATTGATTGAATACCGAATTGTCCACGGATTTTTCTCCGTTACGATAATTTCCCCGATAATGACATTTTTACCGATATGACATTGGCTGCACGGCGGGTGTGACCGGTCAGCAGAGGATGCTTACTCCTCCATGGCATCTGATCCTATCTCTATTATCTTTAGGAGGTCCGTGTGCCTGTTTTGTAATTTTCCTTTGGACTTTTGAATTTGAACACTGTTCGCTATCATTACATGTCATATATTATATTCTTATATCATGTTTATATGCAATTGTGAATGCAAAATAACAAAATAAAACAAGAGGCCAATAAGGCCAATAGGGCCTTGAGTACCATAGCCCATACATAAACTTGTCGAGGAATCTCATATATGCATTTAATTAAGTTTTATTTTGGAATACAAAAATTATAACATTGTAATATATGATGAATACTTCCCTGCCTGAAATCTTTAAAAAAGGACTATGAAACTTATAATGTTAACGAAAAACTTAAAGATCATAATAGAATGCATGACCTGATATTGAAAAGGTGCAAGACTCTGATAGAAAATAATTTTCCCATATTTGTCGACTTTCAAGATAGGTTTTATATGTATATGTTTTCATAGATAAACTAAAACAAGTTGGCTAGTATACATGTTTTATTTAAAACAACCTCCCATTCCCCATCCCCAGGGGCAGACAGAATCTCTCTCTGTGGGTATTTAAACAAAAAAATGTTAAAAAGCTATAACAAGCTATTTTGTGTTACTCTCTTCTCATATTCCAACTAAGTAGAATTCATTTTTCAATATTTGGCATTTATACCAAAATCATTTTACATGTACTGCTTATCGGTGATTTTCGTTAGCCAATTATTACTCTACTATTAACAAGTCTATTTGTTTATTTAGAAAGTTCAACAACTGTTTTTGTTTCAAATCTTAAAAATACTTGCATCACTCTTTTGATCATACAACTTCTTAATTACATTATATTCTTTGATTAATTACTAAATATGAACAAGCAAAGGAAGATAACTCCATTATGAAGAAGCAGGGAATATAACTCCATTAACTCCCCTGAACTCTTTCCAAATGCTTTCACAATATCTTTACTTTGATATACAGCTTCATTCTTCTACTTTTTTTAAATATAGGAATTTACTCATTTTTTTCATCGAAATTCCTGAACAGAATAAAATAATTAGACAAACATATACCCCCCTCTCAGCCTTACATGAATTAGAGGAGAGAAAAGTCAGCTTTAAAATGAACTTTTACCGGTTTATTGAACCCATGTAAACAAAAGCAGGACACGAGCCTTGTTTACATGAAATGGAATTGTGAGATCTGTAGCTTGCTTATAAGTCTACGACTGATATTCAAATTTTGGTTGATCATTAGAAATGCATTTCTAAAGCATTATAAAAATAGAAAAAAAAATTGGACCAAAATCGTGACCATGTCCTTTTAACTATCAATGACCATTTTGGCCACACCCTGCATTAAAAACCCCTACGCAATACACTATTGTTGTGTTGTGACCCCCGCCCTAGATTAAAATCTCTATATTGGGACATTTCAAATTTTGATATATGGTTTTATTTTCTTTCTTTATATGCAGTCAGTTTTCATTCAGTGTCTTCAGAAGTAAAGACGATTTTTTGAAACATTAAATGCATTAACACTATATGACTATTTTGACCCCGCTCTAGAGTCCTTACCTCAGGGGACATGAAATTTATAACTTTGGCAGAGGGCTTCCTGGTCTACAAAATCATGAATTTAGTTTTCCCTACAGGTGTGTGGAAGTAGAGAAGATAATTTTTACATCATATATGCATTAACACTATACATTCTTTTTGGTCCCACCCTGGGGTCAAAACCCATACTCCAGGGGACATGAAATTTCCAATTTTAGTAGAGGACTTCCTGTTTAACATAATTATGAAGTCAGTTTTTCTTACCGATATGTGAGAGTACAGAGGAGGATTTTAATCATTATATGCATTAACACTATATAGCCATCTTGCCCCCCCCCCCTTACGGCCTTACCCCTGACCCAGGGTCATGAAGTTAACAATTTAGGTAGAGGAGTTCGTGGCCATCATAACCATGCGTTCAGTTTTTTCCGACATGTGTGGGAGTAAAGAAGAAGATTTTCTAAGATTGAATACATTTTCACAATATGGCCATATTAGCCCCACCCTAGAGCCTGAACCCATTACCCAGGGGCCATGAATTTCACAATTTTAGTAGAGGGCTTCATGGATATCATAACCATGCATTCAGTTTTTTCCTCACATGTGTGAGAGTACAGAAGAAGATTTTTGAAAATTTGGCTTCTTTTGCATATGTGGCCCCGCCTGTGGTGGCCCGGGATGGTAGAGCCATGAATTTCACGATTTAGATTCCTCTTACCTTAGACATGCTTCACACCAGAAATAGTAACACTTGGCTCTGTAGTTTGTTTTCAAGAAGAAGTTAAAAATGTAAAATTGTTAACGCAAGATGCACGACGACGGACAGAAACGGATAGCAATATGTCTCCTGAGTTTACTCAGGTGAGCTAAAAATTGGAAAAAAAATCCACATCTGTTGGGCATACAAATAATGAAGTTGATGACATGATAATTATTTAAGAATTAAGAAATTATAATTCTTTGATTATTATGAGAAGATCATTATGGTTGTGACGTGATCATATCCAATGAAGCCCGAACGGTTTTATAATAGATTTGATCACGTCACGACCATCATGATCACCTCCTAATATTCCAAGAATGATTCCGTTTTAATTATATTTTTATAATTTTCAGCAATTGTACGATTAAATTTTTGACAGTTTTATTATGTTAGTTTCAATTCGTATATTCATGTCAGCCCCGCTTGCAACCCAATAGTAAGTCTGATTTGTTGTGTTATCACAGATAAATACATTCATTATTGTTTTCATGTTGTTCAAATTATTGAAATATATTTACATCTTGTCTTATTTTTCTTCAGTTGTCCATAAACATTCACATTTTCATGTATCATGTTCAATTTGAAATCTAATTATTTGAATCCTTAAAAATCCAGGTATTCTCCTTCCATTAAAAATGGTATATTTTTGTATGATGTCGTGAAGGTTACTGATCCTAAATTGTAGTTTTCAGATTTCGAATATTTAAACCTATGACTGGTGGGAAGACAAGTGTTCCAGGACTTGTAAGAACATTTTTGCAGTTATAGTATTATTGACAAAGCAAACAAAGGGTATTTTTTAAGGTATTTCATTTAGAAAAGTTCAAACCATAAAAAGGCATTTATAGATGTGCAATAAGGTTTTAAAACTTTAAATTTCATCCAGGGAGTCAAATGGTAGCAGAAAATTGACGTTTATCACTCCTAAAAAACCCCACTTCCCAGAACTCCCCTCATGATTTAATGAATAGCCACATCATATCTTGGGGTATGATCGGGGCTGTCCTTTAGTTGTCAATAGGGTTTTAAAAATTCAAATTTCATCCAGGGAGTCAATTAGTAGCTGAAATTTGACGTTTATCACTCCTAAAAAACCCAACTTTCCAGAACTCCTCTCATGATTTAATGAATAGCCACGCCGTCTATAGGGATATATAGCAGGGGCTGAGCCATAGATATGCAACAAGGTTTTAGAAATATAAATTTGATTCTGAGAGACAATTCTATCTGCAAAATGATGTTCCGTCCCATAAAAAAACCTTATTCCTGGACCTCCTCTTATCTCTTGTGATTGAAATAACGTACCATAAGATGCATAAGGAGGAAGAATATATATGCTTTAGAGGTAGGGATCACATGCATTTCTTTCAAGTTATTTGATCATTTCTAATTTTGGGAGGTTAGGATGGGGTTAATATGACCCCCAGAGGCCATGACCTACTAATACCACAAAATGATTTGCCTTGACATGGTCATGGTTGAAGAAACAAAAATATATATGGTTTAGGAGAGGGGATTTTGATGATTTTGAGGATATTTTAAAAATATTCGACATTTATGTTTTCGAGGGGGGGGGGGGGGGGGTGGAGATTCAGAGTCTCTTCTAGCATTTTTTACAGTAGCAAAATCATTTCTTGATTGATTTTTTTTTAATCTTAAAGATAAACAAAATGTTATATGTAATTGTAGAAATTGTAATTGTAAAGTCAGTCAACAAAAACCTTGCTGTATAAAACAAAGCAGGGTCAACATTGGGCTAGGGCTAGGAATTACACTACATATGAATAAGATAGATTAATACTTGATTAGTTCCAACTCTGGAAAGTCACTGGGCATCTCAAAGGGGGTATAATCTATATACATGTACCAATTGATGTGCAATGACACAAGGAGGAAGAATAAATATGGTCTAGGGTAGGGATCTCAACAGTTATTAAAATGTGTTATAATTTCCTATTTCAGAGGAGGGGGGGTGGTTGTTTAAAAACAACCCCAGGGGGTGGGCGAATAACCCAAGGGGCAGGGGCCAATCTGTCTTAAATGTATCTAATGTATCTTGATCAGCAGAATTGGACAGAATGATCACTATAGGGCATCTGCAGAGTTGGGCCTCAAATAGTTACAAAATCAATCTATTGATAATATGTTATACATGTATTTAGAAATGGCTTTATTTTCAAAATGATTAACAAATTAATCAGTCAAAATGAGTTATAAATAACCGATTGGCAATTCTGCAATTGATTGCATGATCCCTAGTATAATATCACATTTATTTTTTTATATGTAATTATACATGTATGTTAACAATCAGGATTTAAATGCACAAATTTTCATGAGTCATAAATCTTGACATACCATATATCTCTTGACAAAAAAGGATAAGCAATTTAAAATAAAAGAAAATTAGTCATTAACTCTTTTTCTATTACTGGTGTATGATGATGGGTTAGGGGGTATAATGGAAAAAAAAAGCTGCAGCATGCCTTCATTCTCACTAGAAATGTATATCTAATCCACACATCCTGGGGATGGGGAACGGTTAAGGCCCCTTCCTCCCTATTATATCTCATATAAACATGATATTTAAAACCCAAATTTAATGCAAAATAGAGTCAATATGGAGTCAACTCAATAGTGTAAGTCTGACAAATGAAAAAAATAAAAAAAATTCTGCAATTAAAATGACAGAAACTGTACATAAGCTTATTCAAATAAAGATGATGACACAGTATGCTGGCAAAGGGAGATCACATTTTAGAAAGTGAAAGTAAAACTTAACTGTTTTGTATACCGGTGTCTCATAATATTGCGCTACTACATGTATTTTACTTACCTATATTAGTCAACATCATAATGATAATCCAATTAGCACAATATGAATTCCTTTAGCTGATACCACAAAAGAAACGTTTATTCGTGTTAATTAATCCTATTCTGCATATCGAAAACACACATGCATGTACACCATGTGATACTCATCAAACCAAAGAGCTGGGTAAAACTAGTACCTGCTAATGCAACCTGTAGACCTGTGTTGTGTATTTAACTTCAGACAAAGATCATTTAATTGTAAGATATTGCATGTATTTTCATAACTTTATTCTTTAAAACCCCTTGCACAATTTTATTAGGTAATTAACCATGTAAAGCACAATTTTCAGCTTTAAGGTGGTATGGGACACCCACATATTGTGATGTACTCCTTATTGAACGAAACATTAAATAAAGTGTATAATATATCATATTTTCTCCCAAAATAATGTTTCCTAACAATTAGGCCTAAGAAAAAAAATTGTGTTTTTAGGGTAACACTGATGAAAAAATTAGGTTAGGTAGGTAGGGATTTTTTTTTAATTTTATCATATTTTTTCTGCATGAGGGCACAAATACAAATATAAAATCCTAAGAATGTTTGTGTCATATTTAAAAACGGGTTTTTAATGGAAATAATATGAAGATCACAAACAGATGCAAACAGTTCAACCCCAAATTGTACATAAAGGCAATATGTGTATTATTGGATGTGAACTCATCATTTATGAAAATTATCATTTTTAAAAAGTACCGGAAATTGCATGTGGCCTTCTTTTTGACTAAAACTGGTACAAGAGAGTGTTATTTTGAGGCCAACACTTGGTGTGGGTATTACTGTCTAATGAAAGCATCTAGTTTTGTTTGTAATAATTATATAGACCATACTTTCTATGACATGAAATGTTTAGATTATTGATTAATTTAAAATTCACATGCATACAGTTCAACCCCAAAGTGTACATAAAGGCAACATGTGTATTATGGGATGTGAATTTATAATTTTTAAAAAGTACCGGAAATTGCATGTGGCCTTCTTTGTGATTAAAACTGGTACAAGAGAGTGTTATTTTGAGGCAAACACTTGATGCGTGTATTACTGTCTAATGACAGCATCTAGTTTGTAAAATATTTTAACAGTACATGTACTAAAAACTACCATGCTGACAATTACACCACCGACGCGTTGTGGAAAAAAACTGTTTTTGTGAGACAGCGATGAGCCACGTAAATAGTAAGCAGATTTTCATCCGTGTAAACATAAGAAAACCATTAAAAAATCTTGAACATCACGTACACTGTACGCTCGCTTTCATTAAAGAAATCATAAGTTCGGTTTATTTGAATGAGTTTTTAAACTTTTATGTTTTCACCCGGAAGATAATATGTTTTACGATGTGACCGTTGGGGCGAGCGCAGAAGGAACTACACATATCTCTCATCATTGTTAACTACATCCCGTGGACTTGCCCCAACCCAACACACTGCTTTTTTAAAAATACCTTTACCCCCGCCAGGAACCCAAAGTTATAAAATATTTATTCCAAATTTTCTCGCCCCATGGTATTATATAAACCAACTTCCACTGAGTCAACTCGTATTGATTAAATGTAAAAAAGACTGATAAAAATATTACTTATGTGGCAATATGCCTTTATCACCTGCATATGGTGTTTTTGTCTCTCAGTTAATTCGATACACAAGGGCATGCTCTTCGAATGAACAGTTTCTAAGGCGAGGCAAGCTACTGACAAACAAGTTGATAAAACAGGACTATCAACAGGCTCGTTTGAAGTCATGTTTTCGTAATTTCTATGGTCGATACAACGACCTTGTCAGCAAATACAATCATCCACTGGGTCGCATGCTGATTGACGTTTTTCATACTAATTGTTAGACCATAATTTATCACCTAATTGTCTACGGACTTTCCCGTTATTTTCCCGATTACGACAAAGAGCACACGGCGGTCAGCAGAGGATGTTCACTCTTCCTAGGCACCTGATCCTACCTCTATCTTTTTGGAGGTCCGTGTTGCTCTGCTTTGAATTTGTATTTCGTTTCATGGATTTTTGAGATGGTTGACGGTTTGTTATTGTCATTTTTTCATTTGATAAATACAATTTGTTTTTAATGCAAATACATGTATTATTATTTCTTTACTTTTTAAATAATGTTTGGAGATAAATAAACAATAAATTGCTTATCTGGGTTTAAATTATTTTCTTCTATTGTTACATAAATTTTGTTTTTTAATGAGTTTTTTTTATGCTCTATTTGCGTATTAGATATGTGCCCCCCCCCCCCCCCCTTTTATGTGCGTGATGTCCCATTTTTACCATATAAAACTTTCAAATAGAATTTTTAACTCTTGATTTTTTTTATATTATTTATATTTATTGATTACAAAATGATGTGGTTGTACGTAGTTTTAATACAAATTAGCAATATGCAATATATACGCTTGGATCCATCTGTCCATATGGCAGTAAATTTCGCATGGAACTGCATATGTATGATCTCAACTCAGCCAAAAAAAATAGCAAAACAAAACAAACCTTTCTTTCTTTACCACTGTGACGTCATACTTAACTTTAATCATCGGTAGATCTCGTGATGTGTTTCGGATAAATTCGGAGGGGGGAATGACATAAGATGTCAGCAAAAAGTTCAGATGGGTACTGTTTTTCACGTAAGAATATGTGTTGCTTAAGTGTTTTTACAGCATTTTTTATTGTTAAATGAAACAGTTGAAACGCTTCCTTTTCCACCATGTTGCTATGCACCGCTATGGATTATTGGGTATATCGAGCATTATCACGCTGGTTCACAAAAATGTCTTTGAAAAAGTGCAGATTTCAGTTCGAATTTCCTCCGTTCTTACACATAGTCTATGAAGTTCGCTGCTCTCGCTATAATTGTGAATTGTAATTAATATTCTAATAAAAACAAAAATAATGGAGTCATGGCAAGTTAACAAAATCATAATTCATATACATTAAGGTTTGCTGATATTCTGCATTGGTGCATCTTCATTTTTGAAGAAATTAACGATTTGTGGTAATCTTATTAACCTTTTATATTTTTGATTATTAAAACTGATATGTGAATTTTTGTTTTCTACACATTTCTTTGTCAAAATTTTAACGTGTTCAATAAGAGACATATTTTATAGGAAAAACACAAACCATTTATCTACACTGTATTTTGTATATCTGCTAAGAGGTAGAGTTAGCTAGATAATTAACTTGCAAAGTTTAAGCAAAATGAGCTTTATGATATTTGCGTTATGGATTTATCGAATATGATGAATGTCTAAAAGCACATTTTCTTTGATATATGATAATGTAATAAAGATTGTAGACAAAAAAGCACTTTGTCAGAACATCAAAACTGGTCTACCTGTTACCTGTCACGTGTAAATGGGTACATAATGTCGACTAAATCTTATTCGATAATTCATTAATAACTTTGAAATTAAAAAATATGTTTTTGTTACATTTTAGACACGGTAGAGTTTTAAAATTGTGGTGAATAGATGCATAATATTAATATGATCTTTTATATCATGTCCAGTAACATCTTCGCTAGCCAGAGGTTTACGATCCACTCTGCTCCTCTATAACCCTTGGCAGAAGATGGTCCAGTAATGTCAATGACATGTAGTGATAACGAACAGTGTTCAAATTTAAAAGTCCAAAGGACAATAAAAAACAGGAGCAAAGCAAACACGGACTTCTTAAAAAAAAATTGAGGTAGGATCAGGTGCCATGGAGGAGTGAGCATCCTCTGCTGACCGGGCACACCCGCCGTGTGCTCTTTGTCGTAATCGGGAAAAAACGACGTTTCTTTTATGTTTTTTAACACATCTTTTGCTCATATTTTGCAAATCTATGGAAGGAAGCTACAAAAGAGATGTGTCTTTAAGAGAAAAAGAAATAAACCACAGTTTTAAAAATATTGATATATTTTTTTTTCATGCTTTCTTGATTGCAATTTGCAATCAAAATAAACTTATCTATTCTCAGCTTTTGGTTTTTAACAGGCAGTTTCTTTTTAAGAGCTTAATAATAATTGGAACAACTTCACGGAAATCAGCGCATAGCCGTAATCTGGCGTCCTGGATTCACTTATCTCTTAAAGTGTCGGCCTCATAGCTGTATTGATTTCATTTTAGGGGAAAATCGACTGCTATTTTCATTAAAAGTTGTAGGGGATATAGCTCAGTGGTAGAGCATTCGACTGCAGATCGAGAGGTCCCCGGTTCGAACCCGGGTGTCCCCTTACTTTTAAGATGATTTTTTGATAGTATAATGATAACACAATTATTATCATTGATTATGATTGATTTTCTATTAGACAACATTTAGCATTTAGACTTTGATGAAGGCAATTTTATTATATCTCGTGATATACAAGAAAGTATGTTCTATATATTCTGTAGCACAGTAAATTTTAAATCTATTTAAACTAACTAATAATCAGATTTTTTTGTCAATCATCATAAACATTAGGTTACATGCAGAGAACAAAACGAAATTAATCAATTCTAAAGATTTCAGTCTCTTATTCAAACGAATTGTTTTGATGTTTGTAATTGTTAGATTCATCTGGCGATTTCATATTGATGTTTCCTTTAGACTTTTCTATGTCAAGATTTCTACGTCTCAAGTAAGACACCACCTTGCTTAATGCCACACACTACCTCAGAATTGTTTCTAAGAAGGTTTAAACTTGATGAGGCTTGGGATAGTTATGCTGTGAATGTATCTAAGAAAATGTATATATTAAGTTCAATTCTTTATTATCTAAAGCTTTCTTGCGCATCAGCGTTTGCAATATAAGTTTTGTTCATTTAGAAGCGGGTGTTGGAGAACAGAGTTAATAGATAAACATGTTGACGGTTTGTTATTGTCATTTTTTCATGCAGCAAGTTTCTAAAAATCAATGAATTACAAATATTGTTTTCTTTCTAAACTTCACTCTAAAATTAAACAATTGATGCAATTTATACTTATTTCTTGATAGATCAGATTCAGTATTTAAGGAGACGACAAAAATAGGCTATGCCTACTGTACGATCCTATTTCATTTTGAAATAATATATTGTTTAAATTAAAATTACGTTCAGTATTAAACAGGAAAAAACTAACATTGTTACAACATGTGAGTTCCTTGTAATATGAAATCTTTCAGTTTCAAAGGCCTAAATAAGATGACTCTTGATAGAGATTTATTAATGTAAAATAACAATGCAATCAAAACAACATTATGCAATCAGTAATATTGGTGGGGGTCAATTTATTGTGATTTTAAATGAATTTAAGTCTATCAGATGTGGATACTTAAAAAACTTTAAAGAATTATCAGAAACTTTGAGGTCACAAAATCTTACCAAAATCAATAACGTCAAAACGTACGATTTCTCAACGCTTTATACAACCATTCCCCACGACAAATTAAAATCTAGGCTTTTTTATATCATCGACAGTTGTTTCTTCAATAAAAATGGAACTCGTAAAATTTCTTACCTTGTCTTTGGAAATCTAAAACATTATTTTGTTAAAAACCATTCTGATTGTACACACAAGTACTCTGAAGTTGACATAAAAAAAAGATGTTTGAATTTCTGATAAACAACATCTATGTAGTTTTTGGAGACCAGGTCTTCTATAGAACAATTTAGTAAACCAGGCAAGCTACTAACAAACAAGTTGTTGGAACAAAAATATCAAGAACGTCGATTAAAAGCATCTTTACGCTAGTTCTTTTGTCGATACAATGTTATTTGTCAGCAAATACAATGTTTCATTAAGACACATGCTGACTGATGTTTTTCATACTTGTTAGACTATTATTTATATACCGGACTGACTACGGTTTCTTCCGTTTTCCATGATCTTGACAAAGAGCACACGGCGGGTGCGACCGGTCGGCAGAGGATGTTTACTCCTCCTAGGCACCTGATCCCATCTCTATCGTTTTAGAGGTTCATGTTGCTCTGCTTTGAATTTGTATTTCGCTTTATGGACTTTTGAGAAGGTTGACAGTTCGTTATTGTCATTTTTTTCATAAAAATTTCGGAAATTTTCAACTTGTGTCCAGGTACCAGTAAATTTTATAATACATAATTCAGCATATCATAAACAAGATTAAAGTTGAATTATGAACACAACTTTTATAGTGACGGTGCAATGATACGAAAGAAATTTAAAAACAAAAGCCATAAAAAAATCCTTAGAATACGAATGGGTCAAAACCTGAATATACATCTATAAATGTGATATTTACTACAAGCATAGAAAGATCTAACTTATAAACTAATTAAGTGAGTATATCAACTTGTAGTGTATAAATAGAAGAAAAACTAAGAACAAATTAATATTTATGAACATTCACATTTTGTTTTCATAATACTTTATGAATACATTATCAATTTTAATGTTTTTGTAGTTCATTAAATTATGTACGTAAACACTATTATAGAATGAATCCCCACTACAATGAAATGGTTTATAAGTTTCAAAACCTGGAAAGCAGTACCCTGCACAAAAGTTAAAAACATAACTGTTATTAACTTTTTAATAAAAAAAAATCAGAAATTTGAATTTGTAAATTAAGTTCAAGTGTAAGGTAACTAATTTTAAACAAATATTTTTGCAAATCAAATAAATTCCTTTCATTTTGCGATTCATGCTTTTGCAAAGATTGCATAATATTCCATTATGGTTTGTGTTCAGAGTTTATAGATTTAACAAAAGTGCGTCGGCCGGGAATTGAACCCGGATCGACTGCTTGGAAGGCAACCATGCTGACCATTACACCACCGACGCTTATTTTATAACATTTTAAACTTTTTATTTGTTCTAAAAACATAATTTGTTGGAGCCTTTTTCAATAACATCGTATAGCAAATTAAAACACTTACAATGCATATTTAAAAAAAAAAAAAAGTTAGTCAGAACTGTGTGTATTTAACAGGTGGTGCATTGCATTCAAGCCTCAAGCTGAACTTTTAAGGTGTGTATATTTCATACATGTAATGGTCGGTATACCAGGTGGTATTTTCAGAATAATATGAGCTGTCAATTGCATTCTGGAAATTTCCATCGTCAATTTTAATTAATAGCAACTGCTGACTCAAATATTGAGATTAAAGGCTTTGGTATAGGAAAAAGCACAAATTTTTTATGTACAATCAAATGGTTTGCAATACAATTATTAATACAGCATTTTCTGATAAAATTAACGATATGTGTTCATGTAATTCATTAAAAAGATTTATTTACAGACAGAACTATAAGAAATATAAAAACATTTCACGTTTTCGCAGAAACAAACAACAACAAAATACAGCTTATTCTTTTTCATAGACTTGTAAAACTGTACTAAAACAAATTGTTGGGATGTTTCAAATTATTGGACTCATCCGTCGAATTCATGATATTGTAACACACACACTAGTATTTGACTCATTCCTCAATAAAACAGCTCGAATTTTAACACTACAAATATTCACAGAACTGTCTCTAAGAAGGTCAAACAAGATGAGGTTTGGGATTGTTATATTGTGACTGTCAAAAATATTTATGTTAGTGCATTTCGATTTATTTTTAAAGATTTAATCTTTATAGGATATTAGAGTTTAAAATATGAATATACTACATGTATTGAAGTGAAAAAATGACAATAACAAACCGTCAACCATCTCAAAAATCCAAAAAACGAAATACAAATTCAAAGCAGAGCAACACGGACCTCCAAAATGATAGAGGTAGGATCAGGTGCCTAGGAGGAGTGAGCATCCTCTGCTGACCGGTCACACCTGCCGTGTGCTCTTTGTCGTAATTGGGGAGGGGGGGGGGGGCCGGAAAAGTCCGTAGACAATTAGGTGATAAATTATGGTCTAACAATTAGTATGAAAAACGTCTGTCAGCATGCGACCCAGTGGATGATTGTATTTGCTGACAAGGTCGTTGTATCGACCATAGAACTTACGAAAAGATGACTTCAAACGAGCCTGTTGATAGTCCTGTTTTATCAACTTGTTTGTCAGTAGCTTGCCTCGCCTTAGACACTGTTCATACGAAGAGCATGCCCTTGCGAATTAACTGAGAGACAAAAACACTATATGCAGGTGATGAAGGTATATTGCTACATAAGTAAGGAAAGTTGACTATAGAAAAATTGAAGTCATCGCGTTTATCATAAATAAACTTTAAATAAAACCAGTTTTAAATGTAAATGAATGAGCGTTTCCTTGCAAATGAGGATTCGATGGGTTTCAAAACGTGGGGAATGATTTTTTCCACATAAGATGTCTATTCCTTTTTCTAATGCAATTAGTATTAATTTTAGGAATATTGAAATTGGAAATAAAATGAATCGAACCTGCTTTTGTCAACGTTAAATAATTGAAATTTCTATGTAATTATTTTTTTACAAATACATGTATTTCACCAAGTCAATTTATTTCTACGTTTAAGAGTATTATATGAAACTACTAATTATAAAGCAATTATGACGTAGTACACAATACGTTCACGGTGTACAAATATCTACGAATCCTGTAAAATGGGAAATCTAGTACATAATAGAACTCAATAATTCCAAAAAAAAAAATATATACACCTTAAAAATGAATGAGAAACAAATGCATTTGAAATTCTTAAATTGATATAATTATGTGATAAAAAAATTTCATTTCACTTGACTCACACAGTTAATATTTCTCAGAGTCCATGATGATTCTCATAAATGTAGTATCAAGATTCGTCGGCCGGGAATTGAACCTGGATCGACTCCTTAGAAGGAAAACATGCTGACCATTACACCACCAACTCTAGTTTCAAAGCTAATACAATTTCACTTGAAAACATAAATTGTGATACTTTTTCAATGACATTGGTTATCAATTTTAAATCCTAACATTATACATTTTGTACAAAGGTTAGTCAAACGTGTGTTTTGACCAGGTGGCGTATTTCTTTAAAACACTCGACCCGTGCATATTAAGTTGTTTTGTGTAAACATTAACAAAAACCCTCATAGATGCCTCCAGCTGATCTTGCACCGAGTGTTTGCTTTCATACATGTACTTGTCGGTGTTCTAGATGGTAATATCAGTGGAATATAAGCTGTAAACTGCATTCCGGAAATTTACATCGTCAATCTTAATTACTAGCTACTGCAGACTCAAATATTTGGTTTAACAGGTTTTGATATAAACAAAATCACAATATTATTTTTTGAAAACAAATGGCCGTGGTTTGCTATACATTCAATAGTACAGCATTTATTCTGATAAATAAATGATTTGTGTTTATATTATTCATCAAAATGATTTCGTTAAGGATATAACGTTTCAGCAGAAGAATGAAAATGAAAGATCATTCTACTTTATTGAGTGAAAAATGACAATAACAAACTGTCAACCATCTGAAAAATCCATAAAACGAAAAACAAATTTAAAGCAGAGCAACAATTGTTATGACGTTTTCAAATAATCCGTCGAATTCATAATATCCTTATATTTATATTTGTTTCTGTTTTCAAGAAGACAGCTCCTTTTTAATACTACATATCATAAACAGTCACTCTTTCTTAAGAAGATAAAACAAGCTGATGTTTGAAATAGTTTTAATGTGAATTTGTAAAGGAGGATTTGCGTCATTTCATTTCTTTTTTATATAGATTAATAAGAAATCGGTCCTTTGTTTAAATGAAATAGTTATTAATTTTAGGAATAAAAAATAAAATATTCCTCTCATTTCAATTACTAACACTATTCTGAGTGCAAGAACCTCTCTGTGATAATTTGTGATGGAATGTAATCAATGTGAAAGGATATAAAATTTGCGTCGGCCGGGAATTGAACCCGGATCGACTGCTTGGAAGGCAACCATGCTGACCATTACACCACCGACGCTTGCTTCAATACTTTACCAACTATTCTTTTGTTTCTATAAATATAAATTGTGAGCCCTTTTCACAAACTTTCTTTTCAATAACTTTGTTTTATAAATTAAGATTCTAATAATTCATCATATTTTTTCAAAATATAGTTAAAACATGTGTATTTATCAGGTGGTGCATTAAAACATTTTTATCTACACGTTAAGTGGTCTCGCGTAAACATAAAAACCTCATAAAAAAACTCAAGGTAAACATAAACGGGAAGTATGTTTCCATACTTGTAATGCTAAATATGTCGGATGATCTTATCAATGGAATGTGAGTTGTAAATTGCATTGCAAAATTTTTCATCGTCAATTTTTAAATCGTTGCTACTGCCGACTAAATATTAATTTAACAGACACTGCATGCTAAAGGCAAACTTAAAATATTGTCTTGTACATACAATAGGTAGCTGTATATTCAGTAATAATCATTCTTCTGATAAAATTAACAACTTGTGTTTATGTCATTCATCAACAAGATTTAGTTACAGTTAGAAATATGAAAATAACACTTTTTTTTTTTAAAAGAAAATTACTCCTGTAATTTTATTATTACAATTCATTCATAATGCAACACGCTCTAAAGAGTATAACGAACATTTTTGTCAAAGGACGTTTAGATGAATACCATTGTAGGGGACATACCCTTCGAAAAAGCAACTACAATAGACTTAAGAACAAATATCAAGAATTACAGTTGCAAGTTAAAGTGTAAAAATATGATAAAAATATATTTAGATGTGTAAACCTCAGATGCGAACAATAAATAACTCCCGAAAAATTGACCTCCCTCTCCCTAGAT
Source organism: Magallana nippona (assembly GCA_033439105.1). Lineage (NCBI taxonomy): Eukaryota > Metazoa > Mollusca > Bivalvia > Ostreida > Ostreidae > Magallana > Magallana nippona. The sequence goes on along the minus strand of CM065926.1, from coordinate 60,765,228 downwards.
TCACTGTCTTAAGACTAACTTTACCAAGAATAAACCACCAACGCTTGACTGTCATTTGTTTCTATAGAATATTAGATGCCATTCTAAATTAAAACATAAACCATACGTTTTTTGCATGCTATTCTACCTTTTTACACAAAATATGTTCTTGATGTAACATTGTCTATTTCTCAGTGTGGAACTTAAAAGTATTTGTTACGTACGTACTACTTGCTAGAAGCTGTATACATTTATATTAATTTGTTCATTCGAAGTTATATTTGTATATAACAAGTATCTCAACACCCCCAGCGAGCTGTGCGTTCGGTTTTAAATCATCTGAATTTGTAGGTCTCTTTATATATATATATATGTATATATTTATATATATATATATATATATATATATATATATATATATATATATATATATATATATATATATAGATGATTTCAAACAAGAATCTTGATATCGTAAGGATGCTAAAACCAGACTAGGAATCAATAAAGCAAATCCTAATGTAGTTATAATCGGTCTTTTTTCTCAAAATAAAATAAACAACAATGCGTTTACAGTGAACAACTGGATACGAAAAATATTATGTACAAAATTCAAAAGAAAACTATCAAATCGTATGCAGTGAATTAAAAAAACATATATACATTATTAAAATGTATTCTGAACAAAATAATACTTTAGAAATTCTTAAAATAAATATATGAATTTTAAAAAAATTCCTTTCACTTAACTCAAACAGTTTATAGAAATTGTCAGAGTGCATTATATTCCTTACGATTTGTATTCAGGTTCTAATGTAAGGGGTATAAAAAATGCATCGGCCGGGATCGACTGCTTGGAAGGCAACCATGCTGACCATTACACCACCGACGCTTGTTTTTTATCACTATCAACCGGCTTTCTTTGTTTCTCTAAACAAAAACTGTTAGTCTTTTTCAAATAAATTATTGTCGTTTTCAAATAAATTATAACCCTCACGTGGCATGCATTTTCTTACAAAAGGAGGCCAAAACGTTTACTGATATGTTTGAAGCAAGTGCCTTTCGCATTGGGGTTTGGTATCAGACGTTAAATGATAATAAAAATTGCGTCGGCCGGGAATTGAACCCGGATCGACTGCTTGGAAGGCAACCATGCTGACCATTACACCACCGACGCTCCTTATTACAGATCTTTCTGCTTTTCATTTGTTTATAGAGACAAGAACTGGCATTCAAATATTTCATATTAATTTAATAATTAAATTAACATCCTTGCAGAGCATAAGTTTTATTGCAATAACGATTCAAATTATTACTCTGTTGTAAATATATACGATCGTCACGGTGCTTTGAGTTTAAGAATGTGCCACGTACACAGTTAGAGCAGATTGTCTCAAGTGAACATAAAAACAACCTCAAGCTGTAGTAACACTGGGCGCTCTCTGACATACATAAACAGTCGGCATTTTCAGTAAGATTTTCAAAGGCTATAAGAGCTGCAATTGTCATTTCGGATTCATTTGAAACTTTCTAAATTGCAATTTGTTATCTTCTTATAACAAAAAATTATGGTTTTTGGGCTATGATGAGAGTAAATTTACAACATAATCGTCCGTGTTCCTAGTTCAATACGACTTAAGGTATTAAAAACTTGAAATTTTTTTACACGGTTTAACATTTTGAAAAAAAAAATCATTTTGGAGGGCACATAAAGGTTTATCATACAAATGATACATAGATGAAATGTGGTAATAACGAACAGTGTTCGAAAAATAATAATTATAATTGTATTGTTTGATTATCGATATCTATTTAACTATATATTCGCTTATTTTTTTTTTTTGGAAAAAACGATATTATTCTCGTTGGAATCTCAGATTGTATTTTGTTTTGGTATTATCATCAATTTACACGGTTTATCATTTAAAAAATAAAAGTTCTTTTTGCAGGTTTATCAAACTAATGATGGATGTATTGTAAAATTACCGATACATATTTTATCATATCTTCGCTTGTTTTTGAAAAATGATATAATAATTCTCGTTAGAATCTTAAATTGTATTTTATTTTTGTTTGCTTGGTTTTTGTTGGTGTTTTTTTTGTATTTTCATTAAAAATTTAATTTAATTTTATCATTTTTATTTGTAATTTGTATTTGACATTTGACAATTTTCATACGTGTAAGTTCTGTGAAATACATACACTGTATTAACATTTGATGTTTTTTTTTTTTAATTAATGTAGTTGTTTTAATCAGAAAAACAACATGCTACATCCACTCATTTATAACTGTTTTTATGAATTGTAAATATCACTATTGTTCTCTGCGCTTCATGTTTACATAATATTTTGATAATAATTGAATTTCATATAAACGCATCCTTCAAAATCCATACTTCTTAGAATTTGTAACCTCTAAATATGTAGAAACACCTACACCTTTGAAAAAGCTATCAATTTTCGATTGATCATGAATCACTTCGACATCTCAATGAAGAAAAAAAATTGCGTCGGCCGGGAATTGAACCCGGATCGACTGCTTGGAAGGCAACCATGCTGACCATTACACCACCGACGCTCGATCATAGAGGAAGTTAAATAGTTTTATAAGATACGAACATGACACTAAACTTGATTTTAACAGATACAGATAAGTAATAAATTTGTATTTTTTGTTTTCTTGATAAACTGCTGTTTATTTTTATATCAACCTTGCAGTGCACTTGCCACGTACATAGACCAATTTCACTTATTCAAAATGGTTCATGTTATATGAAGTTAGTTGTAGAACATATAACGTTTAATTTACTTTTTGTATTGTTGGTCACGATGTAAAATTCATGTGAATACTACGAGCGTGGATTTATACAGGGGGCGGCTGTCAAAATTCCCTCCCTTTTTCCGTTGTATGAGTTTTAATTAAATATAAAATCGCTCATAAAAAAAGTTGAAAATAGGTAACAAGCAATCATTCGTTCACTACCAGTTAAAAATCTGAATTTTATTAGTGTTTAAACCTTTGAAAATTTATAATTTATAATTATTTTTTCAAAATATATAAATTGCAAAGCTATTTTTATTTCCCATTGTGGATGTGGACAGTCACCTGTGCCTTAGTTATGATTTGTTTTATGTTCCAACCCTTATCGTGTTTTAAGAACACTATGAACTTCACGATAAATATTATAAGAAAATATCATTTATATCGTTTGAAATGGTAATCAATTTATTTTTTTATGATGAATTTCTTTTAATCAATAAACGATCTTTGCATATAGAAATGTTATTGTCAAATATAAACACATCGAGTTAAATCATACTATCATATTTTGTCTTCTTTTTCCACCTCAAACATCCTGTGATTCTAAATTTTCCATTGAAGGTGTTAGATGCTATCATATTATTAAATAAACACTTTACGTTTGCGAAATTTCAGAGTACTTTAGATGAAAATGGCTTCATTTATTATTTCAAATCTGATGAATTTTACAGGTCTTGAATCTCACGCGTGGTCTGTCATTCCCACTGAAAAACACATTAACACTTAGGCACATACAAAAATTGTTAGAACCATGAAAGGTCAAAACAACAGGGAACATTCATATAATTTAAGATGAACAAACATCAAGGACAAGATTTACTTTACAGTTTGGCTTTTAATAGCAATATCGGCGTTATTAAGATTTTTTTTTTGGGGGGGGGGGGGTCAATCCTTTAAAATTATTAAGATTTTTAAGGCCAATACGATTCTGTTTAAAATAAGAGTGAGTTCTGTATCTCGCTTGAAATATATAGTTTTGTTTTTGTATTTTGTTGAGCAGAGGATGCTTATTTCATATTTTTGTTGGTTTTTTTTCCCTCCTTTTCTTTCAAACTGAATATGCTTTCATAAAGTAAATAAAAGTACAAAATACAAATGTCATCAAATCTAATAAGAAATGGTGATCTAAATATAATTAAGTTTATTTGTTGGAAGGATTTGAACTGTTTTCATATTTACTCTTATGATACGTCTATATTTACTATCCAGTCCAGATATTCTGTAAAATAATTTATTTTTAGCCATACCAGCTTGAAGGAAATAGACTGTAAGTTAGTATCTGGCCTCCGGTCTGTTTTTCCTACTACTGCAAAATTATATACGTCTTATTTCCTTTTAAAATGATCTGACATATTATATTTAGAACTTAATACTTAATAATAATGGACCGTAACAACTGGATATTTATGAAATAATAATTTTCTAAGTATTTGGAATTTTTACCTTTAGGAAACTAGATGGTAAATAAATTTCTCTAGAGATCTACCACGTCGTTTTATTTACTTGCATGAAAAAATGACAATAACAAACCGTCAATAAAACATGATATATAACCATCACATACAATTACGGAAACAAACAAAAAAACTAGTTTAGGGAGCAGTAATAATAATTTGGTAGACAAGTAAATTAGTAATGAGAGGTATATTCTATAAAGTAATAAATTCTTAGTACAAATACATACAAAAAAATATATAAATACACATACATACGTATACATTGTACACACATACATTCTCATGTGAACAGATATAAACATTTATACAATATTTCAAAAGAAACGCACTTCTGTCTTATACAAGAAACCAAAGATATGAAAGAAAGGTTTCGATACATTGAGTGTAAATGTACTATACCTGTTGAACAGTATGTTGGTATGGATAATCGTCTTGAGCTTCAAGTAGACGGCTTACATGTATGACTGTAAAATATCGAATATGACTTAAACTTCAATGCCAGTCATCAAGATTAAATTGAGATTTGGTCATTGCCAAAAGTTTACAATTTTTCTATTACTAGTACCTGGTATTTATTATTAACAATGCTACAAAAAAAATCTTCATCAACTGAATTGTATCACCTGTGGAAAAAACCATTCGTTTTGATGAATGTTTTGTTACCAACCGCTTTCAATTTGGAGTTGAAGTTCGGAAATGTGTTAAATATCAGATAATTATAATTGTAAATAATATTTTAAAAGCTTCTTAAGATTTTGTCGGGATTTACTCTGAGGTGAAAAATGCAATTCTGTAATATAGTATTTAAGTAAACATTTAAAATGCAAATTTAAATTACTGTTTAAACATTAGATAGATCTTTGATTTCAATTATATTAGAGGTAATAAGAGTTCATAGTGCCATACCATGAGGAATGGTGATCTAGGACTATTCTTTTTTAATTTGTCAAAGTGTGGGTGATATTTTCCAAATTCAGATTGCATAACATACTTTGTTGTGGACTCCTAAATATTGATTTGCAGAAATAAAGATGGAGGTTTTCACATAGTAAATTTAGATAAACTCAATCTATGTTACAGCTAGAATCATTAAGTTTGTCAGAAAATAGATTAAAGTATCCCCGTATTTCAGAAAAATATAACTATATTGGCTAATAGTGTGGCCAAATAACCGAATGGTTTTATAATCATGACCAAAAGATACTATTTATGGGTATATGGAAGATACCCTATTTAAGATATTGGCCAATGGCTAAACAACTGATTAATTAACGCATACTAGATCTTATTACAGATGAAAAACCATAATTGAGACATATTTTTCACCATGCATTTTGTTGCATAATTTTAATAAGAAGCCCACGGAATTAGTAATTTGGTCTAGAGTTTTAATATATAGCACTCATTCCGTATCTGTCCATTGCAAGTAGCGCCAAACGAATCAAAAATATTCATATTAACATGACCGTCTCCACATATCTCAATAAATTGCCCTTATTAACACTGTAAATCTAAACCCGTACCGGTGTCACAGGAGAATAAAATTACCGGTTAAGGAGTGTCGAGAGTATTCCATTTTATTAAACATCCCGAACATGGTCACGTGATGCTGCGTTGAGCGGAAATGACAGAAGTTCCTTTTAAGTGTGGGTTGAGTCCTATAAATTACAAGGTATTTCTCCTCCTCATTCATTACTTGTATTGCAACATTTTCGGAACTGAGGTCTTCCTGAAGAAAAGCAAGCAAAGGTATGATTTCCTATTTTGATAGATAATGTGTGTTGATATACAATATTCGTCTTTTCATATCTTTTTTTTTTAATCATTATCGAAGCCATTTATTTGGCAACAAATTGCATTACTGAATAATTTAGAATCGATTCTTAAGAAAGCGCAAACTTTTAAATTTCATTTAAATGTTATTATCTTCCATTGCCTTTCCTTGGGGATTCAGTATCAATTTCAATTCAAATCCTGTTTGTCACAAAGTAAAATAAATAGCGTTCAAAACATTCGCTAGCTTTGTTTAATCCAGTGGAAAGCAGCCTAAAGTTGAGTATATGTTTTTGTTTGGTGGAAAGATCATTTTAATATCTAAAATTTCGTATTTTGTCGCTTGTTTGTATTTTTCCTTTGCATGATAACTAGAATCTTATATTCTCTATTCAAATTTTCCAAAATATTTGAAGATTTAAAGTCACTATCTCAATATCAAAGAAAAGGTAGAGATATTTAAAGGGCTGCTCTAAATCAATTATATTAGCAATAAGATATTTTTATTTTATTTGTGATAGTGTTGATGCATATAAACAATTGTTTATCGATAGCGGTTGTACATTTTAAATGAAAAAGAATAGAGTTCATTAGATTTTTAAATTTCTTTTTTTTTTTATTAGTAGATTGTTCAGAACTGCGGTTTAATCGATCTAATAAGGTAAAAAATGACAAAATAAGACAGCAATTCTATTGCTTAATAACTATCATTAGTATTTCATGTAGTGTTGATAACATCAGATTCATCAAACTGGGCTTTTCAAAAACGAGAATGTGACATCATTAATTATGACCTAACAACAATATATTGTCATAAGTCATTCACGCTTCAATTTTTTAAATCTTGCTTTTTTATAAAAAGATTTTTTAATGAAATCAAGCATTTTCATTAAAAATATAATAATATGAATTTTCTTTTAACAGAATTTATAGATTAGGTATTATACAGGGCGAATGCATCTGATTCAGCAAGCGAATATCAAACTATAGGAGTGAGGGCCTGGGGACAACAAAACTTCTTTTAGCAGGTTTAAAAAATATGTAACGACGCCTTGTCTTGAATGGTTCTTGTTGGGTTTTTTTAACCATAAATAGAAAAAAAAACCGGGTAACCAAGGATTCATTCCAGCAATATATTTCCCTACGGTTATGTAAGCCCTCTGAGCCTTTTACAAAAAGCCTACACTATGTCAAAATACACTAGTGAAAACCATTTTGGGTGTTAATCCGATATTTTGGACGGTTCAGGTACCTATGACATTATCTGACGACAAAAAATAAGCGCGTCCATTTCCATCAGGGCATTTCTTTAAGTGCTGAATGTCGTGCCTGATGCAATTAATAATGCATGTAAGCCTCTACATCTGTTTCATTAGTAAATTGACTGTGCATTTCTATCTAATGCCTTTTTGTCTTTGTCTCGATAATGTGAGGAAAAAGAGTTCTTCGTGACACGTCATCAAAGCCTTCGGCTGTTTATTTTTTCCTCAAAGAGCAACTGCTAACTGTAGTCCATTTGTAATTTCATTTACATCTGTCTATGCTTTCACTTTAAATTAATTAAGCTAGATCCTTTTTGTATCAAATTGATCTTCCAGATTATTGTTTTATGGTATATTTTCATGATACTTGCCCCTTTTAATTACTGATATGCACATGTAACAAGTTGAAAAGTTTTATATTATTCTGTTTCAAATGTTCATTATAACGTTTTAAGTGCAAATGATTAACGTGGCATGCCCATTCAAAATAAATTTGGTACGCTCAAACAGAATTTAGAAAAAAGGCCAATGCTACAAGCAAAAGGTTTCCATTTGGATGAACATCAGCAATGAATAATACCATAGTACACAGACTGACCCGTCTTCCCTTAAAGTAGTATATATAAATTTTAAAAAATTACAAAATAAATTCAGTGGGGAAGACAGTATTTGTAAATTTATACTAATAGATGCACATTATTATACGGAACACAGCGTAGAATCCACAATATTGAAGTTTTTGAATTTGCCAAATATTATTTGTTTATTGAATGATAAAGGCATCCTTTCATTTAAAAAAAAATCCCATATTAACACTAGAAATACAAGACAGTCTTTTTTAAAGATGGTTGACTGTTTCAAAACCTTATTTTAAAATTTATGAAAGTCAAAAGATTTATGTTCATTTGATATGAAAAGTAATTTAAATGAATTGTTAAAAATATTTTGTTTTCTTTAAAAAACAATTCAAGCATTCTAAATCTTTGTAATTAGATTTATACCATTTTCTTTCTGCCCTGATTTTGACCCTTCTTTTTGCTTAGAAAACAGAACAGTGCGTATCTTTAAATCATTGTGTGTTCTTAAAAAATATCGATAGTGTATTTGGGATAAATGGTTTTGAAGTTCAATCTGATTTACTTTCTTTGTTGCATTTTATTTTTATATCTATTTTCAGACCACTTTACACAACTAAAATTGATTTAATTGGGATTAAAAACTTTCAAAATTTTTATATCCTTCTAAAAGAGTAATGATACCAATATAACCAAGATTAAAGTTACGTTTAAAAAATATAGTTTTATTAAACATTTTTATTTTTCGATTATACATGTACCATGTAATGCATATATAATCAGGGCTACGTTTAACAAAAGAACTTAAGACTTACGACCAAATTTATAAATGCTAATTTATCATTAGCAACCGACTGCATAGATTTAAAATTGTAATACGGTAGATGGGTAAAAAATGTTCTAAATAACATTTTCGCCTCAAGTGGCATTCCACTTATGACAAGCCAAATTCACAAAACTGAGATATACAAAGTTTCACGGTCGATAAACTAAGTTTAACGGTTATAAACTGTAGTTTAGGGACAGTGAACTTTATCTATATTTCGCATCTGTAAACCATAGTTAACGCAATTATCTATATCTCCAAATTGTAAACTATAATAAAACTAAAAATAACCATTTGCGATTGTAAAACGTAGTTTATCTGATAGATATAGTTTCACGATTTACAACTCTTAATTAAAGTTAACGAATGTAAATTGTAGTTTACAGATATGAATCTATATTTATCGGAAAAATCTATTGTTGACGTTTATTAACAGGCAGGTAAACTTAGGTAAGCATTCGGAAACTATAATAGTTTCGTAAACTATAATAGTTTACCAGACAAGTTTTATCTAATTCTATCAATTTGTAGGATTTTTTTTCAGTTTCTGAAAACCGGTTTAAACAAATTAAATACCTAAATATTGCTACTACTCTCTTTGGAGGAATGAATGAATTAAATAATTTATTTGCTGACTACATTTTTGCCCCCCCCCCCCCCCCCCAAGCATTCTCCTGATAAAAAAATTATATGAATGATTTTAATCTTTTTCAGATGACTCGACAACTTTACTCAGTTTTGTCCTTAGTCCTAATCGCACTACTTTTAAGCTCCACACCGGAAGTCTCCGCCAAGAGTTCCTGTTCCTACACCTGCATGAAGTCTCTATTTTCGTGCAAGCGGCGAAATGAGGGGGATTGTTGTAACAAATTCGCCGAATGTTTCCTTACCTGTGGACTTTCTGCACCCCCGTAAGTAATGTATAGTTTTGTAAAACAGAACATGAGTTATTTGCAATTGCCTACGTGTGAAAAGAAATCTTCCCGATACCCGATAATTTTCTTAATTTGTAAAAGTGGATTAATTTACAGGGGCTTTAATATCATTTTATGCGATCTAAGAGTACATGCTACTCTATACATAAATTATTGAAAATTAACATATACAATTTATCTTAAAGTATTCATAATCATAATTGTAAATTTTAAAATCTTGCTTTTTATTCATTGCGCAATGTGTGAAGTTATTTCATATTAAAACTAAAAGGTTTATGATATGTGATCTTAAGAAGCAAGTTAAGCTTGTTTAAGATTTGTTATAATACAAGTGCAAAGAGACTGGTCACTATTTTCCAGAAAATATTACACTTAACGACTAATGATACATAAATTCCTTAAAGATATAAATCAAATATATGATTTTATATTGTACATTTTTGATAATCTAAAATAGATTTTATGTTATTTTAGAAAGTCTCTTTCCACAAAAAAAAAACCAAACAAACTGTGATCTTACCTTTATTTATTAAGTCGATTGTTTCCGATGAGGTCCCGGGTAATAAAGAATTATTTGTTTATTTTTAAATTAGAATAATGTATCAACTACAATGTATAATGCAAATTGATTAAAATCGCGTGTCATTTGTTAGATTTGCTTAATGGGAATCAATGAATTACTCAATAATTTATTTGGGGGGGGGGGGGGGGCTGAAATTATTACATACCCGTTCATAGTTATTAAAAGCACACGTGCTAAGTACATTTACATTTATTCTAAAAGTTACGAAAAAAATTTCAGCAATAAAAATGAAAAGATGTATATATAAACATTTATACATATTCTCATTTGATGCACAGAGTTTTACGAAATATATTACCCGGGCGCCAACTGATGGCTACAGCCGTGGTTTCTTGTATTTACTATTAAATGCTGCATATCTGGCTTCAATATAAATCATTGATCTTGTCCCACCGTCACCAACTTTCCTCAAGTCAATACTCAGCCTTAAGTCTGAGATTTGACCTCAAATTCATTCACTTTTCTTTTAAGGAGTGGAGTTGAGGACAAAGTGAGGGATTTGAAAATTTTGGTGACGGCGGGCCCATGTCAATTGTTTATAAATGTTAGAAAGCCAAGATATAAGACTAATCTCTCAGAGAAAAGGCGACTTGGTGTTGATAGATTACATAATGACTGCTATACAAAAAAATAATGAACCATTGAAACACGCTGCCTACATAAACATGTTCATGAACATAATAAATTACACTTAGTCTGGACTTTTTGTTTTTCTAAGGTGTGCTGGAAAGCGCGGGAGTTGGAACAAGCGATACCAGGTCTCTCAGGGTTACGAGGACAGAGAGCTTTACCCTTACTATTAGAGCTTGAACTGCAGAATAAGTGAACAGCTGACCCACGCTATAACACAGTGATCAAAGAACAAGATAACAATGCATCACTCATTGGAGAAGCAAGGAAAACTCGCACCACACACATAAATAATCTTTTTATATACTTTTTTTTCTTGCTGAAGAGTTGCAATGATCTCTATACATAGTCTTGATTTTGGTATCATAGCATTACTTTACCAAGCACATATTATTCAAAAGGATTAAACTTCTATCATTTCATATCAGGAACTCCACTGTTACCGTCACAGCATGTACTCTTCTTGTTAACTCTTCAATGAATAAATGCATCGCACACTACCAGTGCGATGAAAAGGAAAATAATCTTAATGTATGTTTTTATAGTTTAATGCTCATTATACAAACGAATCACAAACAAACAGAGGATAGATTGGGGTTGACTATCCAAGAACTACCCAATCACCAGTCCCCTTAGTACTAGTAGATGTGGGTGGGGTTGATATGGAATGGGTAGATGTGTTTGAAGGAGGTGATGTAGAAATAAATGTGGTCGGTTTAGGCGAGTGGTGTTGATGGTCATCACAGGCAGTGGGCAATGCGCATACCTCAAAGTCGAACTTCCGGTCTCTAGGTTAGTGATCAACACAGGAACAACGAAAATAAGTTTTTAAAAAAAATACCGAACAAAACTATCATTTGAAAGTGTTTGTTGGACAGTTGTAAATACTTTGACTGAACCAATAACTTAAATTGTAGGAGTTTGTTGTTAAAAGTAACTTACTCCGCTTTGTTGTCATGAAAACTAACAACTCCTCTGATGAAGTAGTTGTCCGGGGCAATGTAAGTAAATGGGCCTTGAAAGTCATTAACCCAGCCAGTGTAGTGGCAATTGGTTTCACAAGAAACTTTGAAAAAAGTGTTGGTAAAGGAATTTGTAAAATTGCAAGTTACTTGTTTTATCCTTGAATATATTTAATATGATGTAAAATCTTTAAAATGATCATAATGATGAAGAACAGACAATCCATTACAAGAAATATCCTTTGCTTGACAATCTACAAATTTATTCTTTTTAAACTTAAGAAAGTATAGGTGCATGCTGACCAAAACATTTTTTTTCAAAGCAGAAATTTAAAAGTTGAGGTTTTTAAATTATTACAACATATATAGCTCCATTTTACTTACGTGGAAGGTTACAACACTTGAATTTAAACCTTCTGTCCTCGTATGCGTCCTGATGGTAGCTTTCTACTCCGTGAATGACCCCGGAGCCACACTGAAACACTATTGGATTGTCCATCGCATTGACATAATCTGTATCAAAAGTAAAGGTTAAAGTTGCTTTTTTCGATGTATTGTTTAAAACAACATCATGTGATATTTATATTGTCACAAAAGTAGGGATGAAATGACGTAAAATTACTTGCACCAAAACCATGTGTAATACTTTAAGTTTGGTCTTCGGATGATGATTTCTATAATCGGAATATGAAGTTAAAATAAGTTTTTGGTTTTATTATCAAAGCCACTGGTCAATCGCTCCGTATCCTAGCAAGTGCCTTTTTTGGATTTGTTTTTAATATGATATACTTTTTACCTTGTTAGATTATTTCTAATTGAAAAGGAATTATTGAACGGTTGTAACACAATATGTATAACATACATTTAGCGTAGTCTGAAACTATTATAAATCTTTTACTTTTTCTTTCTTTTTTTCACTCTCCCATAAACATAAAATAAATGCAACACAGTATATTTAAACATCCTTTCATTTACACTTTCTCATTCACTCACTCACATTAAACTATAATGGAAGTGGTGCTTATATTAGAGTTTTCTACCAAACAAACAAACAAACAAACAAAACAGAAAAGAAAAAAACCTCGATAATGATAAAAGAGCCCCGAGAGGCTTGGCAGTTTGGGTTTTTAAACAAGTAAACAAATGTTGCTTTAAACATAAAATAAATAAATTAATAACTTTGTTGCTTTTAGACAATAGACGTTCACCTAATATGATATTAACTACATTAAAGCCAAATCTTAAAGAAGTAGCATGGTAGATATGCAAGCTCAGGTTGCTCCATATTGTGGAAACTTTTCAAATTTACTCGAAGTCAAACTGTCGAACTGTCAAACTGTCGAACTATCTTAAGGACAGATTAAACACTGACGATGTAATTCTCTAAGTTCAATAGACATAACAAACATTCAAAGTGACTGCCAGTGAAGATTTACAAGGTATAACAAAACTAAAATTAGTTCATTTATATTTCTGTGACGTTTCAATTACATATATTTCCTTTTTCGTGTAACAAATAAATTCATGTGTATCAATATGAGATTCGTTCGTAGTTGGCATGTCATAAGTACCATTTTACAGATACTGTGAATATTGACGTTTTCGTGGTACCAATGATATTCCTTTACAGACCCTAAATTTGATAAAGTAAATATAGAAATACCGGTCCAGAAACAGGAAGATACATCCACTGAGGAATCGAGGTGAGCGTTACACTGGAAACTGAACTTCCGGTCGTTGTAATAGCTGTTGAAGAAACTCTCTACTTTGGTCAGGTATCTGCCGACGGGGCACACAAACTGGAAACGTCCGTCAAACTCATTGGCCCAGTACGACTCTGAGGCGCCACCTCGCGACAGAGACAGGAGTAAAAGGAAAACTGCAAAGTAGAGCTGCTGGGGGAGTTACATCCTCAAACTAGAGAACTTGTTAATCTTTGTAGACACATCATTATACATTTATAATCTTGATTACATATATTACTTTATGATCTAACTGACATAATGCATGGCTTACCACAGTTGGTGTTATTTGCAAGGGGTCTATATAATTAATACAGAGAAAGACATTAAATGATACACAGGATGATATTTTTCAATCGTTACCATGACCCCCCCCCCCCTCCCTTTTTCAATTGAATAATTATTATATGAGGCGAATTACTAAACGTATGCGTAAATATTGTCTGTGAATGTTTCCTCAGTAACAACATTAGTCTGGAATATGAATAAAACAATATATACAAAAGTAAAAAACATATACATGATGATGTCATTTGCGATCATGCTTTTTTTAACGATACTTTTTTTAATCACCTACCTGGGACCGCGTCACTCATGTTGGTTGCACTGATAACCTACCTTTCTCGATCCAGCCTTGACTCTAGGTAACAACTACACAATCAGCTCTTCTGTGGTCAATATCAGTGACGCTTTTTTCCGGATCATGTCTCGTATATACCAAACAATAAATATTTGAACGGTAAATAGTTTTTTTTCAGAATATTACTTTTTAAAAAAAGAATTGAGAACAATGCGCCTTAATATGCTTTCATTTATACATAATTAGTTTACTAATGAGATATAGATATATATATATATATATATATATATATATATATATATATATATATATATATATATATATATATATATATATATTGCGATGAAAGTGACGTTTATCTAAAATTAAGGAATAAGGAATCATTCTTTACGTATAATGAGGCAATTATAGACGGTCGGGGTGATCAAATCCAATGAAGCCCGAAGGGCACTACGATAGATTTAATTTGATAACGCCCAACCGTATTTGATCACCAAATTATAGTTGAAGAATAATTCCTTATCACTTATATTTATGCAGTTTTCAGCAATTCTAGGATTAGATATTAAAATAGTCATTGTTGAAATGTACTAGACTATAGATTACAAAATCGATTCGTTGTGTTATCACAGACAAAGACACTGGAAAATGTAAATATCATGAAATCCACTCAAAAGAAACATTTATTTATTGAATATTATATTGAATAATAGGACGACGTATAATTTAGGATCACAAGTACACAGTAATAGGCAGTGTCATATTCTTTTACAAAAAAAAAAAGAAAGAAATCTTTGGATCCAAAGAAAATTCCCATGACTTGACTCTCATTATGTATTTCTATAGAAAGAACATCGATAAACATGTACTTTATAAGAAACGAGAACAGATAGGGGTCATTTACAGGAGTAGAAGGAAATATTGTGTGGATTACTGCAGACTAGAGGTTGTCAGACACAGCCGATTGTTCTCGGTATCAGAGTGGTCGTCGACATGCACCAATTACTGGAATAGGCCGGAATTCATAATCCCTTTGTTATGAATCGAACTCCTATCATACAGTTAAATGTTGTTTTTTTTTTTATAATTTGCTGCTTTGTTACAACGCAGTTTGAAAAATTACACACTTCGAAAAAAATTTTCAACGTGCTTTAAATTTGGGACCAATTTTTAAGTCAACGCACTTTGATTTTTTTTTTCAAAGTGCGTTGATATGGTTGATATTAACGCTCTTTGAAAAAAAAATTGTGCAAGGTCTAGTCGAAGTTGTTAATACCTTCAAATATGATAGTTAAAAGTTTTAACCTAGTTTTGCTAGAAAAGACATTGAAAAGCGAACCCATGCGATTTTTAGCTTTCCTAAATAGCAATTTCGTAATGAAAAGGCTTGTCTATAAGATTATTTAATGTAATAATTTACACATGAAGAAAAATAGTTCAAGAGTTAGTTAAGATTTTTATATCAAAATGTCACGTGAACTACACCAATTAGTCGGCAGCCGTTTTTCCAAAGAATTTATCTTTTTACTTTTTGAATACTCTCTAAAGAAAAAAGAAAATGATTTTGAGGGACACAATAGCTGACCTATATACGGAGTTTATAGGCTTATGAACAAAAATAATGACAAAGTATATCAAATACAATACTAGTATGTATGTTTTTGTGAAAATTAATGCAAAAAAGTGCAGTCTCAAATGCTTATTTTTGAGTTGATTTCTTTCAATGGCTGTAAATGTAACTATCTTACTTTATATATTATGATAATAATTAATTTTTTTGGTTTGAATTTGAGAAAGGGATTTCTGTTTAGAATCCCTGTACTTTATGGAATTGATGTGTTAAAATAAATTAAAGATAATGCAGATGCATTCTTCAAGTAATTAATACAAATATTTTATTAGAATTGTACTGTATCCTTGGTTGTCCCCTCCCTATTTCCGATGATTCTAGACCATATTAAACAGTGTTTACAAAGAAATATAAACACTTAATCTGAATAAAACGAAATCAGTTAAGAACAAAGGCCATATTTTGGGATCTATACATTTATTTTCCAAAGTGCGTTAAGTTTCTTGATGGTAAAAAATGTGGATGTACAGTCATATCGCACTTTGAAAAAAATATTTGCAAAGTGCATTGACTTAGTCCAAAATTTAACGCACTTTGAAAAAAAAATTCAAAGTGCTTTGATTTTGTCCCAAATTTAACGCAATTTGAAAAAAAAAAATTCAAAGTGCGTAATTTTTTCAAAGTGCGTTGCCACACTTCTTATAGATGACTTTGAAATTGAAAACTAGAACTCCAATGTAAGCAAAATTTAAAGGTAGCAAAACTTGTTGTTCTTTGGCTTGAATTCTTGATAAGGCGGGGAATATAACAATTCTTAATGCAATCAATTTACAAGACTAATTTTTATACTTTATATCAGCAGGTGTGGGTGTTTCATGCCAGGTTTTTATGTTGACTTTTTTTATTTAGACATGACACAAATATGCTATAAAAGTAGCATTGCAATCAATGTTATAATGGAATTATTTAATAGTTAGGTACGAATAAAAGAAGTTATGTGAACGATGACTAATACAATAATGCGGTATAGACTAAAACAGTGAACCTTTAACAGAAAAACAACCGCCATGTAACAGTGAAGTTGATGAATAGATCAAGAGGTAAATTAGCTTCTATGATTAATTCATCTATTAATGAGAATACGAAATGAGGGGAATTGATGACTTCATAACTCTATGTTTCTGTAGTACTAGTATTACAGTTACTCGCTTACATAATTACCCAGGTGTCGCATGAACGTGTACGTCGCGCGGATGACGGCGCATACCTATCATTATTACAAATATAATACCCGATCATCATCAAGTAATGTTGTTTAATAAGTTGTTACTGGATAATTCGAGTCCGCGTAAATAGAGAAGAAGATTGATGGTAGCCTGAGGGGATAACTCATCACACCAGGGCAAAAAAATCTGCCGGGGTCAAAGTGTCATAAGGTCTTTTTTGTTTTTTGTGTCTGATATACTCATGCTAGCAAAACATAGTCACTTGTTATGTAGTAGTTCATTGGTACTCAATTTGTAGGTAATGCTCACTTAGACCAACCATGTTATTCTTTCACCTCATACGAATTTATGTTCTTTATTTTGATAAATTTCAAATAAATGCAACCAGTCTTAGATATACTGAAAACAGTTTTGTTACGATTTTTAATACCAGTTTAATCTTTATAATAAACATTGAAGATAAAAATAAATAAAAATTGTTCTAGATTACCCCGGTATATAAGACCGTGTAAAAAAAATGTATGTAAAGTACTTAAAATATTGTGTGATAAGTCTGCTTATGGCTATATAGATTTTTTACACAGCATAACCTATATCAACAGAGCAAAATATGTTTACATACCAGGGAGACTTTTACAAAAGATCTGCGTTTGCGCAATATTATTTGATACTGTTTTGCATGATTTAAAACCGTATCAAAGCATTCTTAATAACCGCAATTTATTGGTCATTTATGATTGTATCGCTCATACAAGCATATAGAATATTGAAGCATATTTCATTTCGAATCTGTCAATAAGCAAAAATCAATATTTTAAACGCTATCATAATAAGTTTCATTCGTGCAGTTTTGAGTCGGACTAGCTATTGACAAACCTAACAACACATTCCAGTTAGAAATTGATTTAAAGAAATAGCTTGTCGCTTCGTTTTGTGGTTTGTTTGTTTTTGTTTTTTTGAACACTAATATTTCCGTGAAAAATAAATTTACAGCCAAAGATGCAACGTTTTGCGCGCCTTTAGCCTTTTAAGCTTTTGTATGAATTACAATTAATCTACGCAGCTTTTTCGCGTACTCCTGCAGGTTGCATATGGTCACATCTGCGAATAATACAAGTCAAACTTTGATTAATATTTTATGAAATCTTTATTACAGTTTTTAAAAACAATGTATTACAAAATTCGCCTTAAAAATTAAAACTAACATGTCACAATAAATAAAAAACAATGTAAGTTATGATAATTACACTGAAGTGAGAAATGGATTGGAAGGCACGTGAAACATAATCATGGATATGAACACTGGATTTCTTTGATTGAAATTTCAAAACGTTGTATAGAGTTAGGTCAGTACGGTGGACCGCCTACACATCGGACGGACCTCGGGACACGTCAGACAGCGCTGCCCGTTGTAAGAAACGGTGCTCTGGTCGTAGCACCTCGCCGGAAGTCCCTGTGGCACCTGTCCGCACGTGAGGAGCAGATTCTCACAGATGTCCAACTGTTCCAGCTGACAGGCGGGGTCGACCTGTGGACATCCGGGACATTCTTGGCCGTTCAATCCCATGATGACTCCGGGTCTGAGACATGATTGGGGGACATTTCTAGGTAAATCGGGACACATTAAGGCTGGGCACAGCTGTGGGTTGAATGGACGAGTTGGCGCCCTGGGAGAAGGTGGCGCCGGTGAGGCGGGAAGCGCTGGTGGCGGCCTCCTAGGCGGCATTGGACATCCAGGGGCCATTACTCTGGATGGGCACTCTGTGGTGCACTGTGACCCTGAGGGTTGGGAGGGTTGTCTCAAACAACGATACGGGACCCCCCGGACTTCAGAGCACTGAATTCCGGGACAAATATTGTAGGTCTCTTCTATACATCCGGCTTCTTCTGTTTTGAAATAGGGACACGTTAAACAAGCTCTGTTCTCAAAACTGATGACGGATTGGGTCTTGCATCTATTGGGAGTATTTCTTGGAGCTCCCCAACAGTCTAAAATGTGGTTTTGACATATTTGGAGGTTTAAACCGGGACAGAATGGATCAATAACTGCACATTTGCGACAGGGTGTTCCTTCGTAGCTGGACAGTTCTCCTTCGGTGATACAATTCTGTGGAATCCCGGTCAGTGGTGGACAATAAGAGTTGGGACACAGCGATACTTGTGTAAGGCTGCGTTTGGGTGCGGCAGATAGTGGGTTGCAAGCTGCATTTTGTGTGTCTATTTCTGGACAGAGGTGACATTGTGAGGATCCGAGTATGACCATACGTCCCTCTTTCACGCACGCGCTAGATACCTGAGACAAGTCGGCACATTTCAATCCCGGACATCTCCTTAATTCCGGTGTATTGCATTCTGGGTCCTCGGTTTTCAGAAATGGGCAGGACAAGCATGGTTTGTTATTAAACTGTATGACGCTCTGTTTAATACACTTCTTGGGTGCTGATTTGGGTACACCAGTGCAGTCTACGATGTGATTCTGGCAGATGTCCAGATTCAGACCCTCACAGAACGTGTCTACGAAATCACAGTCTCTGCACTGGGCGCCCTCAAACTCAATAATCGGTCCCTCCCTGATACACGACTGGTTGATTTGGGCAAAAGACGGACAGGATACATGGATGCACGGTGGAACCTCATTTTGTTGTTTGGGGATTCCAGATCCCGGAACGGTTGACCCCACTTTTGGTGGACCACCCGCAGGTTGTCTTGGTAAGTTTTCAGGTAAGCATTCAGAGTAAACAGTATCGCAGCTCTTGCAAAGCGACCATCCTTGGAACATCAGGCTGCCGGGAATAATGCAGAATTCTGGGATATCTACGGGAATAGGCTCACACATCAAGTGAGGACACGTCGGAAAGTCTCTCCATAACCAAGGGAAATACCGATTCTGGCCTGTTGAAACAAAAAAATTCAAATCATCAGTTTGGTATATTAATTGCACAGATACTAGTAATTGTGTTCATATATATTAGATATGTAAGATATAATAATATGTTTTAATAAACAACAAAATATATTCATTGTAGAAAAACAAACTTTTCAATAATTCTAGATAATATTTTTTTTATTCTAAAGGTGCATATTTACCGTAAACAGAACAGGTTCCTATGAGCAGTGTGACCAGTAGTTGAGTTAGAGCCATTGCTGTACTGTGTGTTGTTTTAGAATGAAGGTAGTGTCGTGGATAGGGGATATATATACCGGCTCCAGGGAGCGGGCAGTGAGCGCTGATTGATGTAAACAGCCTTCAGACAACACCGTGTCATTTATTAATTAACCAATCAGAATCCGGGAATGCGGAGATCCCAGCAACGTAAACCCCGATGATGACGTATTTGCTGTAATTTCGGCTCTAATTAGAATCACGATTGCGGCGAAGACATGTTACGTGTGAATCAAGGAATTTGGGTTTCACGAACTTTGTTTCAAAATCTGTGTGAAACAACATTTTTTTCTTCATTAAGAGGCATTCCTACTTGCATAAAAACTACATGTGTACTTTATTATGTTTCACTTTATGAAGTTATAAATATGACCGTTCTATCGACACATTTTGATGTTGCGTTGAAACTGATCTATCATAAAATTGTAATTTTATACTTGATAGATTTTATCTCTTTGTTTACCTGTAGCATGTGTTATGGAGCCCTACAGATGCTACACGTGTCGCCCCACCATCATCACCAGCTGGACCCTACCCCGGGCGGCCTTTTAACGACCCCAATCAGTGTCCATCGTAATATTGACAGCATGTCGTAATATTGAAATTAACTGATCATAAACCACTTTAACTTTCGGCCTAACCACATAAGTAAAAATAACCATATGCTCTATGTTATTAACTACTTCAAATACCCCATCCAGAAGGTACGGGACTTTGAAATTTAAGTTAATATAAGTTATGTGAGCGAGAGAGAGAGAGAGAGAGAGAGAGAGAGAGAGAGAGAGAGAGAGAGAGAGAGAGAGAGAGAGAGAGAGTACTTGGGCACTAAACATCGAAACCGGATGAAGAGATCAAGGTATTTCTACAAGATTTTTCCCTAAAAGGTGTACTTGTATAACTCATCAATTAAATGAATAAGATTAATTAATGTTGTTAATTACCATGACTCATGTCTGGGGTTTTTCGTTAAATTTGAATATTTAGCTTAAAAATCACGGATAACTGTGACCCCCCAAAAAACTTTTTTATGCTAACTTAATGGAAATAACTCTGTGCGCGTGGGAGGCCATATTTAGATAATGAGTGCACATGTTTCGCTCCTAATGTGTGACGCGAGGTGTACCGATCGTGCATTGTAATTAATAGCCATTATAATCATGTGGTTTATCAAAAACGCGCATCATAGTGTCATATAGAGCCATTGCTATCCTGCAACACGGGCGCTGTCCGCCCCAGTGGTTCGCAATATAACGCTAAAGATGTCCTTGGTATGAGCTTTTAACTGTCTTGCCATCCCGTATTTCACATTTTCCTGACTTCCCTTGCTGTCTACATTCATCGTAAAAATAACAATTAATATGTTAATGTGTTTGTGCATAAAATATAGTTAAGTTATGAGAGAGAGAGAGAGAGAGAGAGAGAGAGAGAGAGAGAGAGAGAGAGAGAGAGAGAGAGAGAGAGAGATTGTTTATTTCAATAATATTTTTTACTGGTAATGGACTTTTGACAAAACAAATAATGTAACAAAAATGACACATGCTTTATATATTATTTACAATTTTGGTCATATAAAAGTTTCTGCAAGTACTAATTAAGTTGTTTGTTTTTCATACAAACCTCTGTAGAAACTGACGGGGAATTCCCGAATTCCCCCATTTCCTTCCAGATTCTAAGTCAGGATTATTGTGGCAGCAATCAGTGATACAGCAGGTGCTAAACATGTTTATGACCTCAATGCAAATAAAATCATCGTCTTCATAGTCAGTTCCAATAGATATCACTGACGATCGGTTACCGCGACCTCCATCGACTTTAGTCATTATTTGAAGTATACTTCTACTGTGTTTATTATAATGCAAAGACCATCTAAGTCATGCGTCCGTATTCATCTGGCGTGTGTTTGGGTAGAGATCTCGTTGTAAGACATGTTATATTTGATGCAATTGTACACGACGTCAGCAATAATAAATCTTCAGTTTAAAAAACATGAATTCAAGGCGTTGGAATATATAAAATAACTCAGATAGCAATGTCAAACCACTTCAGACGAATTTTTGTTTAGTTTGATAATAAGGTTGCAAAACAAATTCGGGTAATCACTTTCCTGAACCCAATTTTTCATATATTTTTTTCATTGTAACTTTTGTATGTGTTAAACTGTTCAAGAATTGTATTTTCTTTCTCTATTTATTTCAGAAAACGATTCATGACATTCAGTTCCAAAACATGGCTTCTATCTCCATAACATTCAAGCAAAGGAGATGTTTTTCCCGTTTTCTAATAGTTTTCTGTTGTGAAAACGATCAAAAAGACGTCAAAATTAAACGTTGCACATTCCTGTGTCTGTAATTAATAATAAAATTCAAAAATGTAAGTTGTAGATGACTGAAAGAAATCAAATGACCAATTGTTGCTGTTATTATGGCTTTATATCGCACCTGGAATGCATCATAATGATCACGTGATCTGTAAACCGGAACCCGATCAAAATGTATACATTTTCAATCTCTTGCACGTTTAGACGGGGATCCCCCGTTTTATTATGTTTTTGTGGCAGTGCGGGAAATGACCACTGCTGTCTAAGAGGTGAAGGTCAGCCTCATAACCAAAATAAACAGAGCCATTCACCGATTGCCAAAAAAATCCAAAAAAAAAAACAACAACAAAACCAAATCAAAACAAAACCCTCACAATATACATGTATATAGTCTGTGCGCAGTACAGAATAACAAGTACGTTTATAAGAAAGACGTTACATGAAAAAATATTACATTTTTTTTAAAGAATTGTTTTCTTTTTCTTTTTGTTTCATTGACAAGTGATTTGATATTTTTTTTTCATTTGCATGCAGATATTTAGTGAGTTTACAAGATACAAAGTTTATTTATACAAACCGAATTCTTATGTAATTCTCATTATTCGCCATTTGACGGCAATATCACGCTTACGAGAGCGATATTCATTATTAAGACTTAAAATAATTGGCATTGTCCAAAAAATAAAAACGCCACACATCGTATTATGGAAAAAGTGAAAAAAGTTACTAGTAGGAACTGCCCCCCCCCCCCCCCCCCCCCCCCCGTATTGCAAAGTGTCGACCGAGCTCTGTCAAACATGTTAAAGAGGTTGCTATTTGAACCACCCCAAATGTTGTCATGTTTGTTTACTATATCAGTAATGACATCAAGACAAAGATAGATATATAGTCTGTTTTCTAACCCAGCACGTAAAATAAGGTTAAACACTGTGCCGGATAATTATGCCAGTTTCTACATCCGCCTAAGCTGCATGTACTGAAAAATTCAAATATGCCATATAATAGACCATTGCTTAAAGAGTTTATAAACACCTTTGTTATTAATGTATCTTACATGTCAGGAGAGATATTTACCTTTACAAAATAAATTCCTACAGGAATTTATCCCATAAGAAAAACAAATTTCCTATAGGATATTTGGAATTTCCTACCAGAATAAAAAACTTTATGTAGAAATTTTAATTCCGATGGGATTTCATCAAAACTCCTATAGGATTTTAAAATCAGATAGGAAATGTTAAATTCCTATAGAAAAACTAACTGTCTGAATCAAATTCCTCCAGGAAATACTTTTCACCTATAAAAATATATTTACATTCTACTGTTTTTTTTTCCATTGAATTTTGTGATCTTTAAATGCCTCTAAATGCAACAACCTAATCACTGCGTATGATTATACATGAAATTTTCATAAGTAGCTCCCAAACATTGATTTCTATGTTATTGGTTTAAAAGTATATTTTATACAACTGTACATGTTGTTAAAACACCATAGTGTACAATTATTCACCAATAAAAATGATTTTATTATTAAAAGCAAAATCTCAAGAGTTAATTTTCATGGATTATATTTTCATGCTCATCTCAACAGTCTATGTTATAACCAGTTTAAACCGGTTTTAGAAAACAGCTGTTTTTGCTGTTACTAATTTACTTCCTCCGTGATCTGCAATTTATACTGATTTATTTTAATAAAATAATTGATTTCATCAATAAGGGAATGTAAATATAAGCATTAAATGATTTATTTTTGACGTCGTCGTGTCAATAACTGCCATCTAACGCGCGTTATTCAATTTGTCTGCTCACCTGACGGCAGTTATTGACACGACGACGTCAAAAATAAATCATTGAATGCTAAAGTAATTCCTAGAGCATTTTTAGGATTTCCTTTAGGTAAATTATTTCTCGTATGGGTATCATTATTTTCCTATGTGCTATTAATTTTTAAAGGTGAATATCTCACCTGTCAGGTGAGACACACTAAAAACAAAAGTGGTTATATAATGTAGACAATGGTCTATCATTTGGTATAAAAGGATATTTACGAAACTGCATCTTAAGCGGGTGCAAAAATGCCACCTTTGCACTGGCATAGTTATCCGGCACAGTGTTGTTAGCAGGTCCGGAGCATCATATTGTTTAAACAAGTGTTTAGTTTTTTCTTAGGGGGTCTGAGAAATAATTCTGTTTGCAATGAGGGGGACGGGAATCTGAGGCCTATTTTCGGTAACTTAACTATGTGAATTAAATAAATGTGAATTTTCCCACGTGACCCCCCTCCATCCGCGCTTTAAAGACGCCTTAAACAACCTACCCTTGGGACCAAGCTATTAAAATCGCTCTATCAGTATTGTGAATGATATGTATCAGTATTAGTGGAAATATCTATAGCAAATCCTCAATATGTGTCATTCTCCTCATAATTTCCGTATTAATTATGTTCATTTAAGCATTGAATGCTTATTTTTGGTGTCGTCGGTCCTATGACACACCAAGCGGTGCAGACAAATTGAATACCACGCGTTAGCGCGGTATGGTAATATTTCTGCACCGCTTGGTGTGTCATAGGACCGACGACATCCAAAAATAAGCATTCAATGCTTATATTTATATTCATACTGTTGTCTATTTGTATGAAATATATGTGTATCGTTGCTGTAAAGCCAATATAAACGCTCTCAGTGAGGGATATGAAACATACATGGAACAGCCATATTAACATCTTATTTAGTTCGGTTCCGCGACTAAAAATATAGTGCCAGAAACTCTGTAGAGAAAAATCCCATTTTTTAAGAAATAGATATAATTTAATGATTATTTTTCAAAAGTACATATCAAATTGGTTATGTAAGATTAAACGTTTCATTTAATCTTACAAAAATAAATATACTCAAAACACGTGGAGACGTTTATATTTGTGCACATGGCGCATGAATTATCAAATTATAGAAAATTGAACGTCGCAGATATCCAATGCAAATATAAGGGGAAGTATACACTGAATGTAAATATTGAAGTATAAAGTCTAAATTCTAAAACCTATGCTTGAGATTGTACATAGGAACCTACTGTGCTTCAACCCTGTGGTTCATATTCAAGATTCATTAAACATTGTACATGTTTAGAAATCGGCAAAGGTAATGTGGAGTCGGATATTGGACTTTTGATCTTATTATATGTAGGTCTGCTTGCACTTATGTAGGTATATAAGTGTAAAACATATACTTTGATCGGATTCGAAATTAACAATGCTAACAAATCCTCATAGAAACCGGTTCTTGTCCATTCACCGGGCGCTGTCGACGTCTATCCAAGCGAGAAAACAACATTTACAGTCCCTCCTTTCAGTGTACCTGTTGATGTACCTTCCGTTGTATGAATATTAAGAAAAATAAGTCCTAATATCATTAACTGCATGGTTTTATACTTATCGATTCCAAAAGGGTATAAAACACGACTTATGAAAGACCATGAAAGACTAAATGATGGGGGCAATAACAACTGCACTGGTGCTTTTTGTCTTTCTTCAATTAGCAAGTAATGAAGATGTATCTTGTATTTTCATTAATACTCATATTGTCTAAAAGAAATGATAATAAATGATCAGTATTTCGTTAGCCTCTGTTGATTGTAACTGTTGCTGTTTGATATTTCAAATTCAATAAGTTTATTTTTATGAACGCAAAGTGTTCAGCTATTATTTGATCAAATCGTATCTTTTGAAAACATGTGTTAAAACCTACTACCGAAAACAGAAATTACCACTGGTTTATTTTCTTTTAGAATGCAGTAATGTGTGCAAATATGGCGCTCTAACTGACCGTTATGGAGTAACAGTGAAATGTGTTCACAAGAATGGATGTCCCGATGGATTTTACTGCGAAAGGGAATTTTGCTGCGCGGGTAGGTTTTTTTAAAATCTAACTAAAAAGAAGTGTCACCTTTATTAGAGTTAAAGCACACTCCGTTACTACATCAATGGACGTGTCTCCTTTTGAACAAAGAACGCATCTTACGTGTACATATACAGAAATTAGGAGTATGTATATTATATGTTTCTTCTCTTCTTTCGTCCTCTATCAAAATCTTGTACTATTCCAGATGCACTCATTTCAACAGATAAATTAAAATAAAATGATCAAATCATAATTTTTCCAGATTTAATACTTTAACCCATGTTTTATACGCCTTGGCATCCTCTGTTCGCGAATATTAATTGCAAGATAAGGTGCATTTATGGGTGGAACTACAATAAATAAATGCTGAAAGGATGAATGGTAGAACAACATAAAAACGACGCGTATAATACCGTATTACAAAAGTAATTTTTCTCAACAGCCTAGTTTTAAGTGTCATTTTTTCTACTTTTCTTTTTAGCGCGAAATCCTTGTTCATATAGTACTCCATATTTGACCACGAATGGTGCACTCTTCAAATGTTCCAAGGAAAAGTGTCCATACGGCTATAGGTGTACAAACGCCTGGAAAATCAAGGTCTGCTGTCCAGGTGAGTAAAACAAACCCAGCCATGTAGATCACTAAAATCAATGCGCGACAAATTTAGATCTATCTAAAGAGAGAATTTTCCATCTAATAATCAATCTAATAAATTATATTAATTCATCTCTACTAGTATTTGTTTAGATTTAGGACAAAATTCTGTATTTGACTCCAATTTATATCCCATTTTTTTTTCTTCTATTTTTTAACAGAGCCTAAAAATAAATGCCCTCCCCCGAAACCGTGTCGAAAGAGGCGATTCTGTACGGTAGAGCCTAAACTGGAACAAACCAAATACGGGCTCTGCCAGACCGGATGTACATACAAGTGTTCCTGTCCCAAACCGCCGGTTTGTCGGCGCCCCCACTCCTACTGCACAGTATCCTATAGGTACATCACCATCTACGGGGGCAAGCGGTGTATGGTCAGGTGTAAGTATTCCTGTCGACTACCACCTGTACCAAGATGTCCAACCTACACAGGGGAATACGGAAATCTGTGTCACCCAAAGTACACTTACGCCATGGTCTACGGAAGGAAGTACCCCACCAAATGTAAACTTGAGTGTAGCTGTCCACCCTTCCCAAAGTGTCCTGCTTATCCCCCTGTATATGGCAAATACGGACAACTCTGCTACAGGCGTTATATCTATAAAGATATTCACGACAAGAAGTGTGCAGTGCGATGCCGAACCATCTGTGCCTGCCCACCCGCTCCAAAATGCGAGATCAAGTACCGTGGATATCAGAGGTACTGTCCCAGGATCTACAGCTACAAACGCATCAACGGCAGGAAGTGCCCCGTCAGCTGTGTGTCCAAATGTTTCTGTCCACCCCCGCCACAGTGCCCAGACTTGAAGTACTACAACCAATTCAGCCTCTGTCGCCACGTTTATGAATATGAGATGCGCCACGGCAAACGCTGTCCTATTAAATGTAAAGTGCAGTGCGGATGTCCCCCTGAACCAAAATGTCCGAAGGCGTATTCCAATTACGAAAATTACTGTTCTCCAGTATACACTTACAGAGACTTTGACGGCAAGAAGTGCCCAGTCAGATGCGACCTCACCTGTAGATGCCCACCATTCCCGAAGTGCCCGGTCAACAAGTACACCGGCGGATACAAAGGACTCTGTAGACCAGTGTTCACCTACAAAGACATCCACGGCAAGAGGTGTGCTGTGTCTTGCAGGAATATCTGCCGCTGTCCACCCGCCCCAAAATGTCGCAGGAAGTACCGAGGCTATGTGGATGTATGCAAGCCTTACTACAAATATAAAGAAATCCACGGCAACAAATGTCCAGTGAGCTGTAGGTATAAATGTAAATGTCCGCGTATCCCAAGATGTCCATCTCTCGAAAAATATGGCGAGTACTCCCACCTATGCCAGAGAGTTTACAAATCCAAGTTCATCCACGGCAACTTTTGCCCCATATCCTGCCACATTAAGTGCAAATGTCCACCTCTCCCCGAGTGTCCAAAGATGAGAGAAATCGAGCACGGTGTTTGCAAGCCCCACTATACCTACCAGGAAATCCATGGTGAGCTTTGTGCTGTCAAGTGCGTGGAGAAATGTTCATGTGACCCTAAGCCCGAATGTCCAGTTATTAGCAAAGAGAACGCGCACCTGTGCCGAGAACGATTCCTGTTCACGAAGCCCAAGTATGGAATCAGCTGTCCCTACAAGTGTATTGTGGAGTGTCGCTGTCCTCCTTTACCGGAATGTCCTGCTCTTCCTCCTGCTTACGAGAGCATGCAGGACCTCTGCTACCACGACATTAAATACGATTCCTTCCATGGAAAGAGATGCGCTGTTTCATGCGATGTCAAGTGCCGATGTCCTCCACTACCCAAGTGTCCCACGAAGTATGCTAAAACATGCCACCCCGTCTATAGTTATAAGTCTATCAATGGTCTGGTATGTGCTGTCGATTGTAAACTGAAGTGCAAATGTCCGAAACCTCCAAGATGTGCGCCCACTTCTTACCATTCTGAGTACGGAAGACTGTGCACAAGACAGTTCGTCTACGAGACATACCACGAAAAAAGATGTCCGGTCAAATGTATTACAAAATGCCACTGTCCACCATTTCCCAAATGTCCAGTGGTCAACAAGAAGCTGTGCCAGCCGACTTACGAGTACAAGGTCCTAAATGGATTGACTTGCGCCGTCAAGTGTAACGTCAAGTGCAGATGTCCTCCAGTACCCGATTGCCCGACCATGCCTACATACGCTGGCTCATCCAGATACTGCAAACCGAAATACCTGTACAAGCGTATCTATGGAAACCGCTGTCCGGTGAGATGCGTACCCGATTGTTTCTGTCCTCCACCTCCCACCTGCCCAGAAATCTTGGAGTCAGACAAGCATTTATGTACACCGAAGTTTACATACAAACAGATTGGTTCCCTGTCTTGTCCCATTAAGTGTGAAGCCGTGTGTCATTGCCCACCACCTCCTCTCTGTCCTTCCTTGGAAAAACACAAAACGTACGGCGCACTTTGTCACCCTGTGTTCAAGTACAAGATGGTCCACAACAAGAAGTGCGCCATCGCCTGTGACATGGAGTGCACCTGTCCACCATTGCCTAAGTGTGAGAAATACAAGGAGTATGATAACCTATGTAAACCCGTCTACCAATATAAGACCATATTTGGCAAGGTATGCGCAGTGAGGTGTGACAGAGTGTGTCACTGCCCACCCAAACCCAAGTGTCCCCCGGTAAAGACGGATGTTGGGTACCAGAGTTTGTGTGTCCCTGTCTACAAGCACAAGGTCATCCATGGACTGACCTGCCCGGTCAAGTGTACCCACAAATGCTACTGTCCCCCGTCCCCCAAATGCCCACCCATTCCACGCTACAAGAAATACACGGGTCTCTGTCAGCAGGTCTTCACTTACAAATATGTCAATGGTCGACAGTGTCCTCTCGGCTGTAAACTGGACTGTAAGTGTCCCCCAAAACCCGTCTGTCCCCACCCAGACGAATACTGCACCGTCAGGTATAAGTACGTTAGGATCGGGAAGAAGAGGTGCCAGGTGGGTTGTAAGTACACCTGTCACTGTCCGGAGCCCCCACAGTGCACCAATCATCCCCACTGTGACGCCAGATTCGTGTACAAGATCATCCACGGACAGAAGTGTGCGGTGGACTGCGCGTACGACTGTAAATATGGCCTGCAGAAGTAGAGACAGTCTCCTCTGTTTGTGTAATATATGTACATGGAATAAAGCCACTCGCAGTCCACGTGTGTTCTTTTCTTCTCTTTGTCTTGTCCTCTTTTATTTCTCATTAATGAAAATAAAGGTTAATTTACAATTATTTTTTTTCATATTACAGCGGTACATATAACCTTATTAACCACTCTGGGGGCTGAAATGACGCGAGTAACTCTATATTGTAAATATATGAGATTGAATTCAGAATCTTCATTAGATTTGGAGGATTGTTATTTATTGTGGATCGCATTATACTCTTGAGGCCATTTATTTTTCGTTGTCATCTTGCCCCTGTAGCCTGCTATTCTATATATAATGCTAGTTATTGCCAATATAACTATCTGTCATAACTAAGATCATTCAGATTTTTACATTTAATGTTCTTACTGACGAATAAGTCGATACAGCTATAAACTTCCGTCACTTGCTTCGTCATCGTCACTATAGAGACATTTTGTTACAAATATGGAGAACCTGCCAGTTGTGTTAACCTTTTGACCTCTGTATGCAGGAAATGGCCAGTATCTGTTTCACAAGATTTGTTTTACCCCTTTGTTAGTTTTGTTTCATGTTTCAAATCGTGACCAGATATATGTGTGGGTAAATAAAGTTGTAAATTTTGATCCCAATCGGTCATTGTTTTCCTTTTAGAATCTCTGTTCTTGCTATATTGCATAACATCATTTAAGTAACGATAAAAACTTCAATTTAAATTTATTTAATAAAATTGTGACGTCACAGTCTTGGGTTTGCCTTCAACACAAACACAAAATAACCATTTCGTGAAAACAAAATTATTTTTTCATCGCGATAGTTAGTAATTCTTAAATCATATTTTGATGAAGAATAGTCAGCTTAGAGTTTCCCTGAACTAGCTTCCTTTATCATTGAACAGAATGGAGTTTAAAGCATATTTATTGAAAACGTATTACGATAAAGAGGAAAATCAAAATCAAATTATTCTAAGCAATTTTCATGTAAATAAGTAAGTAAACAATTTCATACAGTGACATGTGTTGTAGATTAATGAACAATTACAAACATATTATATAATTGAATAAAATGCCAGCACTAGACCCGTCAGACGTACATTTCACTCTCTATACATTTTTTACAGTTTTTTACAGAAACGGTGGTTGACCATTAGTAGATGAACCTAATAATTTCAGCCCCTACATTGTATATATGAATAATTAATTTTTAATTGCGAACTGCGTTCCACAACCGAATGCCTCACTACGATTTCGGTGACTTAGCTTTATTTTAACCCTGTGTTCTATGAAAAATTTTGTTTATATAAAGCATTATAAAGAAAAAGGTACGTGTAATGTTGGGAAACGTGATATGCAGTGGTTGAGGGGAGAAGGTACGTGTAATGGAAATATTGATATGTTTATATGTATATAAATTATTTACACAATACTGTTGTTATCATATGCCAAAAATACATTTAAATACAGCAACGTGCTCCCCGAAACACTTAACTGTACTACATTGTATTGTTACTGGGACGTCTTCGCAGGTTAATCATGTTTTTTCTTGAACTGCATAAAAATGTTAGTATTTCTTCAATTACGCTATAAAAAGCACTCGAACTGATAATGAATGAATGTAAACCTTTTAGAATAATATATATATATATATATATATATATATATATATATATATATATATATATATATATATATATATATATATATTTAATTCTGGATGTGACGCGCTTTCTGATTGGCTACAAATTATTTTATATCGTATGAAGAATGTTGCCTACTTCATTGTAAGACAAACGTGAAAACACGTGTCAATCCGCCTGATGTTACGTTTGAATTTTGTTCCGCCTGACGTCACGTTTCAATTCTGTACAATTGGATGTCATTTTAAAGGTTAAATGACTGTTTTTATCTACAATTAATAGCAAAAAAAAAAATAAATTATAAGCAATGAATTCTATATTTATTAGTTTTATACGATATAAAATGGTTTGGGGCAGTTTACGCTTTATAAAAATGGTTTGGGGCAGTTTACGCTTAATAAACCGCGAAGCGGTTTATGAAAAAGTGTAAACTGTCCCAAACCATTTTATATCGTATAAAACTAATAAATATTGAATTCATTGTTTAAATTAAAGCATCACGTTTTCTGAACACTATACACTATATCTAAGGCAGTAGATGCAGATTGAGGGATTTTTTTTATTAATATGACAGGTGTGACGCGTCGTTTTGGTTGATCGGTTGTAAGGTTAAATGTTGAATGACCGATCGGGGGACGGAGAGGATCGCAAAATAATTTTACCGATGAGTTTCAAGCGAAACTTCCATCTGTTGTGACATTTTGAAATAAATTGCGGCGATGGTTACCTTGTGTATTATTAGGTTTAGTGTATTTATTTTTATCATGAGAAAAATTTATAACGTCAGGTGCCTGTGTATAGTCCCTGTTACAAATAAAAGATCGATATGATAAGCAAAAAGTGAAAGGGGTCCTCGCATGTTTAACTTTCGGAAAGAACGACAACTTCTGTATGATGAAATACATGCATGGAACGACGCCTTAATGCAACCATGAAAATGCAAGACAGTACTGGTGTTCAGAGATAGATTGTCCAACAGTTCTGACTAAGCTGCATTGCTCATTCCAAATAAATGACAAGTTTCTTCAGAAACGTTTGTCGAATCTACGAAAACCTACCTAACTTACTCCTTCACTTGAAAAGTTATAAAAACCAAAAATAAACAAAAATCTAAACAACACAAACCAGTAATAATGTGATGCTACACGGATCGAGTTCTTTTTGGTACGTTTACTATGGTATCAACATTATGTTTCTATTGTATTCTCCATACATATACTCAGTATACATAAGTAATATAACAGAAGCGTCCGGACATTCTTATTTAATTTATCTATTATGAATAAAATTTTTATCAAATATGAAAATATGAACTTTTAATATCTTATTTTTATTCATATTTCCATTGTCATGATCAAAAAGTAAAAAACAAATGTTTTTTGGAACCACTTTAATTTGTCATTTTATAGTTTGTTTTGAACAAGGAGGGGAGGGGGGTCATGAAAATTAATTTACGCTTGGAAATATAATTTTTTATAACGTTCTGAATTATATTTTTATATTGCATACAGGGATTGTTCTAGGAAGATACGATAGCGCAAATGCCCATTGCTTCAAATCTAAGGTATAATTTCAAAGAATCTGGAGGAATAAGCCGTTGCAAATGCCCACGACCCTCTCATACGTCTTATAAGAAGTAATAAACGTACGAGTTAACTAGGCATTTAAACGGCGGACAGTATTGTCCAAATGTAAATGTCCAAAACTGTGAGAGAGGGGCAATCGACATTTAAAAGACGTGTGTATGTCCCTGTTGTGTTAACAAGGCTTTCAAGGATTGAGAGATGGAACGTTTTATCTTGCCTTTTAATTGTTTCTTGCATACACAACAACCGTATCATGAAGGTCGGTACAATGTGAAATCGTTCAATCTCAAAGAGAATAACATACATTTCATTTTTTTTTAAAGTAGTAGAAACGCATATCAAATAATTTCAAGTTATTATTAGCAAGAAAATTACGTTGGAATTTTAACAATGTTAACAAAAAGATAAACCAAAAAAAAATTACATCACTAGTACGATTCGAACACCCGCTTTTACATAGTTACATTTGTTTAAAGATCTCCTCGCTTACCACTACACCACCAATTTGCTTATTTAAATGCCATAAAATAGCGCATTCTATTTTTATCAGAATTACGCAAAGAACTGGACTTTGCCATCTGAAGACGAATCTTATAAATTTAAAGAAGAAAACTTACTTTTTAGTATAGAGTGGGTTTTCGTACCATTTTTTGAAAATCGAAAAAGATAGACGTTTACATGTGTTATCAATATTTGTTCTTTAAAAAATGGTACGATGACCCACTCTATGAAAAAATATAGTTTGAACATCCGAATTCTTTAGCTTTTTGTTGCTAAATTAGCATATAACTATGTTGTCTTAATATCAATTAAATGTGAAGTAACTGTTACTTTTGTGGGTTTTGGCAATACTGAATGTGTATGATTAATATGTTTAATAAAAGTAACAAAAATGAAATTTGTTTTAAAAAAAAATTGTTGGTTTTTTCAATGGACCTATGTGGTTTTTTGCCTCGGCTTATTCCCCCAGATTCTTTAATTTTTTCCATCAAAAGCACGATTTTAAATATAGTCAGTTTGAATATTCTAACAGTTTGAATATTCTAACAAACACAGAGAAAAATCAAAAAAATAATTGCCTCAAGTTTTCGCCCCTCAGCCTAAAAATCCCCACTTTTTAAGGTTACATAAGGTCTAGTGATCTAACAACTGATCCATTCATTCATGCAGTGAATTTCAAGGCTATATATGTATGTGACTTTGGCCGTGAGATCACGGACTTCTATTGTCTTCTTAAAACATGCAACAGATGATTGATACAAAATGATATTTCTTATGTATAGTGGTTCATTAGGTTTTTGTTGATTTTAATTGGTTCGTTTTCCAGTAGTTCTTAATTAGACTAGGACAAAAATACATGTATGGAGCACTGACCCACTTTGTGAAATAAAAAAGTTCTAAAAAATGATGTTATTTGAATATTTTTGTAAACATTGGACTTACTTAAATCAAAATATTCAAAGTATCGAACCTATTTAAGGGTTACAAATCGATGTTGTATTAAATTTTTGAAAGAAATATCAGATTTGTTGATAATTTATTTTATTTTTCAGTACCTTATCTCTCTTAATACAGGCATTTTATTTGCCTTGTTCCTCCATCATATTTTACATAAAAAAATGTTTTTTATTACTTCACATATATATTATTTCCATATTATCACTTCCAAATAAATTGAGAACTTATTGTTAAATCGAACACGTGTATTTGAACTTTCATTTTCATTTGATTTAGCCTTTTAGAATCAATATCCCCTAGAGCATAAGTATAAAGAGACCTACACTCAGTTATGCAGAAATCTGACTTATCCTAACCATTTGTCCTTTGTAATTCATCCTTGATTTAACACTAAACATGTTCTGGGTGTTATAGTAGCTACTTTACCACCACATGTTTTAACATCAGTCGGTCATTACTCCACTCCGACGATACGCTTAAATAAGAAAAGGAATTTACTTTGAAAGGTTTGGGATTTTCTTCAATTTACAGTAGATTATTTTATAAAACAGTAATTTTTATTGCTTTAATTAATAGAAATGGTTCTGTGTTGGAATGCCTTAAGTTTCTATTTTGTTTATTAGGATTTGAACTCTCAACCACATATTCGCTCCGTCGGTCGTCTCCCTGAAGATGACGCGGCGAACCCTTTATATCTCCTTCTGTTTCTTCCTCTGTTGGAAAGCGGGTAATTATACCTTAATAAATAGTTCACCATTTTAGTCTCTCGAGGGTTAAGGGGTCATGATTATAAATTATTTAATCTTGTGACGGATGCTTATCAGAATTTTTGTTTGACCAATTTCTAAACATTGCTGATTCAATGCAAGTTGTTAAAGTTTATCTAAAGAGAATTTTCTTGTAAAGTCTTATAAGATTTAAGCATGTTTTTCTCTAAGCATAAAAAAATCTTAAAGACTTACATTAGTCAAAAATATTTCAGAAACACAGAGATTTAATTACTGAATAAATAATCTGCTGGTATGAAATGTTATCACCTGATACTTGTATAATAATTAACATATAAATCCTTATAAACATCTCATTAAGCTGCGTTTGATCCGGCCGCTGGACCATATGGAATCCTCACGGACGAAGATGGCCGGAAAATCCGGTGTAGAAGTTCCAGATCCTGTCCGGAAAAATCCGTCTGTTATCAGAGGACCTGTGCTCTAGGTGCGTAATGCGAATTTGAATTAAGGATGGCTAGGCCTATCTTATTTCATTACTCTGCAGTTAGTGGTATTGATTAAACATTTTGTTCATTTTTAAAGAGGCAGGGGAGGTTTGGAGTGTTAAGAATCGGTCCTATTTATCGTTTTAACACTTTCTATCTTAATTAATTAACGTTAACTTTCTTCACATTCTCTAGAATAATTAAGTCAATTTCACATCATATACATGTCTACTTGTATTTAAAATTTATCTTTTTTTTTGGGGGGGGGGGGGGGGGGGGTCCGGAGATAAAACTATATTTTTGAAATACCAATGATAACCTAATCTCTTTCAACATATTTGATTTTGATTGGGTATCTTTTACCTACCAGTAATTTTCATAATTTGTAGCATTTAATCCTTGTGCAAGAAAGACCCCGTACCTAACAAATGCGAATACACTGGTCACGTGTTCGAATCATTCACCCTGTCCACGTGGATACAAATGTACCACCGTAGAGGGATTATCGCTAAATATCTGTTGCTCACATACTTCTCGTAAAGGTAAGTCTTCAAAACACGGGCCAGTTTGTGAACTACAATAAAACATGAATAAATAATATGCACCAGTTTGTCCCGATCTCTTAAAATGTTGTTTTCCGGATATAGTTTATCATAGGATTAAATTATTTCCATATACAATACGTGAAAGGTCAATTTCTCTAACAGAATATACCGGTAATCTAAGCAGGATTACCGCATTTTTATTTCACCTTTGATTACATGCAAGGTAAAAAAAAATAAAACAGATGAAATCTTTGCGTTTCACTTTTTCAGATTCTCGGCCTAGGCCTAGCAATCCCAGAAATAACTGCCCACCCCCTCCACGCTGTGCCAAACCTAAACCTCACTGTAGACTCCACTTCAAACTGGCAAAGACAGAGGACGGTATGTGTTCGGTGGGATGTGAGTACGATTGCCGGTGTCCGCCAATGCCCGTCTGTAAGAAACCTCACAGCTACTGTAAAGTATCCTACACCTTCATCACAGTCGGTGGGAAACAATGCCCAGTACATTGTAAGTACAGGTGTTCCTACCCTCCTGTTCCAACGTGTCCGACTCCAAAAGGTAAATACGGCCATCTGTGTCACCTACGATTCATATACGCCACCATTGACGGCCACCATCGTCCGATCAAATGTTTGCTAGATTGCTTCTGTCCTCCTCTGCCAAAGTGTGCAACTCCTCCAAAGACCAAGGGTTTTGGCCAACTCTGTTTCGAGCAATACCAATATAAGATAATCAACGGTAAAAACTGTCCTTTCAAATGTAAAACGGTGTGTTCTTGTCCTCCCAAACCGCCCTGTGTGGGGAAGCATAAGGGAAGAGAATGTCAGCGAGTTTACGAATTTAAGAAGATCAACGGTAAGACATGTCCAGTGAAATGTACACGAAAATGCTTCTGTCCCCCTCCCCCTCGCTGCCCAACTATTCCAAACGACGGAGAAGTTCGATTCTGTCAACCCGTGTATGAATATCAGAAAAGATTTGGCAAACTATGTCCTGTTAAGTGCAGCTTTCAGTGTGGCTGTCCACCTGCTCCTAAATGCCCAAAGCCGCCGAAAGGTCAAGACAACCTGTGTTCGCCTGTTTACGCTTTCAAGCTTGTAGGTTCTTATAGATGTCCAGTCAGATGTGAACTTGATTGCAGGTGTCCTCCGCTTCCAAAGTGTCCGCCTCAAAAACCAGATGAGGCGAAGCTTTGCAAACCTTTGTACACGTATAAAGATTACCAGGGTAGAAGTTGCGCAGTGAAATGTCAGTTGGTGTGCAGATGTCCACATGCGCCAGTATGTAAACCAGTAACGGGTCGATATGCTAGTCTGTGCAAACCTCAATACTCGTACAAACTAATTCATGGCAACAAGTGCCCAATAAGGTGCGACAATAAATGCGAATGTCCACCAATCCCAAATTGCCCATCTTTAACTCACTTTGGCAAACACAAGGATCTTTGTCAAAAAATATTTGTTAATGCAAATATAAATGGGATTTTGTGTCCAATAAGGTGTACATTTCGCTGTCAATGTCCTCCACAACCAAAATGTCCCCCACTTCAGAAACCAAAACACGGGACCTGCACTTCTGTTTATGCATACAAGGAAATAAACGGGCTTGTTTGTGCTGTTAACTGTACGAGTAATTGCCACTGTAATCCTTTGCCAAAATGTCCACCTATAAACAACACCGCCGCCCGTCTTTGCAGGACAAGGTACATCTTTTCAAAACCGGATCATGGTTTGACGTGCCCCATCAAATGTGTGGTAGAGTGCAGGTGCCCACCAATTCCTCGATGTCCCCCGCTGCCGGAGAATAAATATCATACCAATTTTTGTAAGCACATCGTTGAATACAAAACGATCAACAAAAAACAATGCGCCGTGAGTTGTCATGTGGAATGCAATTGTCCTCCTTTGCCAACACTTCCGAAAGTTATTCCTAAAAACTGTTATGTCATTTATATATACAAAAATATCAACAGACTTTTATGTGCCGTTAAGTATAAAATGAAATGTTTATGTCCTAAACCACCCACATGTCCCAAAATAAAGCAAGATCCAAAATACGGCAACCTGTGTGTCAACCAGTTTACATACAAAATGATTGGTAAGAAGAAATGTCCTATGAAATGCTCCACCACTTGTAACTGTCCACCTGTCCCTAAATGCCCGATACATGGACACGGGTTGTGCCAACCAGTTTACAAGTACCAAAAGATCAATGGGCTGACATGCGCAGTTGGCTGCAATGTCACGTGCCGGTGTCCACCGGTTCCAAAATGTCCGCCGATCCCTAGCAACAGCACGGCCGCCAAGCATTGTTATCCTACGTACGTTTATGAGAAAGTATATGGTAACCATTGCCCGGTTCGATGTAATGTTGATTGTTACTGTCCCCCGGCTCCTGCATGTCCAAAAATATTGAAGCAATCCAATTCTACTTGTAGTCCAAAATTCACCTATGAGAATATCAATGGGGTTCCCTGTCCCGTAAAGTGTGAAGCCGAATGCGAGTGTCCAAAGTTCCCTGTCTGTCCTTCACTTGATAAGTATAAAGGTTTGGAAGACTTCTGTCGTTTTACCTTCACTTACAAGAAGACAAACAACAAGCAATGCGCAGTGAAATGCGCCGTGGAATGTTCCTGTCCACCACTTCCAGAATGTCCAAGAATTGAAAAGACGAGTGCTGCCTTGTGTAAATACGTGTATAGATACAAAGCTATTGGGGGTAGAAGGTGTGCTTATAGGTGTGACAGAGTTTGTCACTGTCCCCCAGCACCTAAGTGTCCACCTTTGAAAACCCACCCAAAGTACAAAGGCATCTGTAGCTACGACTACCATTATACCTATATACACAGCATAAGATGTCCGACCAAGTGTAACATCGGTTGTTTCTGTCCTACTCTACCGAAATGCCCCGATCTTCCCAAAACTTCTGGCTTCGAAAACCTTTGTCGCCATGACTTTGTCTATAATAATCTAAACGGTCGCATCTGTCCTGTAAACTGCACCGTCAAGTGCAACTGCCCCCGGCTTCCGGTGTGTCCGGAAATCCCCATGTACAAGGAATATCCGGGAGTTTGTCAGAAGGTTCTCCAATACAAGACCATTAATGGGCTTCATTGTGCTTTCTCCTGCAAAATCAAGTGCAAGTGTCCACCTAAGCCGCAGTGCAAACCTCAAGCTCATGGTCACGTGACTTATAGATACGAGGAGTTTCACGGTCAGAGATGTCCTGTGAAATGTAACTACGAGTACAGACCACATCCCTCCTACCCTGGTCTCCCCCACCGGGTGAGGGTGGAGCCCTCTAACATCAACGATGGCGGATTTGAGGGTATGACCCATTCTGGATTCAAGTCTCATCCTGAATTTGAACACGAAGATGGTGGCGACGATATGCTTGATCAGTCTGGATATAAACGTGGCTCAGACAAGGATCCTACAGAGAACTACGATTATCCCGAAGAGTAGTCGGTTTTCTATATGAAACGATAATGTCAATAAATCGTAGTTCAATTTCTTACTTTTTACTACTCCAGGATTTTAACATAAAATAAAGGGTGCATTTACAAAAAAAAATAACTTGGTTGTAACGAATTTCTCGGGACTTGGAAGAATACGTGTTTAAAACCTATTATTTACTTTTACTGAGCGTGTTCTTCTTTATTTCTGAAAAAATAGATTATCGTTGAAAATAGTATAAACACAATCTGGCTAGATCCAGATATTTAAAACATTATGCCCAAGTATGGAAAGATGCGTCCCGTGAATTACATTTTAACATTTATATTATCGTGTTAATTGTTAAATAAATAATGCTTTCCTGTTAATTTAAGAATGGCTTACTTGTATTCAAAAGTTTTGAGATTTATCATTCTGGGCTGTTCTTATTATCAGTTGATACACTGTGAACGCTTTTATAACATGCATAAAATCAAACTTTCAAGCATTGAAGTAAATTCCATGTATCCAAGAATTGTCTCTTCCTTCTTTGTATTCTCCATCTCAAATTTAATGCTCTGTATCTCAGTGTGCATAAAAAGTTAAAAGTACAAACTAAACAAACAAAACTTACTTAGGTTTAAAGGATATATAAGTGTTATGATCAATGCAGGAAAACTGAACCAGCTTACACAGGGCTTAATCATCAAAGAATCTGACCAAATAACTTTTCTTCCAAAATCCTAGTACTTGCATGTATAATTACAGTTGAACTTCAGTGTCTTGAATAATGATATCTCAATATCACAGATAATCAGAAGTCCCAGCCACTGTTTCTTGAGTTGGTATATGTTTTTCACCTCTGTATCTCAAATCCTTGTATGTTTTGATGATTATATCAAGTCATATCAAATTTGAGAAAATAAGGTTTTCCTGTATTTCTGCTGTTGAATATTAATTGTGTAAAGATACCTAACTTAAAACAAACTTTAATCTTTTACTTTGTAAATACAGAATATTGCTACACTTGCTAAATAATCATCTTAGTACAAGTTTTTGTAATAAAACATATTTGAAGAAAACAAAAACCAATTCTTAACATTATAAAACTGGACATACCACTCATAATAACAAACACACAAACCAACTTCCACTGTTATTTTTTATTTCAATGAGATTCAGCTATGGCAGTGACTTGATACAAATTAACAAATACAATGCAATAGATGAAACAACCTGAGCACAATTGCAATGGAGTAATTATCTTTGATTTTGAACACTAGGTCTTTTTCTGGGCCATCTCCAAACTTCTCCTTGCCATCTCCAGAGCACCTTCATAAGTGTGATTTCCACCAATAAAGCCACCCGCATGAACAAAGATACATCCCTCGATCCCAGATTTCTTGGTGAGGACGTCATCTCTCAGGCCTCGCCAGTCCTCCGGTAACGACAGTCTGTGTATACATGCAAAACAGTCAATATACATAAATACATTATATGTACAAATGGACAGTCTGTAATCATACATACATTACTTAGTGGTAAAATAAAACTACTCCTAAAAATCATTTCTAAGATTATTGTGACCTTTCAGCTTGTTTAACTTAAGGAAGAATAGATATAGCTGCAGCATAAAGCTAATACGGAGAGGAAACCAAGTGATTTCATATCAAATTGTATTATATGTACTTTAAATAAGTGTACCTGTTTGAAAAAGACGTTAAGGATTCTGGCACACACTGTATCCTCCACTTGTTAGCCTGGTCTGTGTACAGGACGTATTTCATTGGTGGGTTAATATCTAGCTCCGCCTCCAAGTTAAACAAGTGGTCCTTCCAAGGGCAGCCCCCCGTCTTAAACACCACAATCTCCCCACTAGGGTCTACCTGTACAAACCAAAGAAAAGTAATCTAAAACTCATCTGTAAATGATTGGATATTTTGTTGTTTTTTGATTGGTTGAAAAAGAACTCCAAAAGATATGGGGTTAGTGTGTAGCAATGTCTAAAAACAATTTTGCTGTTACCCAATGTTTATTATGTCACTATTTTCATTGTGAACATCAAAGACTTGCAATATCAAAATAAGGAATATCAGAAATTTTTGCCTGAAAATATTTTTAACATTAGGTCAGAAAAGCAACTTGTCTTTCATGAAAACAATTACAACACCAGTATATCAGCTGAGTTAGTTTACATAAAAATTTATCAAGCCAAAAGTAGTTACCTGTACATGTACCTATCTTATTCTGAATTTAATCTCATCCAAAAAATAATGATTGTATTTTCTTACAAGGTAGAGCAGTCTTAAGACAAATCAAATAACCTTGATATCAATGAATACAAATTGAGAATTGTTTACCTTTGTTCTCCCTTTGACGGCTTCCTCCACAAGCTCTCTGGCCGGTAACCATGACTTCTTGTAATACAAGACCTTGTCCAGAAACTCAGCTCCCACCATCTTCATGGCTTTCAGAAAACCAGCCTGTAAAACAGTACCTAAAACGTTTCGCTGGACATCTGGTCTGGTTTACATTCATTACTGATATACCATAGATCTAAGTTTTTTCATGTGTTGCAAATTTAGCAAACAAAGAAACAAATGGTTAAGCTTTTTACATGCCCAAGTTATTTTTCGTAATTTAAGAAAAAAATTATGGTACACAATAACTAATATTATTTCTGTATTTTTAATTATTAACAATATTGAAACAATCTCTAAATAAGCAAACAAAAAAATAATAACGGAAAAACCTGATATACAATATTAATGGCATTGAAACGATTAATATTTTGGCAATGAAATTTAATTTATCAAATGAAATTCAGATAGCACCGAAAAATTGTTTGTCTTCATAGATGGGGTACAAATATTGTACAGAAGTAGTTCTCTTTTCATATCAATATTTTATCTACTACGACTTCTTACCATTTCGTCGGCATTTGGTTCGTTCCACTGAGGATTGAAGTGACTGACCCTACTGCTCAAGTTTGTGGATATTTGATACCTGTATCAAGAACAAACACACATACC
The DNA here is from genome assembly GCA_033439105.1 of Magallana nippona. Classification (NCBI taxonomy): domain Eukaryota; kingdom Metazoa; phylum Mollusca; class Bivalvia; order Ostreida; family Ostreidae; genus Magallana; species Magallana nippona. Next base: position 60,722,198 of record CM065926.1, on the reverse strand, counting down.
TGTATTAATTACTCTGAACAAACACACATACATGTTTTAATTACTCTGTACAAACACACACACATGTTTTAATTACTCTGAACAAACACACATACATGTTTTAGTTACTCTGTACAAACACACATACCTGTATTAATTACTCTGAACAAACACACATACATGTATAAAATTACTCTGATAGTGCATACACATGTAATATATATAATGTCTACTGCTGATGGAGTAAATAAAGAGGAATTTGTTAGACTATTGTATTAAATACATAAAATATACTATAATATTTACATTTTCAACTGTGTTTGTCTGTGATAACATAACGAATCAATTTTGAAGCCTATAGCCCAATAATTTCATAAAAGATGAGCAACACAAAATAGGCATGTCTTATAGCATAACCGAGAAACGGTATTGGCTGCGCCACGTAGTAGTACATAGCATGTGCTACATGAAAAAATAGTGCTTTTAAAATGTTGCTTTTTAAAGTGTAGAAAATGGAAATAATATCAATATAAGTAATAAGGAATCATTCTTTGAATATTATGAGGTGATAATTTCGGTTGGAAAATTGTCAAATCTATCATAAAGCCCTTCCGGCTTTATTGGATTTGACCACGCCCCGACCAAAATTATCACCTCATAATACTCAAAGAATGATTCCTTATTCCTTAAATAAATCTATGAACTAACTTACAATGTACTTTTAAAAAACAAAAAATGTAAATGTAACAACAATTTAATTTATTTACTTATTCACCAAATAAAAGCAAGAGGATAGTACTTTGAAAATACAATATACTCATATAAAGTCATTACATGTAATACAGAAGAGCTTGATAAATTAGTGGACTACGTGTGAATGTACGGTAATTTAAGGCTGTTTGGTGACACTAACCAATGCTAATTGGAGTTCAAACATGAGTTAAAAAAAATATTTTCTTTAATCAATTCAATGAAAGGCCAGAAAGGGTTATAATATTTACCTGGGTTCTCCGTCGTATTGATTAATTCCGTTGTCAATGGCATCAATCTCCTCCACAAAGTTCTCGTACACTTTGTCGTACACAACGTCCGTTATTGGGTCCTCGACTGGAAGCTCTAGGATCTTACTTACAATCTCCCGCCCAAAGTGACAGTACACCAGCCCAGCACTGCTCAGCTTTGTTGCCCACTTCTTGGGCGGATTGACAGTGCTCATTGACTCGTTAAATGTCCTGAAATAATTCACATTATGCCAATTCATGATAAATGTTTTGAACTCCAAAGAGCAACCTAAGGAATTTTCTAAAATTGAATATTAATTATTCATATTCAATAAGACTAGCTAGGAGCTAAATACATTTCATTCATTATATCATGACAATTTTTGAGCTTCAATAAGTGTACTATAAACAAGATGAGAACACTGATTTAACTGTGTGATAGAACTCTACCTCTGGTGATGGTCAAATCTATTTTTAGCTGGGTCATAAACTCCCCCAACATCCACCACCACATCACATGTGTCCAGGACTGCAGGGTCTCTAGTCCTGATAAAAACACAGAAAGGGTCCAAGGTTACAAACATTGTTTAGAACTTACACCTAACTGGTCCTCCATAAATCATACACAGTATCATAAGAAAATACTCAGGGACAATATAATATGGTATACCTAATAACTTCAGCATCAGCATACTTTGGGAGCTGTCTCAGCATGAAGCATGCCAGAATCTCGTCACAGTGGAAGGAACCATTGTGTGTCCCAATCTTCATGCTGACTAGTCTAGGTTTCTTGTTCGGAGATTGGTCCTCACTCATGAATGCTTGGGCTGTGTTCACTGTAACAAACACAAAGGTTTTAGAAGATTATAGTTTCACTTTGACTTTGTGAACAATCAAATAAAAGATCATCATATTTATACAATATTTCCAACCTTTCCTGGCAATTATTAGTGCATAAAAGGCTAACTTTGTATTCCTTGCCACTAAGTACATCTGAAGGTTCACTTTTGAACTTTATAACACTGACATCCTACTAATAGAATCCACAGAATTTTATAACAATTGAATTAAATCAATAAATTGCTATGGAATAAATTTCAAATAAACAGCATGTTCCATAAACATACACACTGTGAAAGTGAAAGTACACTGGATCGGTGTTAATTAACACGAGGTACGTGACTGACAAATTTTACATCAATTTTTAAATCATGAAATTAGTATAAGCTACAGTAGATAAAAGATATTTTTTTTTATTTCAAGATGACCTATCATTGATTGGATCAAACGTTACCTTAGCCCAACTAAAATCCTCCGTCTGGAAACAAAGCGGTGTACAGCAAACAAAACAGTTTCCGGGTTACTTGTCCGCCTTGGGTTTTAAATATTAGTGCAATTTTTATGATAATGGCAGTTGGCGCAGATGCAGCTACTCCGAGTTTGCTATAAAATTAGCAACAAGAGGTAACTTACAATTTCGGTCGGAGAAAGATTAAGTCAATTAATATTTCTGCAATATTTAAGCTAATGTTTATCGTTTATTTTGAGGTATTTATCCGGATATTTGATAAATTTCTGAAGGGCGCACTGTGCTGTGACGTCACGCCTTTGTGTTTCCTGTAAGGTGCTCGCGTCCATATTTTATTACAATATATTTGCAGATACGCCGATTTAAATCTTCTTTGGAAATAAAAAATCCTTTTCATGCTGAAGAAGCATTCGAGATTTTAAATGTTACTCTGTCAGACCACATGTATCATCTTCACCAAATTATTTCTAAGAGTTAAGATTTTGTTCCATACTATAGAATGGTATGATACAATAGTCTGTCCCAAGATATTTATGAAGTACATCTGGCCGATTTTGAATAAAAATACACATACCTGTGAAAGAAGTACCATTGAAATCGATGAAAAGGAAAATTTCCTAGATATCTTCATTGACACATTATCATTTTCACTCATAAAAGTTCACAGGAACGAAAACAGATTTCTTACAGAGATTTATAAGTTTACATCTTTTCTCCATTCAGAACTTACTCAGTATACCTCGCGCAATTTTTCAACATTATCATCCGGGTCTGCTTTAATACAAAATCCCTGTAGACATTACATTTTTTAGCCGTGTATTGAAACAGCTAGATGGGGCGTATCAACGGAGAAATCTGGGAAATTTTTCATACTTTTGAATAAACATAGATTGAACCCTGAGGTATTTATAAATATCGAGTAATTAAGCAAAATGTGAATCCAGGATATCTTGGGACAGAGTATAATAGTCATCATTTAAAGTTTTTTATTAAAAGTGCACAGTCATGTTTCATTTGAGTCAAATCACTTTCTCCCTCAAAGTAAATGATATTGATCAATGCAATGAATGCAGTAACAAAAAATGTCACAGATAATGAGATTTACTTGTTCATGAAATTTTATTGTATATGCACAGGGGCTTGTATAGAAAGAAAATCAAAGTACTGAAGTACTGAAGGAAGTTGATTTTATCGATTATATTTATTATTATTTTAAAATCAACGATATGTTACTTTGCATGGCAAGTAGTTTCTAATCATTTGAATTAAGCACATTTTTATAATATGAATTCTCAGACTTTTCCAACAAGAATTTTGATATGAATCATGTTTTGTGTTATTTAAAGGTCAAATTAATTCCATCAAACTATGTATCAGTAATCGAAATATTTCTGGAAAATTGTGTGGATATCCAAGCAATATTGAACTCTAGTCTCATTCAACCAGATGCTCGGCTGTCGCAAGAGAGACTCTCTGCTTGTCGGAGATTTACGGAGACAGCCGAGCGTTGGGTTGAACGAGACTATATTGAACTCTGGCGTAGGAATACATATGACTACAAAAATATCTAAATTGTTCGGACTATTTAAAATTGGACTATTTTCAAGGTATTTATAAATAAGTTTCCTTGAAAAGCAATGCTTCAGCATACACCACATCAAATTTTTCAATTATTTTCAAGAACTAAGTCTTGTCAGCAGTGATGATTTGTGCTTAGGCCAAAAAAAAAACACTGTGTGTTTAGGGTAACCCGACCTAACCTACAAAAATGCCCTGATCCTACCATTTTTAGATGTCTTTTTTCATCTGACTATGATTTTCATATTATTTCCATTAAAAACCTGTTTTTAAATATGCCCGCATGCAGAAAAAAATATGATAAAATAAAAAAAATTCCCTACCTACCTAACCTAATTTTTTCATCAGTGTTACCCTAAACACACAATTTTTTTTTTTTAGGCCTTAGGTCCAAACACTGTTTCACTTCCAATTTGCCAGAGTAACTGCATAGGAGAGCTGATTAAAATCAACTCCCAAAAATCGTTAAAAAAGTGGGTACCTCTGAGGAAAAATAACAAGGGAGGACGCCATCTTGGATACTGCCTCGCTTCATGAGCTAATTTCTCATTTAAATTAAATTGTTTGACAGATCCTTCTTTGAGATATCAACTCCGGTTTAGTTCTTTTTTACACCAACATAATCAAACGTTGATTTCTCGCGTAAACATTCAAAATTGAAAACTCCTTCACTTCTGCAGAAAGCGAAAGTACGGCACGTTAGATCTCTGTTATACGATTGGTTATGGGAAAAGCCAAGGAGTTGTCAATTCTGTTTGTTTACGTGAGAAAAAGATAAAATTTGTTGAAGTAGACGTAAATAGAATTAAACTATGGGTGGGATCTTAAAGAAGAATCATTTATAAAGGAATACGAATAGGTGCAAGTTTCTAGTTTATTGTGCTGAATGAGAATATAACTGATGAAGCAAGGCGGTATCCAAGATGGGGTCCTCCATTGTTATTTTTCCTCTGAGGTACACACTTTTTTAAAGATGTTATGTTTTTTTCTACACAAGCCCCTGTGGCATTTGTAGGTCCATGAAGTACATGTATTATGCTTGGAGTAATACTATAGCTTGAAGCAATCTTTATACAGCATGTTTTACCATCTATCCATCCATTGAACTATATTTAGCCTTTTATTATCAATTCTGTATGTAAGAGACATTAATTGAATTTGATTTATGTTATTTTTTTTCTCCAGGAAAGGAAATGTACATTCTAATCAAATATTTTTTTAATTGCAGGTTTGAATTTGGATTCATAGAGATTTGTCATCTCTTGTTAACAGAATCACCAATTATACCAGCAACAGAAAAATGAATTCACAAAACTACCACAAAGTATACATGAACCATGTTCATTCAAGTACTCTTCTGTCCCAGTTGTCCACGATGTGGAAGAGTCAAACTCTGTGCGATGCTATGATAAAAACTGGAGCAGTGACAACAAGAGTAAGTGATGTGATAGAGTGAACTGGAAATATGACTCCAGCGCCATTATTCCATGTTATATGTTTTGTTTCAGTTTTGTCAACAAAAAATTTATTAGTTTCTTATTTTGCACTATGACTTAGCCATCATTGACGAAATTCCATAACAGATGAATACTACTGCTTTGGTCTTGTTGAGAATTATTTTGATGCAAAGAAAGCGAGTTTCTAAAAAACAAGAATGAAAAATATCTGGTTCAATTTAATTCCACATGAATGATTATGTACACAGAAAACATGAATATTGATAGCTTATTGTTAATAACTTTAATTGATGGCCACAGTTGGGAATCTAATAAGATATACAAGTAAATGGAAAATAAAGTTGCATAATCCCATGAGATGGATCGAGGCCTTTATGTAATCCTGTACTTGTATATTTTTAGGCCCATAGAGTTGTTCTTGTGGCAGCATGCCCTATGTTACAGACTATGGAGAATGCTACATCTGGATCTCACTTAGAGGTCAGATTAGCCTCGGATATCAGTCAGGAGTCGGTCAACACATTCCTGCAGTATCTGTACGAAGGCTACATGATTCTAACCGAGGAAAACTACAGCGATGTGGAAAAAATCGCAAGGCTACTCCAAGTGGACAGCATTACCAAGTGTTGCGCCGATTTCAACAAAACTGTCCATAAATCAGCAGGCGCTCAGTTCCGTTACAGCTTCCAGGATCAGACAGACTTTAAACACATGAGAGTCTCAGACCTGTTTAAGAAGCAGGAGCGATCTACAAAGAGAACCAATGAAATGCACCGACCCCTCAGTCCCAGTGTCAAAAGGCAGAGAATCCACACATCATCTAGTCCAAAAATTCACGACACAAGCAGTATGGCGGAGAGCTATGGTGCCACTGCTGATCCGTGGGACAGAGTTCCAAGACTGGGGTCCGGATTTCAGGGTCCAGGCGTAGTTGATATTAGAGAAGATGGATTTGAACTGGTGCAGACAGAGCCTCCTAAGAAAGACTCCAGTGGCAGTGTTCAGGAGCCAGTCAAAGTCCAGACTAGTGTGTCTCTCTCAGTGTCTAGTCAGCATAATCATTCATCAGATTTACGAGTGGTGAATGTCCTAGGTGACCCAGGACCCCCAGCTCAAGACCGACTGGGTAAATCTTCACAGGCAGCTCCCCCATCCTCTGGTACATCAAGTCGTGACCCCATCACTGTCAGTCCCCTCACCTTCCAAGACTCCCCATCCTCATCTTCTTCATCAGTGGACATCAGCCGCAGCATGGGGCTACATGACAAAACGCCTCACAAAAAAGATGCCGATAAATCAGCTCAGCCTAAAGTACACATACCAGACTATCCAGACCAGCAGTTCAGCAGTGAGATGATGAATTCCAGCTCCATGCCTCGCAGCAGTGAGGACTCTAGCTCCTCTTACAGGGCACCATATCCAGTTGCCATGACACAGATTCCAAGGCAACCAGCCCCAAAACCATTTGCTAGTGGAAGTGCTTCTCAGTCCATGCCAGTATTTCCAGAACCTCTATCTTCTCCATCCTCACAGAAGACTCAGTCCACCCCTAGAGAGAGCATTGAAAGACCACCATCCATTGGCAGGGGTGGAGAATCTGGGTGAGTAAAGACTTCATGTTTTATCCTGTGTCTTTAATTGATTATATGTGAATTCTTATCCAAGGCCTCTAATTTTTTCTGACTCTCGATACCACATTTATGTATAATGTCCAGTCTTACCATTTCATTTATTTTTCTACCTCCAGTAAAGAAAAAGGTGATGAGCAGCCAGATTTAAGTATTGTCAAAATTGAGACAGCCACTGAAAGAGACATGAGCAATCTAGAAATGTACATGGGAGGGGAGGAGTCATTTGGTAGTCATGGGCACCCGCCAATCAGGAGCGAGGAGGATGACCCTGGTCCTGACTACAGTGTAGAGGAGCCTCCCACAGACTGGCAGAGAGAGGATGCGTCCAATGAGAGTAGCAATGTGAGTGGGATGGACAGCAGCGGGAACTGGTACATGGGACAGATGAAAGGTAAGGACGAGGTTTCTGTGTATCAGTGGCGGGGAATTCACACAGGTCACGTTGGAATGTCAGGAAAAATTGTAAATATCTAAGGGAAGGAACGCAATGTGCAATGAATATACATGTTGAGCCACCATTAAAAATTGTTTTTTTGCACTCTACCAATTTAATGTTATAACTTTGGGATGACATGTAAGAAATTTAATGTTTCCAAAGCTGCACAAAAATTTAGATAGAAAATAGACAATAGGATATAAAAAATAACTTTGACTGTAAAAAAATTAGTTTGGGTTTGGTTGCTTTTTGTCAGTTTGTCAGGAGGGGGTAAACGAACTTTTTAAAGTTGGCTTATCAATTGAAAAATTCAGTGGATTTTGGCAATGAATTGTTTAAAAGAAACCAATAGCTAACATCAAATGGACAACAATTAAAAATGTGAAAAATAATTTGTAATTTAAAAGCCTGACATTTAGTGACTTTTGTGAATTCTCTTGGTAAAACTCCTATGTAGGTGTACATGCTGCATTAAATCTAATGTAACAAAAACACATAAAATCCCTTACTCGTGGAAAAAAATTTTTTGGGGGGTAGGTAGTGTTAGCAAAATTATATCTGCCAAAAGATATTGAAAAAATCAACCTAAAAAACTATAACAACATGTACAAATACAAGAGTTTTACAAAATAGAGTTTTAAAATGTGTTCTAGAATTGAGAAAATTTTGTGAAATGTGTAAAAACAAAATTCCAATAGATTTTCTGACACTTTTAATTGAAATATTATTTGAAAAGACTCACATTTTTCTCAATTCACTAAAGACCACTTCAAGCTCAATTTTTTCAACATTATTATTACAAAGAAAGTTGTTTTAAATTTTAATGAAGGTCGATTATGATCAAACTGTGATGGGTGAATTGAAGGTAATGTTTTTGAAAAGTTGTGTACAAATAAAAAAAAAATGGAATCTAGAATTTTAATATTTCCAAAAATTGATATGTATGATATGGTTAGGGTAAAGCAACATGCCACACAGTTTATCATTGTCTGCTCTTAATTTGAATGTCTGAAGGGACATATGCTTCAGGTATCTGTCACTCTGTAACCTGTAATTATTCAGATAACTGTAAGAAATATGGGTTTGTTTTACAAGGGATGTTCTATCATAGATGTGACAGATTTAGCATAACTCCCTACAGATTGTTAATTTTTTTTTTTGTGTACATGTAAGCATCTTCATGGCCACTAAGTGAAATTAATCACAGTTTATGAAAGGTAGCATCAGAATACTGTGGATATGAAATAAATAAGAAGTACTAACTATAATCATGATAATTTTGACTTTTAATTGTCTGAATCAGTTTTGTTTTCTGTATCAGCTGATCAGAGCACACCTGAGAGTTTTTTAAGTAGTAAAGTACACACTTAGCTCCCATGAAGATGTTAACATTGATGTATGTTGATCATTCTTCACCATCCATTGCTCTTCCCAGTCTCTGTCTGCTTTGGTTTTATCTTTATTTTTATAAGTTTCATTATCTTTGTTTGCTAGGCTGGTGTTAGATTCTGGTTAGATTCAGGTCTTGATTTCTGTCATGTCATGGTTCTTTACTTGATGAGGATTTGATGCAAAATAAGTTAGCATTGGGTACGGATTCTAAATTTGTATTTAGTAGTAGGCTGTGCAGGCATATTTGGAAACTTTCTAGCATGTTAAAGCTTCATTGTGGATATGGTGAGGAATTTATTTTTTGGTACTCGAAGACAAAAGTTCAAATTTGCTGATTTTGATTGCTACCAGTTCTGAAGTTAGTCAAGTGTGGTATTGAGCTGTTTTGATGGTATTTTTGTGTCTGTGTAAGGAATTTATAATAGGATTCTTTTGGAGAGAAAAACTGTTACCACAGAAAAAGATCCTGTGAGTGTTGTTGCAAACAGATAATCCAGTAGGCTAGGGAATAAGGCACCAACACACTGACTCTTAAGAGTAAAATATCTGGGAATAGCATTGGATATGGTCCTGAAAGAAAAATCGCAGGTGCATCTTGCACAAGATCCTGTATTGACAATGGAAGCAGTATCATCAGAGCAGGAGGATAAACAATCGTTGCATAAACATAAAAACGCGAGATTTTTTGATAATGGAAGACAAAAGAAGCTGTGCAGCTGTTCAAAGGTAGGTTTTTTATTTGTTTGTTGCTGTATATGTATGTACTGCATATTGTTGTTGTGGTTGTAATAGATAAAGAGTAGGTAATTGTGAGACAATTTTAAAACCGTGTGGAAAACTTCATTCCTGTACAATATTTTATGAACAATCCAGCTGCCTTATTTTGACACCAAGCACCAAGGATCACTATGTTGATCTTATTTTGATGGTGTGTTTCTCTTTATTCCTCTTTTTATCATTTGGTATCTTCTGCCAAGAATGATTGTATTCTGTTTCTTTATATTGAGATAAAATCAGTTTGAATCTTTCCTTTTTTGCCCTTATTGCATACCTTCTTAAAGGCTTTCTGTAAATAAAATTGATAGGTATTTACCTATGAAGCTTTGTTTGAAAGCAAATTTCAAGTCTGTCATTTATGAAAACAATGTTACACATCTTTACCTAATGGATGCCACCATATTCAGTTTTCTTAGAGAAGAGGTATATCTGCAACAAAAACTTTTGAGGAATAGACATATACAAATATCATATTCATAAAAAAACATCTTGTCTCTACAAGAACCCCCTTGTCCAAAAATGACCCCCCCCCCCCATAAAAAAAACTTCATGTTAATGAGCGACTCTACTTTATTTGGCTGAAGTTAAAAAAAACAACTCGCTGAATATTCAATTTTACTAAAATTTTGATTATTCTAATTTTGATAAAAATCCATCTTGAACTCAAAGTGGTCAAATATTTAGCATTTTCTAAGTACCCTAGATGATAGATAGTGATGTTTTGGTAAAAACAATAAAACTCATTGAAACAGAAAGTTTAACAACTTTTCATAAGATTATTATGATAATTTTTCATTTCCAATTTATTCAATAAAGCAACGTTTGAGCAGGGAAAAAAAAAACCAAAGACTTAATTTTTAAAAAAATTGAATACACATGATGAAGACGTGCACTTTCTGGTTGAGAAGTGGAATAGTACTCATGTCATCATCTTGGGTAAGTAAATCTGCAATCGAAAGGCACACCATATTCTTGTGATATAAAGCACATAGATTAATTTCTTAACAAGTTTCACAGCACTATTTAATAGTTTAATAGTTGTTTTGAATTGAATTTTTTTTTTTTAATAACAAATGTGTACTTTATTGAAACAGACTTTGGTGAAGTCAGAACCAAGATGTCTCAACCTTTCCACTGCTTGGCCTTATTACTGGTAGGTTTTCTATGTTGAGTGTTGTCTTACTTACATTAGATCTCAATGTTGAAAAGGATATAGTGAATACAACAACACATGTATGGGTAGTCTTAAATGCTTGCGCAATCAGTGACTTGTTGCTAACTGATATTGTAAAAAATATATATTAAATTTGTGACATGAAGGGAGATATTGCTTACTCTAAAAAAGTGTAAAGTTACATCTGAATATATGGGGGGAAAACTTCCTATGTGACAAACAGAAAAAGCAAAGACAACTGAATCTAGGATATATTTAAATTGTTTAATTGTATTCTTTAAAGCATAAAATAAGAATGTTTTGTTACCCTCTTGTGCTTTCTATGTGTATAAATAGGTGTTTGTGAATTATAACACAAGAACTGTTGGACTAATTAACATTGATATTCAGAATTATCAGACTTGGCATACCTCTTTAGTGTTGTAAAAAGTCAAATCCTTATTCATAACCAAAGTTATTGGTGAACAATTTTAAGATATTTGATGATACCAATATTGGTAGATACAGCTCAAATTTTAAATGCTTATTTACAAAACAACACAGTAACACACAGCACAATTATATATATTGACATAGCCATAGTATTTCAATGTATAATTTGGTTAAAGGTACTACCTTGGTGATGTAAGAATATTTCTATAGAGGATGTTTGCTTGGCAGTGCACTTGTTTAATTTGTTTAAAAAAATATTGAAATTTTTCTCAGTGTTGGATATAATAATAGATCTTTGTGATGTTAGTAGATTGGAACTTTCAGTTGTAGTTGCTTTTCAATGGAGGTATAAATTAGTGAGCATTTGTTCAAAATTGCAGATTTATTTCATTTGAAAAGATTTTATTGTAAAGGAAGTAAATAAGGATGGTGCAGAGAGTGAATTTCTTTTATATCCATTTAATTCAGTGAAATAAATGTTATTCACATAATTTTATTGTTATTTTTTTTTTATAGTTTCAGACGAACGAATGAAATGGACAGCTTTTGAGTTAAAAGAAGTCCGAACATATTTTGCAAGTTATTTTGATGGAACAGCACAGCGCCGTTGTCCTGGTATTAAGGAATGCCAGGAAGCTATATTTCAGAGTAGATTACATAATGGAACTTTACATAGACGGAAATGGGCGTCCATCAAAAAGAAAGTGTCTTACCTGATGCATTCAGTGCAGAAGTGAACACCAGATAATAGATCTCAAATTAGCAGGATGTGACAGTTTCTAGTTTCTTTTTGAACTCAAGTGATATTTTGGCTGTTTTCATGATTTGTTCTGGAGAAATTTTCCTTGGTTCATTATTTAGATGGTTCTTACATCTGATGACATCAAACATAAGTAATTAATTGTAATGAAGAAAAACCTTGCATGTATATACAGTTTTTCTGTGTTTAAAATCATTGTGAAATGAGTTTGGGGCTACCTTTTGTATTTGAAGAAAAAAGTTGGATGCATTTTCTGTGTTTATCAACGCTGTGTAATCAATTGTTTTTGTAATTGATAGAAAAAAGGTGGTATCTTTCAATCTTAACATTAAGTGTACATTCAAGTCAGATGAGGTGGTAAATTGAAGTTAAATTGTTCAATCTATTTCACCTTTTGTTTTGATTTTCATTTGCTCTCTTTCTACATTTAAGTCAGATGGGATGGTAAATTAAGTTAAATTGTTCAATCTAATTTACCTTTTGTTTTGATTTTCATTTCCTCTGTTTCTGGGCTGTGTCTTTCTGTGTTTATCTCTTGTGTATCGTCTTGATATCATGCCGATTGTTCTCCTCTAAAGAAGGGGCCTCTGATCTCTTTACCAGGTAAAGGATTATCTCCCAAGGATCCTGCGCCAGGCGACCAACCAACGCTAGGTCCCAGCTCTGCTGACAAAGAACCAGTTTCGAGACAACAGGAAACATTTTCATGTGTGTTCTGTTCTACAACCTGCAACAACCGAGAAAACTTAAAAAGACATGTAGAAATCAATCATAATAATCCTTTTGAAACGTACCTCCACTATTGTGAATATTGTGGCAGGGGATTTAAGTCAAAGGAAGGGTTTGTGCTGCACACGAGAATGTTCCACACAGAGACAGAGAAATTTCCTCAGTGTCAAATCTGTGGAAAACGCTTTCACTGTGCTTCCTCATATAAAACGCACATGTATAGCCACTCCGGACAAAAGAGATATAAATGTCTAAAGTGTCACAGGTCTTACAAGAATAAAGTAACATGGACAAAACATGTCTGTAGGAGATAGAAAATGAAGGAGAAATGGACACAGTTTCTTTATTTGTCATGAATTGTTTCATGTTTGTATGTTGTTGTTTTGTTGTTTCTTTTAGAATGGCAAATGTCATTGTATGATTTCGTTAAGATTCTCATTGATGATAAATTTTTGAGGTTGAAATAAACTTTTTTGTATTGATTGTCGTATTTTATTTTCGTTGAACTCAGACAGGGACTGCTGGATGCCAATAAATGATTTCAAACTAACCAATTGAAATATATTCACAATTTCTCACACAACACATAAGTTGATAAGTCGGTTCACAACTGAATTTTAATTTCTTCTAGGTTCGGTGCAATTGGTATCCGACGTTTCTCAATTCCACGCCCTTCAACATCAACAATACCTTTCTGCCTCTGTTGGATTCGACGAGTATCGCAACAGAAAAATTCTGTCTGGCAAGAACCCACGTCAATGCAATTCATGCGGGAAGTTTTTCGGCTCGCATTCCAGTTTGCATCGTCACAAACAAATGTACCATTCTAATAAAGAACTGCCTCAGTGCAACATTTGTGGGAAAAGGTTTTCCAGTTTGTCAAATCTTGGAGTCCACAAAATATCTCATACCAACGCCCGACCGTTTAAGTGTAACCAGTGTTCAAAGACTTACAAATATAAACATGATTTGAAAAATCATCGATGTAAAGTCTTAGAGCAGACTATCTGACCAATGCACTGATGTATAAATGAAGTAACCTGCAAAATGTATTCTTATTTTTATTAAAAGTATCATCTTGCTAAAGGCATTCTTTTTGAACATGGTATCTGGCATTTGCAAATGCAATTATTCTTTGAGCCATCGTCAATATGTTTGAAGTAAATGATCAGTTGTCGGATAGCCCATATCTGGAATTGTTTTCTCTCTAGAATTTGTAGTGGATGTTTTCGAGTTTTAGTTCTTCTCTCTTCCCCCAGTTTGTCGTTAGTAAAGGTGTTTGTAATAAGCCATATAATAATACTAAACGGTCCTTTAATTGCTTGTAGGTCAAGCAAATGAAGGCATTGAGGACTTGGATATGCATGTTTCACCTAGTAAAGGTTTGAACTCTGCAGATCAGGATGATAGCCTTTGGGAATCAAGTGTACCGTCGTACCAAATTGAGAGGTCTATCGTCAGTAGCATATACAGCCATCCCTGTCGCATATGTCATGAGTCTTTTGGTTCTTCTTCAAGCCTTTGGCGGCATAAGAGATTAAGACATTCCGAGAAGAAATTGCCGCAGTGTCGGTACTGTGATAAGAAATTCACAGATTCGCATAATTTGAAAACTCATGAGATTTCGCATACCAACGAAAGGCAGTACGTCTGTGTGTCATGCAAGAAAGCTTATAAGTATAAACAGGATTTAAAGAACCATCGGTGTAAAAATATGGAGCAACCCCTGTAACCAATGTACTGTATCAAAAGGATGAAGAAGACTACCCATTTTATTCTTATTTATACTAATATATAAACTTTAACAGAAGACACTTATGTCCAAATTATCAGTTGTCTTATGCTTTGTGGACCATTTTTTTTTTTTGGCGACTACGCTTTCGAAATAAACTTGTGCGTATATATTTCAACACGTTAATTTGTTTGGGGCTAAACTTTAAATCATTTAAGACTTGATATACATGTACGTAACGCCTACCAAAGTGACCAGTATTACCAATGTAAGAGACATGTTGTCTGTAGTTCATCCTGAAAATCCTGCAGCCTCTGCTTAGGCACTGCATTTAATTCTAAGGCGATGCATCATAAAAATCAACATAATGTTGATGTACTGCGTTGAAAGGTTAACCGAATTTCGTAGTCTACAAAGAAGTCGTTGGCACCAAAGCTCACAAAAATTACACTGAAGTTAAAGTAGTTTGCGTGTGAAATGCTTGTAAGACAACTTGCCCTAAAATGCGCCCTCATTCTTCAATGTTGTCTTTGTAGGAATTTTGAAATCGCACATAGAACACACCTGTGTTGAAATAGTGACGATTTAAATTTTTACCGGGTTTGTAGTTGAAAAATTCAAACACGGTCAAATATATTATCTTCATCCCAATTTACATGCAAACTAACTACATGTGAAGAACTGTGAAATTTTTAATTTGTGGAATATTTAACGTTATATCAAATGGAATCTCTTAAACTGTTCTTAAAATAAAATTACCTGTTGTATAATTAGCTTATGTTTTTCCTTTTGAAGAATTTTTCACGTATTCCCTTTTGTAGTTTCACGAAGCTTATACGTATGGAAGTTTTTTGTTCGCTATCATGTAATTTTTCATATTCTTGACAATGGTTGGTGTTGAATGTGATCTGTGCAATGTAAATTCTGGTTCACATTTTGGAGATTTTTTTTCTAACTTTTAAAAAAAAACTCAATTGGGTATTTTTCATTTAAGGATCTAAGTTTCCACCAAGGCAACGAGTTAACATCGCATTTGGAGTCGAACGCGGGCATCTGTCATTGTTTGGTAGGAGAGGGAGTAAAGTGGAGCAGAGTGTCAGTTGGTGTTCTTTGTGTTCCAAACAGTTTTCATGTGCCTCCAGTTTGAGGCGTCATCGGGATATTTTCCATACGGATAAGGAATTGCCATCGTGTACAATTTGTGGAAAGAAATGTTCTACTTCGTATAGTTTGGCAATTCATATACGGTCACACACTAACATTCGACAGTTTGTTTGTCCTATATGCCAAAAAAGTTACAAACATAAAAAAGATCTTCAGAGGCATAGATTCTATACATGTGATGCTACAGTTTCTGAGAAATAATTTATTGTTTGTTTTAATGTGCTTTTTTCGTAATTGATGTGTGTGATATTTTTTTTAAATCTATTTATTTGTTTGGATCAAAAAGGTACAGAAATTACCTTTTCTATAATAAATATGTGTAGATTCTGTTTTTGCTGTTGTTTAAGTAGAAATTAAATGTTAATGGCCACAGTGTATTAGAGGAACAAAGACGCTACATTTTGATTTTTTTCTCTATATTTAGATGGGAAAACGCATGGATTACAGTTACAAAATCAAGGAATGTTCTCCTTTCCTTCATATTCCTTGATGCAGCAATCGTTTATAAGGCAGATGCAAGTGAATGGGGAAAGACATAACTGTGACGTTTGCGAGAAATCATTTAGTTCAGTTTATAGTCTTGGTCGCCATAAACAAATGTTTCACGTGCAAGGAAAAACAAACTGTTGCAGGGAATGTGGAAAATCGTTTTTTAACTCATATCTGCTGAAAAGACACTTGCTCTCGCACTCATCTGACAGACCATTTATATGCCCAGTTTGTGGGAAAACATACAAGTACAAGCATGATCTTAAAAACCACTGCCTTGCCCACGCCAACTGAAGACATCCTGCGTGTTGTGTTATTGTTTTATGTAAAATTCCTGGTCATTTTGTTAGTGACCGCAAGTAGTGTTTTTATTTTTGTGCTTGAAACTTGCTAAGATGTGGTGGCTTTGGATGGTTAGTTTTATATCACTGACAGTCAGAATCATTGAACTCTCCAGGACTTCCTAACAAAATGGTTTTTTACTTTTAGGAAATGTCAGTTCTGCCGAAAAAGTTGGCGTGTTCCTTGGGACAGGTTTAAAGAGGACGATGAAGTGTTCCGAGAGGGGAAACATGTACTTTGAAGAGTGCAAATTTTGTGGAAAGGGTTTTCAGTCTCGATACGGCTATGAATCTCATATCAAGGTGTACCATTCTGACACACAATCTCTACAAAAGTGTCATATTTGCGGAAAACCGTTTGTGAATCGCGCCAATTTGTTGGTGCATTTAGCATCACACACGAATAATCGACCGTTCAAATGTGATGTGTGCCAAAACACTTACAAGTTGAAACATCATCTGAAAGGTCATAGGTGTTCTGGTATGAAGAAATAGAAGGATCGACATGGAATGATTGAATTTCACGTTTCGAGTGTACGTTGTTTTGATCCGTTTGCTTATGTATAAAGAAAATTCATCGATTTTAAATTTTTTGTTGGAAAACATCTAGTTTGAAAAACAAGTTGATTACTCTCTTAAAAAACATGGTTCTTTATTGAGGCAGAATTGCGATGAGTTGTGTTGTTATTTCCAGGTCAATATAGTATTGCTAATTTGACACACTTTGTCTTTAAGTTATGATTTTCTTCTTTTAGGGACGCCAATGGTATTGAACAAAAAGTCCTCTTCAAACACAAGAGTTGGTGTAGAGAGTTCTCAGTTTTTGCCCATTAATCCAGATTTCCGGTCACCGTTTTATTCTGTTGATCCGCTGGATGTTTCTATTGTAAAGAGTTGTGAACAATGTGGAAGACAGTTTCGATCTACGCAAGGCTATCGACGACATATTCAAATGTACCATTCGGACAGACCGTTTCCACAGTGTAAACTTTGTGGAAAGCATTTTGCGAGTCCGCATAATTTAAAGATCCATCACGCTTCACATACAAATTTGAGGCCGTACAAGTGCGAGATATGTCAAAATACTTATAAATTAAAACATCACTTGAAAGATCACAAGTGTATTGGAAAAACTAAGCCACCTTAAGAGAATTAATACTCGCATATTGCTAAAGACAATAGCTTACGAGTGATTCACCTTTTGTACTCCATTTTGTTAGCAATATATTAGGTAGTGTGTTCGTTGAGATTCTCGGCTGCAAATAAATTTAAAATATAACTCCATTTTTGTCTTTTTTCTTATTACATAATTGATATCAGTTTTGAATTTGCAAAATGAAACTATTTGTATAGTTCTTCCATGATAGGACACTTCTTTTTTTAAATGACGGGTACACCAGTTAAGCTAATTTTGGTTTTGTTTACTAATGGTGGAGGTCGCGTATTTACGGTTACATCAGGGTTAATACGAATCCATCAAGATCTTTTATTCTTGCAATTGCAGAAAAAGATACTACATCATCAAAAGGACCTTTGGAATTTTTGCAGAACGTATTTGGAAGACCAAGGCCACCTTTTCAAGGATCAGAGGCTATGAACAAACCCCAGTCATCACTCACCAGTTACAATATAAATGGAGAACCTCGATTACAAAGCCAACAAATAAAACACTTTTATCGCCCTATAAACCCTTCCATGTTAAGTCC
Source organism: Magallana nippona (assembly GCA_033439105.1). NCBI lineage: Eukaryota > Metazoa > Mollusca > Bivalvia > Ostreida > Ostreidae > Magallana > Magallana nippona. The sequence goes on along the minus strand of CM065926.1, from coordinate 60,704,111 downwards.
GCCATTATCATTTAGATCTCCAAGACCCCGTGCACCTAGACCAGAAATTGTTGCAAGAAGTCGCGAGGACTTCGAGGCTATGGAGAAAGCAGGACTGAAGCACAGACTTGTGCACATATTAGACGGCAAGGATACAAGGAATTGTAAGATGTGCGAATCAATGGGAATTCGAACGGGGACGCGGATTGTACGGTCGTACTACATGTGTGAAGCATGTGCGGTTCCATTGTGTAGGCCGCAAAGAAGGGACTGCTTTATACAGTATCATAATATGGTTGGCTACTGTGGACCGTTAGAAGACATGGGGAATAACGCGCCTTAGCTATACTGTACTGACTGTGAGCCTACACGATAAACTTGATATTTAATTTGATTGTTTTTCCTTTCTGTAAATACGTTTTGTTTACAAAAAAATGCGATTGTACCGTATATCCAGTAATTTTCGCGACGATCCAATTCTCGTTTTTTTCACAATCGCTTTTACATCCTAAAATATTAAATACGCAGAAATTATATCCGCCATTGTTTGCTTCAAAAACTTTTTAAATCGCGAAAAATGACTGACGCAAATTAATAAAGTTACGCAATTTCCCAATTTTCGCAAACTTTGTGACATGCGAAAATAACCGGATATACGGTATTTCGTTTTTCATTTCTATAAAAGGTTATGATAAGTCAAAAGTGTTCATTGTTTGTTATGAAAACAGAAACATATGTTAGTAGTTGTACGGTAGTGGCTCGTTAATTTACATCTTTGAAAACTTTGGATCCAAGAAACTCAAAGTATAAAGATATGTTCATAAATATTAAACTATAGACTCTGAATTCTCAAGGAATGAGGAAAACATTATATACCGTATGATAAATGAGTCACCCTGTTTGTCGATATTTATACTGTTTAAATGTTTGGTTTGGTGTCTGTTTAAAAGCTAGTGGTTGTTTCTAGTTAATTATCAATCTGGAAGTATTTGTGGGTCCTATAGTTTAAAAACGAAATAACACTGATTCGACAAAAAAATACTAAGGGAATCTTTTCATGTTTCAGTTCAGAGACACTATAAGAAAAGGACTACAGTCGCCCTTTCTACGAATATGGATGGAGAACCTACTTTTCATCGTCTTGTACTCAATCCAGGGAATGTAAAACGGAATTGTGTCTACTGCAGACAAATGGGTTTTCGCTTTGCTTGTGGAAATTCTAAAACGTCTTACTATCGTTGTGAGGAATGTCAGGTTTCACTCTGTAGGATATCTGTGAGTGATTGTTTCTATCGATGGCACGAGAATATGAAAAAGTCCGCACCGTGCCATACTGATTGATGTATTAGACTGTTTCTAGTGGGTACTCTTGTTAAGCGTCTAGTGTACAGTGTGCTCCGTATCCAAGGATTGATTCTTCTCTATCTTTTTTCCTTGTTCTTGTGTAATGTAGATGGATGAATTGTCAGATGGAATGGGTAATATTTTTCTTTTGATATTTCAGTCGGAGAGTTGCAACCAAACCAACCTAAGGACACGGTTAAACGAGCAGTCGTTGCGTCAGTCCTTCAGACTTTGCCAGATGGCGTTACCCGATACCATAATTTTGAACCTGGATATAGTAAAAAGATGTGCATCGTCTGTAGGGAAACTGGTGCACGTTTTGCATGTGGAAAAGTTCGATCTTCGAACTACCGATGTGATGTTTGCCAGTTGGCTTTCTGCCGCGTTAGCGTCAGTGATTGTTTTTATAAGTGGCACAAAAGACTAGATGGGATTGACCTTTCCACGTTGTCCAGTGTTCATTTAAATTGACGACGTTTTTTACGATATTACAAAATTCTATGCGCTTACGTCTTATAAATCATGAAAGAAGGGTTTGCATTCGATTTTGTTTTAGATCATTGTTGTAAGTTAAGTGCAGGAAACCTTGGTGTTTTGAGGGAGTCTTATCAGACTATGAAGACTGAGACAACTTTAGAAAGTTTGATAATTAGTGTATCTTGAATGTGATTTTATATAGGAATACAAAAATGCTTTCACATTTCAGTATCTACAAATGTTGAAGCTTACCCTAGAGGAAGGCAAAGACAGTCGAAATTCGAAGCAATAAAAGAAGTCACAAACGAAAATACGTTGGTTTACCATCAACTCGTTCCCCACCCAGGTTATATGAAAAAGACCTGCGCCTACTGTCGAGATCATGGTGTTCGCTTCGCTTCAGGGTGTCCCAAGACATCCTACTACCGCTGTGACCTATGCCAGGTGGCGCTCTGTAGACCCTCAGTTAGTGACTGCTTTATTAATTGGCATAAGGAAAGAAAAGATGGGAAATTATATATACCGCCGTTCTAGATATATCGCGGTGTCCAGATGAATCACAAGGCTTACCTTTTTAGGAAAGATAAAACACATGGTTCTGTTGAGTTAACATTTGTTTTTAATTTTGTAATGTTGTTTGTTTCTTGTCCTATAAGACATCGTCCATGTGAATGTTTTCGAAGGTAAATATTTTGTTTGATTCTTTTTCCACTCCTTTAGAAATTTTTTAAAATATTTGATACTACAGTAGTAGGTTTTCATGAACTTTAAAAACTGTTTAATGGTGTGTATGAGCAAACATTCTTTCACCTCCCCTCTTTGCATAAAGAATTGAATTTCTTGTTGATTTTTCGATATAAAAATACGTAATCTTTGAAATGCTATAACTGTTTTAATTGTTTATTCAATTAAGATATTGTTTGATTAATTTCAGCATTTATTTTAAATGTAACTCGTTAAATTCATATCGGACATAACATGCTACACTACTTGTATTTCATTAGTCGTGTTTATGTTTAATGATATAAATGGAATTTTGTATTTATGTTGACGTTTCTATAATATCGAATATTTTCTACTGTATATATATGTGATTAATGTATTGTAACTTTTTTTTTTTAATTTTGCAATAAAATGTGTATCCTTTTTTAAAAAGAATATTGTTTGAAATCAGACTGAACATAGTTTTGTTTATAAAGCGACTTCAATTCAGTTGGGGAAAGTTGTCTTAAGTACATTTGAGGTTGAACTCGATTCATTCATGACTATTGAACTATGCGGTGGAGATTTTCCTGGTCTATATGCATTCCAAGATTTTCCGGTTGACATACCTTGAATAAAGAAACGACACCTGGTTATTTATGTGGTGAACTACAATATGCTGACTTCGCTCGATTTCATTTTTTTTTTGTTGATTAGAAGAACTAGTAAATATTATTTTGTCACAGAATTTAAAAGAAGGGCCAATCACCGAAAATCATTAAACGTCATTCCTCTCTTTGTAGCAGTGTTTCCTTTCGGTGTTGTAAACCGACAACTGGGGTCAGTTGCTCTTGGCTACAGATTTCCCAGAACCCGAACAACCTGTGGCAGCACCCGGTCTCGACCACCAGTCGCAATAGTTGAAGGAGAAAACAACCCTACTCTCACTTTGATACAGAGTAAAGAAGGGAGGTACATGTTGTTCACGAAGGAGGAGTCGGAGGAACCTGTCAAGCATTTCTTGGTGGCCAATACAGGATACTCTCTTCGTGTCTGTCAGTATTGTAAGCTGAAAGGTGATAAATTCGCCAATGGGAACACAAGACAGACATACTACAAATGCGATGCTTGTGGGGTACATCTCTGTAGACCGCAGATTAGGGACTGCTTCGTGAATTACCACCACTTAAAATTTGCGAATGATTCATAAATGTAAGCATACGGGTGATAGAGACTAGAAGATTTTGAAATCAAGACATTTTCCTAATTTTCAAGTGATTAAATTTTGAAATAAAGGACAATACAATAGTGATAGCTGGATGTTTTTCTTTATGCATCGACTTGTCTTGAACTATTTCTCTGTGATTTTATGTAATTGTTTTTGCTGTGTTAGTTAATTGCAGATGTAGATAATAAATCTCAAACTTTGAGGCGTGTCATCTTTTTGGTATCTTTCACTAGTCAGACGATGTGTGAATTTTTATGGCATTTCGATTATTTTGGTATCAAGTTAAATGCATGTTTATAGTGATGTATAATGTTATATTCTAGCTTTTTAAAGCATTTCGATTATTTTTGTATCAAGTTAAATGCATGTTTATAGTGATGTTTACTTTTATAATTCATTTCGAACATGTGCGTCTTTAAAAGAAGCCCGATGGGTGTCCATTCATTTTGGCGTAGCATTAGTAACTTGAGAAGTTGTCTAGTTAATGAAGACAGCATGGTGTATTGTCTCGACATCATGTTATCGTCAGAGTGATAAATATAAACTACCCAGAACCTATTTTCCATTTTCTTTAGGTAAAGTTCAAAGATTAGACGGAAAAGTCCAAAGATTAGACAAACGATTGACAGAGGCTGCTGCCATGAAAAAGGGAGTTGTTGAAGCGCCAATGCTTAAAACCGTCACTACAAACTTAGAAGGTCAGTGTGAACTCTACACAATGGAGGGAAGTAGACTGATAAGGCATACCCTCAAGTCAATGCCAGCAAGGAAAGTGTGTGCATACTGTAAATTCACTGGGGAGAGATTCGCCAATGGAAACATTAAACAGACCTTTTATCACTGCGACACGTGCAATGTGCCTCTTTGCAGGTTTCAATCGCGCGAGTGTTTCCTCGTTTATCACAAGCTCAAGTTTCAGGGAACCTCTTAGGGTTTTTTTTTTCATATCAGCCTTTGGCTGTTCATTGCCCATGTAGGGTTAGAATTCAGAGTTGTATAAATTCATATCAATGGTTTAGCTTACGCAAAACAATGTCTGGTTGTTTTTCTGTTTTTTGGTGGGTTTTTTTGTTTGTTTTGTTTTGATTTGGGGTTTCTTTTTGATGTTATTTTACACGTGCTGATGTTGTAACACTGTTACAAAGTATTTTCCTTCATTTCTGTTCACTTGTTATAACCTTTTGACTGATGTTTTACATCGATTCCATAGGCAAGGATGAAACTGCTTCTTTGGAATCGTCAGCCTCTGAAAGCGCCGTTCTTAACATCCTGTCCACTATGCTTTCTGAAGGAGATCCGGAGTTGGTGAGAGTAAATCGTGTGGGGAATCATACCTTGGTGCCCATTTCTTTTCGTATTCAAAGGCCGTGTGTGTACTGTAAAAAGAACAATGGACGATTTCGAGGCGGACAGGTGTGCCGGTCTTATTATGAATGTAACATTTGCCAGGTGTCCCTCTGTCGACCCCAATCCAGACCTTGCTTTTTAAAGTACCACGAGGACATGGTTGGTAAAATACCACGCAAGTGATTGAGAGTTCACACATTTGATTTCATTATACGTATGTCTAGACTTTTGTTGTCAGAAATTAAACCAACTAGTAAATGTCATTTTGCTATCATCGTTCGTTGACAAGAAATGTTTTAGGAAACATTAAATGTACAAAATTTAGATTTAGCATTGTTTTGCATTTCATTTCTGCAAATATTTGTTGTAATTTAGATGTATGTTTGAAAAATAAAAGATAAAAAAGCATTACGTTTTTCTCGATATTTCACGAAGACATGAGAATTGTAAATATGTTTCTTCGATACATAGGCTGAATTTATGCCTATCCTTAACCTTCCAACCATCGTTGAATCATCGGTACTATGACTACAGTCCAATCCAATTATATAATTTAAAGTAATGTAAAACTTGTTCAAGTGATGTCTAGCAGTTTTTTGCACTCGTTCACTATTTGGGTTAATAATGTAATGGTGTTTGCACATGTCAGTAAGATAAGTGCTTTCCGTTCGAAATCGCACAAAAACCTATGCTGACAGACAACAAACTTGGTAAACCTGAACGAGTTACCTATGAGCATGATATTTTTTAAGATGATTTTTAAGACTTGATAATGTTGACCGTTTAATATCTTAAGAACAGAACCAAACTTGTATCCTCTAGAGTAGACATGGTAGATGTCATGTATTGATTTTAACATAAATATTACCCGCATACTGTCTTAAAAAGATTGCGTGACATCATATTTGGTACACAGCTGGTTCTCTTAAGGAGGCTGGATGGTCAACAAATTAACCATCAGATCTACCAAACATTTTAAGATATGGTTTGTTTAGCTATAAACTATGATTTAGCAAAGAAAATCCATAAATTTTACCTTTTAAATTTGGGTATTTTGCTATATTTTAATGGAGAGCTCTTCTTCTAAAGAAGATCAATACAGTCTAAAAATGGCAACGACCATCGATCCCTCTTAATGAGTCGAGGATCACTGTATATTTTGAGTTTGCAAAGACAATCTCTAGTTCTTTTCTCAATTTGATAGGAGTTATTGTTCTTTGCCTGGTGCAATGCCTCAGATGTTTCTGTAATAAGCTGTTTTCTGGTGCAGAATACTTCTGATTCTTCAGCACTACATGTAACTTTCACACCAGAAAATTGATATATTACTGATATGTCAAGTGTTTGATAGCCTGATAGGGGCCTTATGTTTTTGAATGTTGTGCATAATTATCTCTCTCTTAAATGGTTGATTTGTTATCACTACGTGTGCATCTGTCTCCTTTCTATGTTGATGTATTTTCTTTATAAACATGGTGTTTGGTCGTTTACAGTAAAAAGACAACTATTTAGTCATCTTTTCCAATGACGGATTTTGCGTTGATAAAATGAATCATAACATTCAAACCTGGAATACTTGCAGGTAATCAAAATTTCTACATCAATTTTCACGATGATTCATCGCAGACGAAGGTACGAAGTATAAACGACCATTCAATCGTTATCATCAAGAGTAGGAAGGACAGTTCCTTCCAAGAAATTCATCCATACAAACGTTTTGGCGGGAAACGCTTTCCTTGCAAATACTGTACCATCCACGGCGTGAGGGCGCCCATATCGGGCCGGATCTTGAGATCATATCACGGCTGCCAAGCGTGCGGCGTGGCCCTGTGTAGGAACGCAGACAGGAACTGCTTCTTCAACTATCACAATGAGGTTCTTCTGAACAGTGAGGAAGATGACCGATACATCTCGGAGTACAAACTTTACCCTAAATAAGACTATTGTCTCATGTCATATTTTAAGGACTATCATTTACACATTGATTTATTTTTCTTTTTTTACTTTTTTAAGTACCTTGGCCTTTCTTTGTATTATTTGCTTGTTTATTTGAATACTATCGACATCATTAGTTACCCGATTGGTGATCGTATTCTACGTGAGTTCGTTAAATGTTCCACTTACATCGAGTCACTTGTTCGTTCGTTGTAAATCCTTCTACGTTCAATGGTTGTTGGCACTTTTTTTATGGTCTACAATGTAAGACTTTTTTCCACGTCTGACTCCATCTCTTTTTGAAAAGCAGAACCTCTCATTGTATAATCTTGTATGTAAGAGTTGTCTCGCCTTTCAAACTGGGTTTGCACAGTAATGAATCCAACCTCGGCGGTTTCCGGATGAACTGCATGGTAGTGAAAAAACCCATCCAGGGGCTTTGTATGCGTTGTAATTGTTCCGGTAATTTAGAGCCCCCAACATGTTTAGGAATGAATGTGTCTTTGATTGCTTTTTATTTCAAAATTCATGTATTTCAGAAGAAAAAAACTAAATTACACGAGAAACATCAATGAAGGTTGTTTTAACGGAAACACAAAATTGTTGAATGTGTTGAAATTTTTACTTTGATCTCAAAGAACGACACATTGATTATACTACACAGTCCAAAGATATCGCCTCTTGATATATCACGACTTACAAATATGAATGATATGAAAAGCAAAAAAGTGACATATCGAGATAATTTTTGACATGCTTTTATGAATAGGTTTTATTATTTTATTTGTATGTTTAATGCTAATGTCTTTTGTTGTTTTATTTTTATGATGAAAAGCTTATTACTTGTTGTTTCTACAATAAATATTGCATCTTGGTTTCATGTTCTGTTTTCAGTTATATTTTCGGAAATCACCTTACTACATAAAAGATTTAAAACTTGTGTTGTTTTACAAATGGCATCTGTAAGAAGAGTTTTGTCCAGGAAGCAGATATTATGACCCCCACAACGAGAGATGTTGCCAAGTGATAGCTCAACTTTTATCTTGTTTTTATGAAGTTTTGTTTATTTATGGTGAATATACTTATCTTTTACGAAGGAAAATTCCAAGATGTTCATTTAATGTGTTTATTTCTGGGTTGTATTGGATGATGTTGAGTTATACATGACATTTCGTAATTCGTCTTCCATTCTTTTCAAGGCTCGTTCACTGACAACGCTTCTTTTGATCCTGCTATGTTTCACCCACATCGCCTTGTCTCAACAGAGTTCAGCAAACGGAAGTATTGTGTTGTCTGCCAGAGCATGCGCAATAAGACGGCGGGAGGCTATCGCGTGCAAACTGTTTTTAAATGTAGCGTGTGCAATGTGCCGCTATGTCGGGGCAATAGAAACTGTTTTTTCATGTTTCATAAAGACATAATCGGAGATTTGTATAGTGTTTTTGGAAATTCCAGTGACAAATGAAGTCTTATTTTATGAATGCGTCTCTTTAACTCTTCTTGATTCTTGACTGTTCAATTTCCTTTTTGCTATTATTCCTTGATTTTGTCTGTTTAAATTTAACATTTAGATAGTTTACACTATGAGTAACTCTTAGATACACTGATGATATATTTGTGATCATTCAGCGTGTATTTTACTATAGAACTGACTGTTTGTTTGTAAATCAACAGGAGTTAGAAGACACCGACATCTTCCCGTATTGTATAGTAATCCACAGCACCATCTAGTTCATTGCAAAAGGAAGCGGTGTCTGAACTGTTATCTAAACAAGAAGAAGACTGTGAAGGGCTGGGACATTTTTACCTACTATAAATGTGAGCTGTGTAACGTCCCACTGTGCAAGACAAAGGACTGCTTCGAAAACTTTCACCAAAGAACCGATTCACAAGGCTACAATGAATTCCAAAATAGCCGTTGAAATACTTTTAACAGTGGGAATTTGTTTACCAAATTATTTGCAAACAGGGTGAATTTTAACACATTAACACCACGTTATCGGAGTAATCTAGTTATTTTACTGGTGAAAATATCTCCTGTGTAGATAAGTTGTGGAGTAAAAGAAATAGAGTTGAATTGTAAAGGTTTAGAAGCATGTGATGAAGAATATAGCATATGTGTCTTAGACAGGTGGTCGCTAATATATTAGGATCAAAGAAGATGGCCGAAAAAGCGTGTGAAATACCTAAAGTAGGACGGATAAGAAACTGAAGAACAAAAATTTCAATGTACATGTTTTTTTTTTTACATTTCTTTCAGAAATCCATTCTCAATTTCGTCAATGGCAATTTTCACCCATGTTCTTAATGTTAATTTTAGGAATATGGTTTTTTTTTTATCTGTATACTGTCAAATAACATGTTGTTTTATGTGTTCATATATATTTCAAAACAATAAACTAATTTCACAGGATTTTTTCCGCTAAATTAGCATTACTTTGTTATTCTTTACTTACATGTCGACATGACGCACATGCATGTTTACAAAGTTGTGACTTCGACCCCCCGAACCACTACAGAAGTTAATACAATTAGGTTGCTATTGTTTCTTTGCAAAGAATAGAAAGTTACGGGTCTCTTCTTTATTTTCTTTCCTTTTTAATAAAATATGGGCATTTACGTGGTAAAGAACCCTCCGCGGCCAATGGCCTGGATTGCCAAGCAGTGGTCGAAATTCAAAGTTGTTTCTGGTGACGTTTTATTACGAGGGAAAGAATCTAGACGTGACTTAATTAAAAAACCAATCTTAACTGTTCTGGTGCTAGACTATAAGCGGTATTGTATGCTTTATGCTCAACGAAGTAGTAAAGAGCGCATGCGCTGTATATATGTATGTGCGGTCTTAAAGGGGCAAGGTCACGATTTTTGTCAAATTCTATTTTTCTTCTTTTATTATTTACGATGCTTTGGGAATGCATTCCTAAGGATTAAATGAAATTTGACGGTCAGTCGTAGAGTTATAAGCAAGATACAGGGCTCACAATTCTTTGTCATGTAAACAAGGCTCGTGCCCTGTTGTTGTTTACAATTCAATATACCAGTAAAAAATCTTTTTCAAGCTGATTTGTCTATCTTATTCATTTTAAGCATAAATAAACAGTTCCCAACGTTTGACACATTCATTTTAGGTCCAATACTGGAATTTTCACTTCAACATTCAAAATGTAAACAAGAGTTTTGTTTACATAGCAACGAATTGTAAGCTCTGTAACTCGCTTATAACTCAACGAATGACACTCAAATTTTGGTTGCCTATTAAAAATGCCTTATTGAAGCATAGTAAACATTAAAATCGGAAAAATGATTTTTGAACAAAATCGTGACCATGCCCTTTTAAAGCTTGATGAGAAAAGCTACTTTTCGTTAAAGTTGGACGTGCATTCTTTATGCCTAAAGCGGCTTGAAAAACCACTTATTATTATCACTACAGCTAATTCTCATTTTTTTCAAACATCCTTTCCTGTTTATATGTTGCAACGTGAGGATGCATTCTACATGTTATACTAGAGGTGGGATACGACAAGTACTCGTATCAAATTGTAAAGTGAAATCTCTATTCATTTTAAGATGACGCAGAATGGTTTTGTTTTTTTAGATTTTCCATTCCTTCCTCCTATCCGTCCCCAAAAGAACCCTATGAAGAACACCCGGCCCTTCGGGGGGCACGTTCCCGCCAAAATTACCCAGGAGGAGACTCAATCAGGAAGAAGACCTTGCCAGCTGTGTAAGACAAAAGGGGAGAGAACTCCGAATGGTGGAGCTGTGATGACGCGGTACAAGTGTACGGAGTGTCAGGTGCCCCTGTGTTCCGGAGACAGACGCCATTGTTTCTATGTATATCACAGGGACATGTTCCACACAATGGCGTTGTCTGGAGCTGGTGAACAGCGTTCAACGTCGTATTCCATTTCCAGTCAACCAGAGTTAAACCCCTTTAGAAAACAGAACTACCAACCTTGAAGTACATATGCCTCTTATAAAGAAACACCATTTATATATACTATCCATTTTATGTAATAATTATCATCACGATTTAAACTTTTTTAGAAGTTCGATTATGCTGCAATGAAGTATGTATGATAGATAATCAGTCACGTGATGTTTAACTTACTTGTAGACAAGCCATATTCCTGATTTTACGCTAGTCATGATTAAAATTAATATGTGTCCACATGTTTTTGCAATGACATTACGGTTGCACATTGGAATGCTCAATGAAATGTTTTGATGTTTTTCGTTTTAGAATTAAAGTTTTCATGAAATTCTTGTTTTGTTTTCATCGATGCTGTTTTGAAATCTTATTTTCTATTAAATCATGAAAGAATCATTGAAAAATATTGATAAGACCTTTTTTCGTTTCATTTCTAAATGATGAACAAAAGTTGTTTACCCTTTATTTTAAAGATATTTTGTAACTGTTAATAAATTTATTGACTGTATATTTTAAAAAAAAATATTAATACTCCGAAGTAAATTTAGAGACAGTGTGTTTTTGAATTCTTTCTATGAATTCTGAAAGCTTTAAAATACTTATTTAAGCCTATCCTTCAGTGTAAATTGTACTTGACGAAGTTAATGATTTATCGTAAAATATTACTTTAATATTACTTTCAATTCAACATAAGGCAAATCATTTAGGAACTGGAATCAATATTAAGATGTGATCTTGAAAGTGACCGTCATTTTCCTACCTTAACTCTTCCTGTGTAAGATTTAATGAAATATCTAGTTTGGGGCACTATATTATGTTATATCCTGAACATTGCAATATTTATATTCAAACTCTTGAGTTTAGACTTTGAATGGATATTGATTTTTTTTTTTCCATTCACGTAGATATATAAATAAGAATTTTATTTATTCTTTCCATCTGACGTATATAAATTTAAATGTAAAATAAATTTCTATATTTAACATTTAACGCTTTCATATTTCATATTATACTGGTAATTGCTTACGTCAAAACACAGTTTTAAATGTCAACCACTTTTGATGATGAATGTTTCATGATAACTGCAGATATTCTATTTAAATTAAATGACGAGCTTAAAAATATATGCAGCGGCAAGATTTTTAAACAAAACGCGAACACAAAAGAAAAAAAAAACCATTTGACTGGCGCAGAACTTTGGATTGGCAATGAAGAAGTTGGTCATGTTCTAAAGAAGTTAGATGATACTAATTAAAATTTTAGAGTTTCCATCTTCAGTAATTGATTGGGCATATTGTAAACCATACGGCCAGTGCTCTTTTTTTAAAGATAATGTTAGCAATGAAAAAGATGTATCGAACAATACATTTTAAATGGTGCTATATTTCATTCGGTATTCAAACGTTTTACTCTTAACGTTTTTAAATATTTGTGTTCCAGATCACCCATTCCAATTGCAACCATCGCGCCAATTTGTGTGTCACGTGTGCGGGAAAGGTTTCAAGTTGAGGCATCATCTGAAGGAACATGTGCGTATCCATTCCGGGGAAACACCCTACCAATGCAGTGCGTGTGGGAAAAAGTTCACTCACTCGGGAAACTACAGCAGACACATCACGCATCCGAACTTCTGTCCTCGGAAACCCAAACTATGACGTCATATTACATGTTCTAATGTATACGTACATATGAATGAATGAGATAATTCTAATAATGTAATAGAGAGAGAGAGAGAGAGAGAGAGAGAGAGAAACTCGCATTTGTGTAAAATGAGTTATCAGTCCGTCCTCCCAATTAAAAAATTGTTAAACTTGGAATCTAATGCACAGAATGAGCTAGAGTGTTGTGGTGAGCGATGAATATAAGCATTAATATGCAAACATCAACGTCATTAAATTATATTGCAGAATCAAAACATATGTCACGGGAAATCAACAAGGTGGCGACAGGAAGCTGGCAGTTTCTCGTAATAGTGCGCCAGGTTTTATAGATTTATTAAGGTACAATCTGCAAGATCGGGTAAAATTATGGCAATAATTTTAAACTGAAGATGTCATTTTCTCAAATTGTTCATTTTCTGGCGACGGAAAGATGACTTAATTAATTTTTTTATAACCTGGATCTCTATGCTCTCAACCTGTCTACATCACGGCTAGGTCTGCAGCAATGTACCTGTCTACATCACGGCTAGGTCTGCAGCAATGTAGTAGATGATATGTTCCTTAATTTTTGTATTTAAATTTACAATTTTCAGACCGATTTCTTTCAAAGAGGCAACCAGCTTTACACCAAGTCACCCAATAAAATATAGTCTGTCAAGGACTATTTCACTAGCTGTCGTACATTATTAACCGTAAAGATTTGAACTAAATCTTTAATATAAGTCCTTTCCAGTATATGCTTTGTTGGGGTTTTTTTTACCGCCAGTCAGACCAAGAATCCTGAAAACTGAAAAATTATTCCCAAATATTATTTGAACATTCAAACGTTAAACACGATTTAGACGTATTAGTTGTTTCTAAATTGTTGACACTGATTTTAGTAAAATAAAAATGGTTGAAACAAAAACTAATATATAAAATCACAAAATGTAAGATATTGTCAACTTTTTGGTGTCAAAAAGATTATCGGAATTTGACAATCAAATGCGCTGTTTTGGTTTACTTATTTTTAAAAAAAATAAAAGCTTATGCAACTTTGTGCCAAGAGGTTTGTATGAAAATAACTTGTACTAAAAAGAATTATTCAAAAATGCACTTAAAAAATAGGCTCTTTTTGGGTTTTTTTGCTATTCAATTCTTTTTTTAATTCCAAATGTGAATTCTTTGTTATTTGATAGTTCCTTTATATCCATGCTAAGATTCCAGTGTGATCACACTTAAAATGTAATAGATATGAAATATGATTGTTATGGATGGATGGACTACCTTGAGAAATACAATGATAGAATTTGCAAAATCATTTAATGTTCATTTAATGTTCATTGGATAAAAAGAAAAAGATGCAGATGTTTTCGTTACAATAGTTATACCGATATAATCTTGTTACTGTCGGAATACATTCAGGCACTGATTATTTGGTTTTTATGTATATCTTATTTGGTTTATATATATATATATATATATATATATATATATATATATATATATATATATATATATATATATATATATATATATATATATATATCCATTGTATACATCCTATATATACAATTACACTGCTTAATCTATTCTTAGTTAACTTACATGTAGAAGCATATATATTTCTTTGTATATGTTCAAACAAGCTGCACAGCCTAAATCTGATTAAGAACTCGACTAAGTGAACTAAACGTACTAATTCAAATATCACCGAACAACCTTAATTAAAGTTTATATAACAATTGTAGTGCAAATATGCATTAGGCAGTTATATTAACCTTGAAACAAAGATGTTAAACATTCCTTGTGGATGTAAACTTTAAAATATTTGACAAAGCTACCAGTACTGTTTACAGAAATAGGACTTGCTGACTTAGCCAAGAAGTGGAAGGTTGTTCTATAAATCAGTATAATATTTTAAATCGCCATAAGAAACAGGTAACTTGGAAATTGTATAGTTCACCAAGATTTGAAATAAAACATGGCAATCATAGAACTTAAAATATATTAGATATTAATTTTACTTGTGCGTTTATTTTAAAAAAAGAGTTAAGTTTTATTCTTAAGCGAAAGAATTCGTAGTTACTCATCCAAACACTTCAATTGAGGTCCATCGATCTGTTAAGAATAATAGTTTTGATTCGTGGGTGCAATCAAATTTTGGCGTTGATATTGTGTTTATGGTATATTTTCGTTACACTACATTGGGCAGTCAATGAAATTGTCCTGTGATGTCATTATCATGGTGATGACGTGTATCAGATGTGTTATATCGGATAACGCAGTTTAAGGTTCGACTTTTATCTACTTCAAATCATCTAATTCCCGTCACTTTAATGTTCATGAGAAATAACACAAAAAAACGCCCCCAATAACTCACGGACAACAATGTACCACTACAGATCTTGTTGGGACAACCTCTGTCTCAGACACTGCGTTCAACAACATTCCTCATTATCTAGGATAGGAAGGCGATTTGGGAAACAGTTTTAATATCACTCGATGCTAAAATTTTATATCCGATTTATTATAATCAAGCTTAATGGGCAAAATATCAACCAAAAAAACTCAAAGGCACTCGGATGACAAAAACATTCTTTGATAAAAGAATTTATTGCAGAATCTCGGCATCTTATTTATTGCAGCTCATCATTAAATAAATTGGAAACACTGACGACTATTGATATTTAGAATTTACGACATATTTGTGATTCTCCAGACAGGTTCGTAGAAATGTCGCGTCCTTGTTGTATTACGTCTTACTACGCATTAAATATTTGATAACACAATCAGCAATTTTCATGCAAATTCTTACTGAAGTCAAGAAAAGTGTGATATATGATTTGTCATCACTGACACTGCTGATGGGAGCTGACGTCATTAATGCGTTTTGTGCAACGCCTCCTTGCGCATGTCGGTTGTATTTGGTCTTTGTCTAATTCTGGACCGTTGAGCATGTCATCAAAGCTAGAGACTGCCTTTGAAGTTAGTTTTAGAGTAAAACAAGTTTAAATCTTTTATCGCAAATTATACCCGCCAGTCTTGCCTAGACAATGGGTTTTTAGCCGTTTATGTTAGGTAAAACAGGCGAATTGCATGTTCGTACATCAGACACAGAATATTACAGTTCTTTGTTGAAAACCTTGTTTTATTTATGTTGTACATCAATCACATTCGCACAAAGACCGGGTTGTATAACCACTCATTTCTCGACATGAATGACAATTATTTAAGTTAATATGTACAAGTATACACGAAGTTTCACTTGTGATGTTAACATTGTCTGAAACCATCTAGTTGTCAGTCTACATTAACTTGCTGAGTAAGGATGTCAATTTGACTAGCGAGTGTTGACAATTACCAATGCGTTCAAATCTTAGTGTTTTATTTCAAAAATAAGATGATATGAAGAGAAAATAAGAAGATATGAAGAGAAAATAAGAAGATATGTGAAGAAAAGTAGTCAATTTTGCGATTGTTGTTGTTGTTTTTTTAAGATGATAGTGAAAAATAAAACACTCAGCACAGCAATAATGAAGTTATACGGTATGTTGTGCCTTAATACCGATCTCATGTTGTGCCTTGCTACCGATCTCATGTTGTGCCTTGCTACCGATCTCATGTTTACCAAAAATAAAACAGACTAGGATGGAAGATGTACCTATCCTGGCAGCATCACCTTGATATCCAAGACACAAAAATCTCAACAGTGACCTGTGAAATTAGATTAAATTTTAATATAAGAGTGTGTTGGCAACATCATTGTGTATATGCCTGTCTTTTAGTACACAATCGTATAAGAAGGTTTAACAATAATCCATGTGCATGCAACGATGCAATTTCTAGATACACGGATATATTCACGGATAGTTGACTTAACTAGTAATCTTTCGTAATGGAATTATTAATTCATTGCAAAATGGTTCGTAATGCTTCAAAGCTGATTAAATGCTTTTCGTTACCCTGGAGACAGGTTCTACCCTGAACACGGATCTCCCATAACCATAAAGCCAGTGTTTGACTTAACATCACCCGCTAATCACCATTACCTTTATTGCATCTTCGTCAAAATCATAAACGGATGTCCAATTTTTGCACTTTAAGATAGAATGAGGCTGGTCGCTTTGGAGCGACACATTATGGATCTCAATTTCAGACTTCACTGCCTTCGCCTCCGGATAAAATATTAAACTTGTGCTTCTACTATTGTCCGCTTTGCTTTTGAAGTCATTTCTGCGTTTTTAACAATACGCGGTTGGCATATAAATGTCACAAGGCCAGTAGTTCGTTCTTGATGTTAAGTGATCAAAATTTAGTGCTTATAGAATAGAATAGGATTCCTAAATTCCCATGACATCATTTATATAACACACCTTCCAATCCTAATGTTGATTGTTTAATTATAATGAATTTACATTAAGAGAGACGGAATTTCGGTTAATTGTATGTTGAATTATAAAACAGCATATTGTTTTGAATTTTTAATGTCATTGATTTTAATAAATCTATCAGGTGGGTTTTGGCAACAGGACGTCAGGTTGAAATTCACCCATGAAATACGGCACATGTGCAAAAACTTTGTCACATTGTTTGATGCCTGCTCTTTCAATGATCGGTTGCAGGTTTCTCTTGAATTCATTTATAAACCTTTGATAGATATGAACTTTAGCCACTCTTTTTCTTGACTATTTAACAATCGTTAATTTGCTTGCCATCACACGATTCTATGCATTTTTATTAACTTTCATGCATGGAAAGAGCAAAAAAATATATATTTAACATTGACTATTTTTTAATCAGTTTTCTTTTGCGAAATATTGCTTCAAATGTCATGTCTGATGACGTCATGTTGGAGCGTGTGTCGTTCCTAAAATATGTTCATAAATAAAAGATAAAATCAAATCGATCTCTTCATTTTATCTACCATTTGCACTTAATTTCCAGTAGTTTGCACGCAGTAAATCTCGTATCAAAAGCTGTAAAGCGGAGAAATGGTGCGATATGCACTATAATCTTATTTTTCAACGCAGCATATACAAAACGTTCAAAGAACCTGGAGTAAAATCAGCAAGAAGCAAAATAAGGGATTTCCACGTGACATTGACTCAACCTTCATATTTAAAGGCAAATATATCAGTATTTACAAAACAGGAATATACAGGCCTAAAATATCTTGGTCCATTCCCTAGCATGCACCCGTCATATTTCCTCTTTGCAAATGTCTAAATGTCACAATCATCAAAACCTCGGCCCTCGGGCAAAGCTCAATTGCTTTAACATGCATAAGTACAATTTTTGCATCATTCGTCATTTTATCATTTAGGCACTATAAGGAACTCAAATTGAACTACTCAATTATCAAGGTTTTTTTAAATCAAACTTTTTCATTAATAATAAAGCTTTGTTATGTCTATTTTCTTTTACTATATAATGGCTCTTTTTCAGAGAAGAATGAAAAACTGGGCTTTTAGCAATTATATTATATTATATATTTGTCAAAAACAAGGTAAAATATTTGGGTAACAAGTAACAAATCAATAAAACATCGTCTGATTATCTGATTAATGACGAGTTTTCATGTTTACCTTTTAAAGGAGTGTGTGGGATCGGACAGTATTTCAACACAGCAGAAAAAAATGTAGGAGAAACGGACATTGCTCATCTGGAAAACCGGATGTACCCTCGGTTACACCGCAGTTAAGTAGTACGGGACAACCCTAGGAAAATTATGATCACATTGGTATCAAAAAACTTAAGCATCCTTTTTGGAATTATTGTCCTTCTTTATGCAGAAAATCTGTCGTTAAATACAGTCAGAATGCTTTTCGCTCATACAAGACAAAATAGATATATGTGGTAGAGTGAACTATTGACTTTTACTCCTGAACTTAATAATTTTAGTGTGTTTATCTTGTTATCATTTTATACCATACATTTACATGGTATTGAACGATTGGGTGAACTTGAGCAAGTTGATACCGGTAGGTATATGTATTGGAAATGTTAAACATTTTCATATCTTATGTATAAGGGTTGATACAATAAATGATATGATGGTTACATCATTTTAATGATAAACTCTCGTTTGCAAATGCTTCATTGCTTTACATATATATTGATTACATCGTTCGATATAAGTTTCGAACACTCAAAGTCTGGATTAATTTTCTTGAACTACGTTCTTTGAAGTGTTTCTTTTTCTTTTCTTTTTTATACATTACAAGCATTGCGATGTGGTGAAGAATTCACAGCATGTGTGCTTTACTTCATTTTAATCTAACAGCATTATTCAAAAATGGAGTTAAAATGGCTGGAGCATTTATTAACTGTGTCCACGATGGACGAAATTTTGCACGACACAAAATGCAGCAAAAAAATATCATATGTTTATGTATATAAATGTTAGACATTTTAAAAGGTGTCCTGTATACAATATGTTTGTTTCTTGGCACATTGTTTGTCTTAAAAAGGACGGGTTTTTTTTATATGAACAACAAAATTTTCTGTGGGGGTAAATTTTTATGACAATTCCAGTTTTCTGCAACTTAAGAAAATGGGTTTTAAAATTTGTTTACAAATATCAAGTGATTATAAGAAAAGTAAAATATTAAAGAATCTATTACAATTTTGCCAATTATACACGTCAATATCATAAATTCACGGAAAATATCATAGAATACACATTTCATATCTAGAAGGTTTTGATTTTTTAAATTTGAAAAAAATATGCATGTAAAACACCAAGGGGCCCATGGGCCACATCGCTCACGTCAGCACCAATAACTCTGGTCAAATCAGCTTTATGATATCAAACACAAAATATCCTTATAATGTAGTAGAGTAGATATTGTTTAAAAAGATATTTTAAATGTTCTTATGTTTAACATTGAAACCCCTATGTTGTTTCAGTTTTTGAGAAAAACATTTTATTCTTATAAAAAAAATCAAACGCTATTAAGGCCCTGCCCTTACCCCAGGGATCATGATTTGAAAAAAAAAACTTGAATCTACACTACCTGAAGATGCTTCCACACAAGTTTTTTTGTTTTTTGGGGAGAATATTTTTATATACTTTAATTATTCCTATGTAAAAAGTGTGGCCTACCTTAACCCTATGGATTCCCATTTGAATGAATTTGATTCTGCACTACTGATGATGCTTTTACGCGAGTTTTAGTCCTTCTGGTCAAATGGTTTTTTAAAAGAAGATTTTAAAATATTTTTCCTATCTATTCCATTTGAAAAATTTAATCCCCTGTTCCGGCCCCACCCTAACCCCAGAAATAATGATTTGTAAACACTTTAATCTACACTACCCGCCGATGATTCCACACAAGTTTCAGCTTTTTTATTGACAATTGGTTTTGGAGAAAAAGATTTTTAAAGATTTTTTTTTATTTATTCCTTTGTAAAATTCAACCCCATTATGACCCTGTCATACTCCCAGGGGATCATAATTTGAACAACCTTTAAATAATACTCCCTGAGAATAAATTATCTCCCCTTGGAAGAAGGCGTGGCCCTTCATTTGAACAAACTTGAATTCCTTTTACCTATGATTTGTGATAAGTTTGGTTGAAATCGGTCCAGTGGTTCTTGAAGAGAAGTCAAAAATAAGAAAACTTTACAACGACGACAGACAAATTTTCATCAGATAGGGTCACTTGAGTCTCTGGCTCAGGTGGGCTAAAATTTCTTCATTTTTGAAAAAAAAAATTGACATATCAACTTTACACATTTATAATATCTATAAGTTTTATGGCCACTCTCTTGACATTCAACGGAGATAGTACAATCAGAAATACCACCAATCTGTATTTCTAGAAATTGACTATTTGTGGTAATGATCGAAAAAATATCAATTCTATTGATTTTTATTCTTAGTTAAAACAATATCTTTAATATATTTTTTTATTACTAAATACATTGGGTATCTACATGGAAAACGGTAACATGTGTACTTAATGACATGATACGAATAGATTTGATTTACTGTTTGCAATTATCATCAAAGGATTATACATGTGTATATACAAATCATAAACATAAACATTCACATAAACAGCGGGTGCAGGTAACTTCTGGGAAAAGCGAATTCAGCCAATCACAGTGCAAGTTAATTTTAGTTTGAATCATATATCAAAAAATTATTTGTACGTTTATGCAATACTTTTTTATGTCAAGAAATTTGTCTTTATAAAATCTGTAAAGAAACACAAGTGTAATTACAAGCCATCAATGACGATCGGACAAACATGGGTGAAAACTACGTCTAGGGTGCTCTCTGGGGGGTGGGGTCGATACGTACCCAACCAAACCTCACGCGCAGCTTACAACAAACTTTGTTTTAGTGATATCGGTGTGCTTTTAATTGATCATCAACGATTATTATCAGTTAAATAATTTTAATGAAATAACTTTGACTTTGCGAACATTTACAAAAATATCTTAAAGACGGTTAAGTTTTGATATGATTAGATCGACAAAGTATGTGAATTTATAAAGTTTAGGTGCACTGAAAATAATTAATCTGCGCAGTCATACTATGTTCACAGAAAATATTGAAAGTAATCAAATAATTTGTATTTACCTAAGGGTAAACTCATTTGATAAAAATCTATCGGTAATAAATTTCACGAAAACAAATCATTTTTGTCGCAAATAGAAGCCATTAAATCTGACATACAGGAGTGAGACCCTTCCAAGCCTGCTCTCTGGGGGGTCCATATGCCCACCCCTCTAAACCGCACGCGCACTTTCCTTAGAAATATCGTAAGATAGTTCTACCCCTCTCTTGGCAATCTTTGTCATGCGTGCTGCTAAGCATCCTCTGACGATTTCGATCATAAATTCTCCGTTTCTCTTTCCAGATACAGATTTACTAATGAGATTTTAATCAAGTTGCTTTGGTTGTATGGTGACTTATCAAAGGATTCTTTTTTATCTCTTAATTGGTTGTGCAAGATAAACACACGTATATTCTTTTGTAATATCCGCTGATCTTAAGTTACATGAATGGTTTTAGAACTGGAAAATTTTTACCTGTTGTTCGATTTCCATTCATCAATTACTACTTCTCGGTGCAAATGTTACTTGTTTGTGATTTTGTATCTTTTAGATTTATTCAATATTGATACCATTATACCTTGATAATAATACCTTGATGAATTGCTTTTTTATTTTGTAATACATTTAACATATCCTGTTGTTCCTTAAACTACTGTTAACTACATTGACTGTTTTGTGGAGGGGTAATTTTTTATTAGATCTGACGATTCCTTTGGTATCGTTTCTAAATTGATTGAGTGACTTAAATTGAAAAATTGACTTTTTATAATGTGAACAGAGATGATCTTAATATGAAAATTGATTTACTTAATAACACCTAAGCCCTACTCACAGGATAAAACTAACTTACGTCCGACACATGGCTTCAATCCGGTCGTCTACATGTGCATTATGTCTTGACCCTTTCTGATGTGAAAACGTACGGTTGGATGTTTGGTGCGAGTTAGTGAAGTCCGCTCTATCCGTAGGAAAGACCATATAAACAGAAAAAATATCATTTATTTTTTTTTTTACGTGGGGCCTATTTTGGCCCTTAGCGCCCTTAGCTCTTTTTAGCATGCTCAAAACTTGTAACGTCCAATACCAGACTCTACAAGGTGTCCGCTCATAGTACCTGAGTTTTGATTGGGACTCACGCGGAAAGTTCCTGTTCTTGAATGATCCGATATACGTTGGACAGAAGAGGTTTATTATAGAAATAACTTCGCTTTTCATCACAACCGAATTTTGTGTTTGACCTTTTTTTTGTAACAATCTGTACCTTACTGTGTTATTTTTTTCTTTAGTGACATTTTCCCTTTTATTGTACTTCTAATAGTTCAGAACTTCATAGCTTAAAATATTAAAAAACAAAAATTCTTACTCTGCAGGAGAATCACGTATATTAGGGGAAAAACTCTTAAACGTCAGGCTGTTTTTCGATAAACTAATTTTCTCAGAAAAATCTTTTCATAGCATTTATTGTTTGTTTAGCTATAGATAGTTTCTCTAACTTTACATCTGAGACCATAACAAAATAAAATGAAATGTGTCCATCAATTATTTATTTGTAAACTTTGAGACAAAGAGATGTTAATTAAATGTGCACACCCACATTGAGCAATGAATAACGCATACAGTGGCATAGATATATTTAATTTAAAGACATATTTTTAAATGCCTCTAGAGAAACATTCATTATTTATAAATACAAATACCTATGAACAATTTCTAAAATAAGAAAATTGCTCTAAACTATTGTAGCGGAAAAAGCAGAGTGTACTTTTGAGAGTGTTTATAGAGACAAGGAGAATTGATTTTCTTTGAAAGATAGCATATCATACTTAAGTGAGAAATTTCATATTTTACAGAACTTTAAAGTTTGTATATCACACTTAAGTGAGAAATTTAATATTTAACATTTACCACATACGCATATACTTCGTAAAGGTAAAACTCATGACTTGAAGATCAGTAGCTCTAAAAGATAGAAAACACACAACGAGTTGGATAAAAATCATATACCATCGCAAACCATGAGAGATTCTTTTTATCACATGTTTTACAACGTTTTTTGTTAATCTCAATTTTTTCTGTACAAATTATAATTGTGAGCCGCACAACACATTAACTACGAGACGTCAACAACTTTACGCATGGAAAAAAGTTCCTTGAAGTTTAACAAACAAATATTTCATTTTCGAACAATTTCTTTATGAATTCATGAAAAATAAATAAAACAACATTAAATGCTTCACTTTTACAACTCAACACTATTCAACTGTTTAATTATGACGTCATGTGGCGTAAGAACACACAGTGGAATATCAAAAATTTATCCCATGAGTGATATCCACCGTATATTGAGATAAACATGTGATAAATATCGATATCTAGTAATAACGCCTCGCTGATACCACGCTATGTATGACTTGTGATCACCTTTCTCAGATGAGGTTAAAGGCTGACCAGTTTCTGATGATTGGTAAACTGTAAAATCGAATCACAATTTTTCTATAGAAGGCATTGTCAATGTTGTTCTGCAAGAAAATATGGGGAAATAAAAAAGATATATCCTTGGTCTCGTTTTTGTGTAAAACTTGTTCTTTATAACAGTTGAGTAGATGTAAAATGATTTCTCAACGCACAGGACAGTCAACTTTGATTTTTAATTGTGTATTTGCTATGGTCGGAATATAAATAAAATTTGTTTAAAAAGTCACATGTCTTCTTAATTGCTCTTTGATCCTTTTAAAACAAAGAAAATAAAGCAAATTCATGAGAAAGTGAGCTATTTCACCATGGACCGTCAATGTTAACCAAACATCGACAGATTCAGGATAATGTTTTTTCCTGGTTTTATGAAATAATCAGGAGTGCAGATACTTCATTTCATTTACAATTCATACTTACACACGTAGATATGTGTCAATGAAAATCCTTTAATTTACATTCAGGGATTTAGATTTTTGCTTCTGTAAGAATGGCCAATCCTTATCTCTATTCGCTGGGTTTTAAGTTTTGGGAAAGGAAAGTGTTGCTTATTTTTTTTAAACAAATTATAATGCTTTTAGTTTAATTTAAGTTAAAACGCAAAGAATGGACACTCCTCAATTGCAAAAAACCATGTACGAAAAACTGTTCGATTCAGGGTGAAGTTGTGTCTTAGTTTTAGTTTTAGTTAGGCTTAGTTTTATTCTAATATTAGTTTGAAATGCACTTCTTTTCTTTTTCTTTTTGGTAGATGGGCCATTTTTACCAAATACATTTAAGAAAGAAAACAGAAAATTTTGCCAATGTATAAAATATTGGTAACCAAATGTTTAATGATGGCATAGCTGGCTCGCGTTCTATTTCTTATGTTTGGTATATGGGAAATCGAACAACATTTTCTCCATAATAGGTAAACATTGCTGTTCTGCTAGAATATATGGGGGAATATAAAAAGATATATATCCTTACTCTTGTTTGCACGTCAGTCCTTTGTCAGTTGAATAGGTGTACCGGTGAAAGAACAGTAATACCTTATTAAAAGATATATTTTTATTGCGTCTATAAAATATCTTAATCATGTTTGCAACACTCTGAAAATGGGTTCTATTTTTATCTCAGCTGAACGTTTTCTTTTTCATCGGTGATTCAAGGGTAAAACTCGTATCATAAATCAACCTTTACCCTATCGATTTACAAACACAGTAAATCAAAGTAGGGGTATTGTTGCAATGTTATTTTTTATTCTTCAATGAAATATTTGTCCTTGGGAAGTTTTTTTTCTTTAGCGGTTTTGTAACCTTTTTTCACCACTTAAAATAAATGGTTCCATGTTTATGCCTCACACGTGTAAATTCCGGAAGTATTGGACAGAGGTCAGATTAAGTGTTTAATTCCAGGATGTGTTTGTAGAGAGGATTTAGTGTTCTCGGTGACCGTGTTAAGATTAGGATTAACTAGCCATAATTCAAGGTTATCCCGTTGTTCTATTGTTGTTATCACCATTGTGAGGGCATTCGCACTCGATTGATACACAATGTAGTTCACAATTAAGACACAATAGAGTACTTAATGAAGCCTAATTGCATACCATAATTTGACCTGTTTTAGGAAGTTTTTATTCAAATACAATCGCACAAATGAAATCAGCTGTTACTGACGTTCGATTGTGATTCTCAGTACAAAAGAGGCTTAATCAAGGTCCAGTTGTCTGTATTCATCAAGTTTTCCGTTCCAGTCGTATGGTCCTAGTTAACTACCACACCTTGACAACAGTTAAGGAGAGGGAAATAGAGTTGTGTATCTCACTTAAGATAAATATCGAGTGTGTTCGGAAATACAAAATCCTTCGCGTCACTATCCCATAAAATAAAGTGAATTGGTTGTTTCACCAATTGGCCTGTTCGAGATGACTTTCTCGATAACGTTTGGAGTTTAATGGATGTGTATGCAGATGACAAACCCATCCGAGGCTTGCCATTAATTAAGCTGATGATGTGTTTGTGCTCACGGATAAGACCCTTTTGTGTCCCAAAAGGAAGTCTCGATCAACAATTTAACATCTATACTTAATCCCATGAATGATCTCCTGATATGAAAGACAATTTATCATGTAATATCAAATTCTTCACACTCTACTCATCTGTATGTAAATGCACATTTTTACTCTTAAACAGGTGAATACCATACTTTTTGGTCACCTAAATATCACTTTTGTTGAATTTCCTTAATTTGGAGAATTGTTTCTTACTTTGGCCTATTGCGAGTAGAATTGGCCGTCTAAATTGACCAGTGTACGTCACGTTTTATCAATATTATATCAAAAGTCCTGGTAATCCGTCAAAAGATAATTGGCCATTGAGTTTACTGTTCAGCTGTACCATAAAATCAGTGGCAGTTCTCTTTAGAAATTCACACCACTTTCTACTTTTGGAGCAAAAACAATCAGCAGCTGTGTAGGCAAGAATAAATATTCATTAGAGCTTTCATTTATCTGTTATTCAGGGAACAATTCTTTACCATTAGACAGAGAGAGAATCAGATAGGCTACACATTGTGTGATTGAAGTCTACAATTGAAATTAATTACATGTCATCAAGCAGTAGTTCTAATCGTGTAAACAGCGGAGCTAGCATTGTCAATTCTCAATGCGGTCAAGGAGGCTGGATGGTCAACAATTTAACCATCATATATACCTTAACTTTTTAGGAGATGATTTGTTGAGCTATAAACTATTATTTACTGAAGAAAAAATCCATATGTTTTAAGTTTAAATTTTAGGCATTTTCCTATATTTCTATATATAGCTCTTCTTCTTAAAGAGATCAATACAGTCTAAAAATGGCCACGACCATCGAGCCCTCTTAAGTATGAAATTTCTAGTCAAATACGAGACAGAAACTTTTATTGCAATTCAATATCAAGTACAAAAAAACGATCAAAGAATCTGGATTTACTTGCATCTGCTATACTTAACCTGTAGAGAATCGCATGTGAGCAATAAAAATCTCTTAAACACATGCCCAATTCATAAGTATTTTGAGCATTGTATAAAAGTACAATGTAACAATTTTGATACATTTGTCCACCACTACAACCGCCAAAAAACACACACAAATCATGTAATTTTATGTAATTATGATTTAATTTTAGAAACTTGACATTTCTTCATAAATTTACATGCGGAAAAAAGGAATAAGATCCAGCCTGATTTAAAGGATCATTGTAATCCTGGCTCTGTAGCGGTGAGTACCACAAGTGGGTGTAATGTCTTCTATCCCACCGTTTCTTACTGCATGATGGCCGACCGATGGGATTTTCATATCCCTAAAACGGTAATGTTAATACTATGGCTACCAGTTGGTCATGATTCGCAGTCACTTTTTCACACTTAATATAATGGTACTACACTGTAGGCGAATATATAATTTATGTCTATTTCAAGGTCTGACGGGGCAAAAATTACACAATCGATTATGCAATGTGAATATCTTCCCATCTCTACTGTTTGAGAATGCAATGTAAGGACGCATGATGTTTTTTTTAATCATCCAAGTACTTATCAAATCAACGCACAATTTCTTTTTTTTAATTTTGATATACCCGGTACTACAATTTACAACATTTCTTAATGCAAGATATATTTTGAGGAAAAAAATATACATTTGATATTCTTTCCTTTTGCAATAAGACCTGAATCGTCTTTTGCACATTTTGATTGATCCATATCTCAGGCCTCAAACCAAATTCTTTGGCATCTTTTTCCGTACATCTATATATGGGCCACAGAAAGTGGAATGAAACAAACCGCGAAAACGTTTTTATTCTCCGACTATAGAGGGGTGGAGAGACAGCTTCCGGTCTTGTGAGTTAAAGTGCAGGATCCAAAGCGACTTATCGCGCGCCAAAAACCACGTATATTTTCCTATGTCACGATTTTGGTTCAAGATCAAATATGGATCGAATGTAGCTATATTTCTGTATGTTTCAATGGTTTAGGAAGTTTTATGAGGTTTTTTTTTTATACAAATATAAAACAATAATACTTCAGAAGTTCCAATAGTATGTGTATATATACATATTTTATAGTACCACGTACAGAAGCGTTTTTATGCAGACTTTTCTTGTGAAGTTAATAAAAGCTAACACTATCCACACCCCTGAAAGAAAACATGAGTTGTTCAAATAAAAAAAATTGAAACATGTGTTTTCATATCGATTTGGCCTATCATGAGGTTTTCCTACAGAAATGACAATATGATAAGCATTAAAATGTTATGCCTGATGG
Organism: Magallana nippona; assembly: GCA_033439105.1. Classification (NCBI taxonomy): domain Eukaryota; kingdom Metazoa; phylum Mollusca; class Bivalvia; order Ostreida; family Ostreidae; genus Magallana; species Magallana nippona. The sequence continues at coordinate 60,676,200 of CM065926.1, read as the reverse complement.
TTAGATTGATTGGGTCAGGTACACTTAAGACAAACTGTTGGTTCTAATGGTCAACCTGTGTGATATTTGTCTCTAAAAAGTTCTACAAAATCATCTGTTGTATTGTACGCAATTCTAAGTACATGTATTTCACATAAAATGCCTTATTAGTCAGCCCGCGGGAAACTCCAAATGCGCTTGCGTAAATTGGAATTCTGGGAAGGAATTACTAGACAGTCCGGGTTACAGAATTTCGAAGAAGTTATGAAACTGGTCAGTTTCTAGGTCAAACTGTGCATCGTCGCATTGTATACGTGCAAACCGCTACACAATTGTCTCCTTATATACAGTAAAAAAAATAATAAATGTAGTTGTACACCCGCAGATTATTATTGACCTGAAAACTATTTATATCTTGTATTTTTATAGATTGAGTAGTCTCTTGTAATCTAAAATTTATATTTCCACTGGCTGACTTTTTTAACTTTTAATAAAGATAACCTTGTTTAGTCATGTACTGTAGGAACCATGATAACAAGTTTAACTTTCAGATTTGGTCTTGTTGTTTTGTGAACCCTAAACCTAATTGATATCAGTCAGTAAATATGTAAGCTGGCCATTTATAAGGATCTTGTATTGAATTTTGCTTGTTTCGAAAATTTTATTTAGAATTATCATGATTGAAAATCTAAAATCGAGATCGAAAAACCTCAAAAAGAAAACTTAAACTAAAAACCACTAAGCTATCTTACGTAATTGGTTGTTGAAATTCTTGTATTCGATTTAATGGTATGTTACATCCACTGAGAATTTTCTTTTCTATTTTCTTATAAAATTTATAAAATTAATAGTTTATTGGCAAAAGTAAAACAAAAATCGACTTTATTTGACCAATGATGATTTTAAGTGTGATACTTAAAATTTACATTAGTCAAACAATTTAGATTTTTTTCACATACTTTTTTAAACCGCCCGCGTATGATTAACAGATCGAATCGCAAACGGGCATTTTCTTTGATAAAAAAAAAATGTGTTCTTGCTAATTGTTTACCCCTATTCTTATGATAATACGTTATATTAATGGAACAAATATAGTTGTATTTTTATTCTTGCAATATGAATTAGCATTGTTTCAGTAACACTTAACTGACCGACTGACAGTCCGACTGCTCTATTTGTGGAACTTCTTTATATTTTATAAGTACATGTATTAGTATTTCTAATTACGATTACTCACTATACTCAAATTTATGCAATCAGAGTGTTCTTTCTTTGGTTTTTTATCTGAATATTTTTGACATATGTTTCTTAAATCGTATTCTTTTCTTTGCATAATATCCAGTTTCACCTTTTTGAACTTTTTAAAAAATGAAGATCAAAGTATATGAAAGTACAAATGATACGCACTTTACAAGTATTTGCAATTTAGGGTCAGTATTTTTATGTGAAAATGTACGGACCATAAAAAAGGTAACGTACACAGGTGATCATTATTCTCCCTCTGTGAAACATTCAGGTGTAGGTCAAAAATACAGAAACTGTAGAAAAATTCCGCTTAATTAATGACCGACATTAGGACTGCTTTGGCGGGAATCATGATTACTGTCAGGAAAATTTATTATTTTGTATAGACGTTACTGAACATTCTTTCTTTTTTTCTTCCGGCCAGTTTAAATCTTTTCTGACATAGCTTCCATATACATGGTCTATTCATCATGCTATAGAATCTGATTTGTGAAGGAGGTTGTTTGTTTGTGATGTTGATGTTGTTGTTCTTGTTGTCGTTGTTAATGATTTTGTTACTGTACTTTTTGTTGTTAATTAAGGAATAAGGAATCATTCTTTGAGTATTTCGAGGTGATAATTTCGGTCGGGGCGTGATCAAATCCAAAAAAGCCCAAAGGGCTTTATGATAGATTTGATCACGCCCCGACCGAAATTATCACCTCATAATATTCAAAGAATGATTTCTTATTACTTATATTCATATAATTTTCAGCAGTTGTACGATTAAATATTATAATATTAATCATACAAACCCGCTTGTGTCCCCAACAATACGTCTTTTGAATTTATTGGGCTGTATAGTACAAAATCGATTCGTAGTGTTATCACAGAGAGAGACGCTGAAAAATGTAAATATTGTTGGATAATTCCATTGCTTTTGTATATTAGATAATTAACATTGTGGATTACGGAGTTTTGTTGGAATTTATGTCGCTATAATCGTTGATTTCGCCAGAGTTTTTCTTGTCGCCGTCGTTATTGGTGTGGAATGTTGTCGTCGTCGTCGGTGTTATTTTTGCAGTCTTCTATTTTTGGTTATTTGTATTTTAGGGGGGGGGGGGGGTGGAGGGGGGGGGGGGGGTCTTTGTTTGTTTTGTATTGTTTTGCTTTTGACATTTTTTGTTGTTCCTATATTATATTTTGATGAAGTTGTGTATGTGCTAGTATCTTATATTAATGATGCCTCCTTTACAGTTGTTTGACTTTGAAACATTGTATGATAGTAAGGAAGATATTAATTTTCATATCATCAAAACATGTATGCAATGAATTTGTTTATTAAACTAAAACTACACACAATTTTTGACGTCGAACTTGAATAGTATTCAAAAATAATAAAAGTACATGTTTATTTTTCTATGATAATTTCTCATTTTTAAGCGTTTGAATGACGAATATTATTCCGAAGGTCGGGATATGATATATATATTCCCTAGGGCTGTGTTTGTCGTGACTGTCTACACTACCAATTATTATTATATAAAATCACCATAATGTGGTATAACACAATAAATTGTTGTGTAACTTTTCACATTTATATCTTCTTCTACAGAACCCTTGGCCAATGTTAACCAATATTGGCAAGGGGGGATAAATTAGAAAAGATAACAATAGGGTGATTTTTTAAAATCCTTAACAATTTAGAAAAAAATTATGTAAATGGAGGAAAAACGCCTAAAGAAAATGGAGATTACAATTAGCAGAATTGATAAAGATAAAAGCTATTATGAAGTTTTTTCATATTTCTTCATTTCACAATTCTTGAGGGATGCTTAAAGCAATGGGTGGGGAGTCAAATTTTAAATTAAGATAAAAAAGTTGCAGCATAGATTTTTTTGAATTATAAAATTGACATGAAAGCAAGCTAGTCTAAAAAGGTTATAGAATTAGATTAGAGAATGGAACGAATCCAGTAATTTTGTAACCATTTATATGTTTAAAATACTATAAATACATAACTATCTTTAATTTAAGAAGAAGATTGTATCAAGGATGGACATACATTAATGGGAGGGCTAATGTTGCTGTTTGCATGAATTTAATAAGCACATAAACATATCCTCGTGTTGTTTTGATATAGTAATACTAGTTTGCAATATAGTTAGCAATCGCTTTGTGAGCAATATGGCCCATGGGTATAAATGTTTAGAATTAATATAATTATTTATTTTGTTTAAAAACAATCAGTTCAAAGTAAAAAATGAAAATTTAACAAACCTTCTTAAAAAAAATTTAAAACTTCGTGACAAGTAACAAGAAGTCATGATAAAAAAAATACGATTTATGTCACCTTGTTTTTTCCTCTGATAGCTTACATCTCTTGCGTCTATTTTGTAACACAGCCCTGTGGAGTGGATAATGGTAGACGATATCGAGATTTCACCAGACGTTCTCTCTCTTTGGAAGCGCACTTGGTCGCTCATTGATTTTACGTTCCCTGGCTTTCCTAAGTTCGGATGTATCCCATATTACAATGCTAGTAAACAACTAAAAATATGTTCCTTCGCACTCCTTCGTGTTTCTTAATGTGTGAGAAGATTACATTGATTGAGTACATCGTGTGGTCTTCTGATCTCCCGTGTCACCCTCCCACTCTCTGTGTCGCGGCCCGCTCCCGGGTACACCGGGTCAGTCAAGATCACTCAAGGTCGGGCGATCTCAGTGAGGGTTTTTCCAAAGTTCCGCCAAAATTTTACAACTACCAACAAACAAAATAAATAAATAAAGTGCATCAGTAACATGACTACTGACATTTAATGTTGTTTGTCTGGAGAATGTCATCAGACGGTTATTATTGACGGAATATTATACACACATCTATAGCAGTAATAAATAGTTAGTATGAAATTTGTTTTTTATTTAAACATCAATATATAGATGCATGAAAGGATTTAATTTAGACCTGTATAGGGTAAATAGTTATAACAGCAACATATGTTGTTCGTCACCAGAACATTTCTATTTATCAACAATCTCTGGTGCAGCGACTTTAGCGATACCAAAGTGGTTACTATTCAAATAAATTAACAACGTCTTTAGAACGATTTTAAACAATTCACAGTGTGTCTTTGCCATTTGGGGAACAGCTTTATTACGGTAGATTAAAATGCAATATAACAATTCCTGATATTGTACGTTAAGTATTATTGAAAAGCATTGCATCATGGGCAATAGTTAATTGCACGTGACATTGGACGTCGTTGTCTCAATCGCAGGGGACAATTTTTCGTTAAGGAAATTAAAATGTAGTACAGTATTAAACATTAAATTAATACCTTCTCCCTTACCAAATGAAACTGTAAAAACATCATTTCTGTTTAATTTGTAACGTTATATTGGCTCTGTATTATATGTCTTTTTATTGCTAAAACATATCGAATTCTGGCCATTGTCCATTGTTGTGCCGAATATCTTGTTCATTGCAAAATATGTAGCTGTAAAATATCAAGGCTCACATTTTGAGTTTTCTTTTTTGTCGTTCCTTTCATTAGATACATATGAATGGACCATATGCTGATGTAAGTATACAAGAATGATTTACCTTGTCAGTTCATGATCAGAGCTCTGTAGCACATAAAGAGTTTTATCACAATTACAAACTATTCACACTATCACATTGATTACTGATAACGTTAATGCATGTCTCTATATTCGGACAATTGGAAGCTGACAATGTACAACATACGTATTTCTACAGATGTACAATGCGTAGTCATCAGAGTTCACACGACGTCTTTTGTACTCGTGACAACTCTAACGCAAAATTGGTACTCGTATTGCGCAATTAGAATTATCACTGTTCACCCCAAAACGAGGAATTCCATTATTTTTTTTTCCAAAATAAGGAACTTTTTTTTGGGCTTACGTGTTATCTGTAATATTGTCAATATAGGAAAAAGTTTTATCAGAGTAATTACAATGGGTAAATATTTGTCGGAGCGCGTCAAAGTCCTGACGGATATCTATCACATTTGATATCGCACCAAGCTGTTGACAGAGTTAGTCAGTCAACCCTTGTAATTGCAAAATTATTATGGATCATCCTCAGCTTTCGCTTTATAAATTTATAATATAATTTGGCATTCGATGAATTTTCTTTTTCCTTATTTTTTATTTTATTTTTTTACTTTCAAAATTATTTGGACCTATCGCAGAACAACCATTAAATGGTGTATATTACTTATTTATACATGTACTGTGTTCCACAACTTTAAAATAGTTTTAATGACTTAATTAGTGCCTTTAATCACACATTTTCATAATTCTAACAAGGTGAAATGTTACACACCGAAGTATCGTCACGCGTCTGTGGTTGCGATCAACAGATGTAGTTTTGTAGGTGTTGCACTGCCAGGGCGTTGAAATAGCATCATTAATTCATGATTAAAGTATTTATTTGTCGCAAACAAGACAACAGCAGGGGCAATTTTGGTCTTATGTTCAAAATTTAATAAGGTAGTCTTGCAGACAGCCCCGGTGAGATATGTACAATGCCTTCGCACTCTGGCGGACGCATTCAGTAAGCTTAACAAGTATCAAATGCACAGTGGGTGCACCAGCGAATCAAGACTTTGAAATATTGAAATCCAAACCCTATGGGAAATTCGTGTAAAAAGAATGTAGTCATTTTCTTAGCTATATGATGTCATTCTGTTGGAAGGTTAACACCCCGTCGATAAGACAATAGTTTTACGGTTTTGTTTACCACAAGGATAAGTCGATTGGGAAGCTCCGGGTCTCCTAAGCGATTTTATTATCGAACACATTGGAAACAAAAAAATAAGCTTCTTATGATTATTAAACTGTTAAGGTGTGTACCTATCAAAACAAGAACTTTATTCAAAGTTTCTTTAGAAGTGATATTGGTTTATTTAGATAAATTCATTTGATTTGTTGAATACTCAGTTTGTTTATTACAAAATTATATCTTCGTCGTCTTTCCTACAAATCAACACATTCTAAACACGGGATAACAAGCCCAAGACTACAGAGATTCTGTGTTTCCGATTCGAAAAAAAACCTCCCTAATATTCGCCAACGACATGCTCTGAAAATATTTGTTTAACCTCCAAAACGCCGAACGTATCAAATAATTTCTGTCTTCGCCAATTTGTTTGTATAACCACTGCCTTCAAACTATCGATACAAGAGAGTACTGAGGACGGAACAAGGCGATGGTAGCGGAGTGCATTACAGCGCAAATTTCGTTTGTCGCCTTCAGCCAGCAACATCCATCAATGGTGCACACAGACCAAGTATTCCAGAGAGCTAGCAAGACGGTGTCAACATACCTCTATTCTCAAGATTCAGTCGTCTCAAATGTAACTTTTGCTGACAGAAAAAAGTTATAAGCCCTCAACGAGACATAGCCATACAAGGAGACTACCGACCGTCTCTGTTAAATTATTAATTTAGAGATTTTGAAAAAGAATCAAAACTTATCTTTTAAAAACCAAAACGCAGATAAAACAAAAATATTAAACAGAAACAACAATATGATAATACTCTGTATAGAAACAAGATTAATAATCAAGAAACACTTGGTGAAAACAGATTTCTAGAACAAGTTTTCTTTCATATATGACATATCATTATGAAATAAATAATTTGCATGTATGCTTTAGGTATTAAAACAATTTCAAAAATGGTTGAAATACATTGCATGCATTAAAAAAAATTAGATATTAAATTAATATCTAATATATTAATACATGTATTATCAATCATTTACACATATATTTTTACAATATAAAAGTATGTGTCATACGGATTTGTATATTTATCGAAATTTATTTATAACAGCAATACTGAAATACTATGTTCAAAGCGCTTTTAAAATGAGATAGGCATCAGAATACTTATTATTTAGGTGAAGAATTCAATTATCAGAGATTTTATGATAAAACATTTATCAAAGAAGTTTCAGAAATGATGACGTTTTCCATCAATGATAAAAGACCAACGTAAACCTTTAGCGTTTGTGTGTTTAACGGTTGAAGCATAAACATTGGCTCATCATATAGGTGTTCTTTTGTTATATCTACACTCGCATATGGTCGAATGTAGGTTTCTATCTTGAATTGTTTTTTGGGGGTCTCAAGAAGCATAGAAAGAAAAATGAGTTTTATCTTGATCAAGTTGTCAATAAAAACTAAAAGCAGATCTATAACACAACACGCTGCTGTTGGTGGTTTGTAGAAAATTAATAAAAATAAAACTCATTGTCACGCACACTTTTGAAATCAGTTAACCAAATCCCCGCAAAGACGCCCGATCTTTTGTAATGAATATTATGGAGCAAAGCTTCTGACGAAATCGCCACATATCCTATCGTATTTCCTATCAATACTCCAACATCGGAAATTCAGAAGGACATGACTTAATTATGATAATTCCGTTTGTTCCATTGGGATAATTCTCACCACCTCGACTTTGATAGCAGAACTGATACAATAGCAAACAGGTAAACTGGAATTTCATCAATCTGCAGGGAGGGCCATGCTTGATTGTGACGTACAGAACCTTCCGGGTCAAAGGTCACATGTCGACGAACTATCAAGAAACTTATTCTTCATCACAAAAAAAATTGCCACACCCCCATAGATGTAGGAGCATATATAGTATGTAAACTACAGTTTGCAGCGAGTTGAAGACAGTTTGTGCCACTGTTTGCTGGACTTGAGTACCTTTATTTACTAACATGCCGTTAGAAGGCGCCGTTTGAAATATATCTCCAGAAGTTAGAAGAGAAGACCATTTCTCCGAGTTGTTTTATTTTCAGATTTGAGTGTTGTTCGTAGGACCCTGTGATTTCGTGGATATGTCTGTGAACTATTCGTATATCTTATTCCTATTAACAATATTTATATGCACTATAATCAGTTTGACAGTTTCTTTCCCTCTGGATGAGTTAGAAGTTATTCAAGCACCAGAAGAATGGTAAGTCAATTCATAATGAGTAAAATTATTCAAAGTTAATCAAATAAAATTATTAAATTTCGGGATGGGAAGCCCTGACTTATGAACAAGGTTTTAACTGAATTCTTTCAAAATTCTTTTTTCAAGGGAAAAAATCGCGATGTCATTACATTCTGCGTTGATAATTGTTAATTTCATATTGCTTTTGATATTTTTTGTGTTTTTTTTTTAATTATGAATACAAACTATTTTCACATGGTTCTCAAGTGTCGTTTCCATCTTTTTTTAAATTTCTGAATAATTTTTGGTGGTTTCAGTATGTATGGTATTGTATTTAGGCCTCGTCATCTTAATTATAGATGTATTGGTAAAATAAAGCAATGACGTGCCGGGTGCGCTTTGTTGTTTGGGAATCCCTATTTCATGGCGTGTAATGAGCGAGAGAAAGCCTTAATTAGGCCCTAACAAAGGCTGCTGAAGTCATACAGGTGACTGACAATTGTCAACTCTACCGGAAGTAGAGGGACAGCGGATAAATAACATATATATCGTATGAACCGGCAGAAGAGCGAGCCGATTAGATGTAAGAAAGTGAAAGGAAATCAAATCTATTGATATCATTTCTCATTATCGTGTACAGAATTATGAGGAACTTCCAAATTTCATGAGAGTAAAATATACGATGATTTTCTTGCACACAAAACTACGAAACCTCCCTTTAAGGAAATGCATATTGTTTGTTTGGGGCTATTTTGTAAGCTACAGTATTTGAACTTGTGTCTAAGCTTCAGTTAATTTCAAAGAAAAATATTTTATTTAATCAGATTTGGTAAAAGTACAAGTTGTTCCATAAAAAAGGAGACAAGTTGTGCGATGATTAACGATAAATCAAACAAGTCTTTCCTTTTAATTACAATCGTAAACAAGTTTTTTTTTTGCCCTGGACAATGACGTTTTTGGTAGAAGCATTTCTAAAACCCATGTTTCTTTCGAAATCAAACCGAAGCACATTCTATTCCCCATGCCATCCATTGTAATAAAATTCTGCCAGTTTTTTTTTTTTACGGACCAAGGCGCTTTGGGAATAGAGTTTCTGACGGATACTAGAAATATTTCCTTTCTTGACTTTTGTGTTCGGGCCGTCAACACGTTTCCTGGAGAACTTTATAGTAGGTACAAAAACACACCCGGGCCTTCAATCTGTCAGTCTGAAAGATCATAAAGACAGTTTATTGTTCTGGTAGAGTCCGATATGAATTGATGATATTGATAATTCCTGAAGATGCCTCCGTCATACTTTGGCAAAATGTTACGTAACGTTTAGAGTTAGCTTCGCTATATTTTCGGATATCTTAAACAGATCCAAAGAAAATCATGTTGTCGATAGAGGAATCATATAAAATGTTTTTATCAATTTTTCGTTGATGATATCGTTATATATGGTGATGCATATGGCAGTAGACCGGGCTTGGTTTGGATACTAAGCGCCCATCTCTCGTCAGATTAGAAAAGGTTACAGAATTTGAAGAGAGAGTCAGTGGTATTTCTGGTGTTGGTTTATGCAATTAATACCAGCATTAGGTTTCATAAGTATTCTCCAGAGGGCGGGGGAGGAGGGTATTGTGTGTCAGTAATCTCTTACTCAAAAGACCCTCAATACAATTTCGGTTTATTTCTTACCCAGGGAGCATTTGTTCTTCCACGGCCTATATATGATAAACCGTTTGAGTTCAGCACCATATAATTCATAGGGTTAATAGCCCTATTCTGACGCCTCAATCACGTGCAAACCAATTGAAATGGGTTTTTGTGATTTTGACATTCTATAGAGCTGATCGTTTGGTCCCTCTGGTCGTTTTCTATCCAATATCACGGACAATTCGCGCTCTTGAATCGCGGCAATGTGTTTAACGGAAATTCCCTAACTTTATAAAATTAAAATCGAATTTGTTCATATCCGACGATATCGCAAGTGCGTCACGTAAATTACTTAAGTCATATGTATATGAATCTTATATTGATGTCGATAACATTTTACATATATTCTAATTATTCCCATGCACCGAACTATTTCAGGTTTTTATAATAATTAATTATAAATCATTACAGCAACCATACACATTTTTACGTCCAAGACTTGAGCGAGGACAAATTCTATAGTTTAAAACAAAAACATATTAAAAGTGTGAGTTAAACACAGATTTTTTCTAAACAAATTATACCTTAACGAGTACACTTAGTTCTCGGTATTCTTTCCTTTTATAAGGAGCTTGGTGCAATATTGAATAAAACAGAAAAAATATTAACTAAGAAAGATTTCGAAGAAAGATTTTTATAATTTTTTAGAATATCATTGTATATACGGACAAATCGTTAGCGGGCCTTAGCGGCCATGAGAATGTTTTGGTTAAAGCTGCATTGTATTCCTTGCACGCCCTACTGCAGTGGTCCGCTACGATGACTCGCTATAATCCAATACTTCCATCTTCTACACAAGTCATTGAGTGCCGAGTCATTTAGAAGAAGCAAAGACTCTGACACACGCCAAACTATGAAGAAGATTACTAAGTTAAATATTTCTATCGGTGCTGTTTCTAAAAATAAGGCAAGCGATGCATAAATTCTCTCCCCTCGGGATAAAGACATTCTGCAAAAGGATTTGTGTTTAAGACAATAATGGCCTTATATCTCAAATTGCACCCCCCTGATTTTTATTTCTCACAGTTCTTTCCCCTTCTGGGCCTTAAAACTGACCTTTGAGGGGACCATGTATTGTTGTTTTTTTAAATTACCAGAAAACGTTCTAAAATGGTTGCAATCAACAAATTTTATTGTTACATGGTATAATTTTTAGACACCTTATTTTTTGTATAACAAATCAATTGCCACTGGCCACTTGTTGAAAATATGAAAAATTTCTAAATCAGAAACTATTTCTTGTTTTCCTTGTCCCTGTTACAGATTCATCATCAATGTTGTAACGAACAGAGTAATGTTAACCTTTTAAACTATGTTCCACGTGTACAGAATTGACATCTATTGGTGACCATCAAAAGTCCAATCCGTCTTTGCATCACAATGCTGCCACTATTAACCGGAAGTTAATTAATCACAATAATATTCGAATCGATGAGGATATTTATCGGGTTTGCATGTTTCTCCATTGTTTTTTGTCTAATAAAACACGGCTTTAGAAGGCAGTAGAAGGCAGGGTAGTGCCATTAATGCAAATGAAGCACGGATATGTTCTTTAGCGAGGTAATTATCAGCGCGAGACTCAGACGGCCATATCATCGGCACTATAGGTTCGGATGGACGAATGTCTTTAGACCCGGAAGAAATAGAGCGCGGAACTAGTATAAGGTGCCACTTCCCGTCTGTTCATTCATTAACTCTTCCATTTTTCCGCTCTCCACTCCTTAAGAATATCTTTGTTTTCAATTTACATTGTAAACACTTCAGTAAAAAATCGTACATGCATGATATTTTCTTATAACTAGATAAACTATATCCTGGATTTTTTTAAACCATTGTCCACGGATACTAGTATATAGACTGTTTATAATAAACAAATTGTAGATTCTATGTGAATATTTGAGAAAGACACTACTGTCGGAATAAGTAATATGGTTTCAGGCCGTGGAGTAACTCAGTGAAAAGGGTCCAATTAACACCTTCATGCTACGGTATAATAAGACCAAAATCGTACTTTATCTGAACCAATTTCTCCCGTGACAATTAATTCTCACAATGGAGCTCTATTTATAGTCGTTGAGGGACCAAAATTAATGTTTGAAATGTGAAGCATCACCCGTGCCCCGGAATTAACCTACAGTTAACGCTAAGATGGCCGCCTTTGATGAGAACGATGGCGTAGTCTTTATAACGCTTTCTCATGCTAGCAATCAGCGTACCATAGCTTAATGAATGAAACCAATCATTGTTTAGGTTTATCATTTAACTTGTGTGTACACTCATCAAAGGAAGCGTTGACACCTTTGTTCTCGCTGCGTTCTCACTCGACCTATCCAGCTCTCGTTTCCAACATTAATTGGCGGAAACTGAATGGAACCTAAGTCGGAAACACTCGTAATCCGGACAAAACACATTTATTGGATAATAATCTCCGCTGATTAGCATAATATACTTCAAATAGCAAAAAAATATTTAATTGAATTCCGATAGTATTAGTGGACTGATGCTGATCGCATGTTAGCTAGGATACAATTAACGGAAATGTCACGGATTGGCTCTGAATTCTATACAATTCTTGGACTTCTCAGAAAATAAACACCGGGCTACATGGTAATTAGCTTAATTTCCTGAAACAAAAGGCCAAAAACAATCGATTTTGTCACTTTTGTAATCTATTAATTTATGTGTGAATGAAAAAAGAACGACAATGACTAAAAAGGAAAAAGATTTTACATCACTTTGGTTAAGGTTTAGTAAAACGGATTGTTCTCACTTATTAAGAAAGTTTTATTTTTGTCTGAAGTCATTATGTAGGAACTCAAATAGATCCGATAACCAAATACGGTGTTGATCATTAAAACAAACACTGTAACTTTTCTACATTTAATTCATAAAAAGCTGAATTGCTGTTTATAGTGTGCCACGACCAAAACAAGCCCCGCTATTCTTAAAATTGGCGACTATATTTAAACAAAATATCGGATGTTGTGTCCCATTGCAAGTCTTTAACTAAATACGGACTTTTAAATATCATTTGTCCATGATTTCAAACTTCGTTAAAATGGGTTTTTCTGTAAATATATGTAAATATAACTGCATGCTGTCTTTTGTCACATAACGTGTATCTGTCGGCGTTATGAGGAAACCGCCCCTGTTTGAATTTTAAGTTTTTTGGCGATTGATTGCATGGCATAAATAATTAAATACATTGTATTTAATTAATTCCCATATCTCTATAATGTCTGTTTTTACTGTAGCGTTAAGTACAAGTTTGTTAAATATAACATTTTCCTCAAATTGATTTATAAAAACGTTGTAAAATTATGAATCTTATAAGCAGAGAATAATTGGGAAGTGCTTTGTTGAATCAGCAATTATTGATACAAATCGAAATCGCCCCCACCTCCCACGATGACTTCAAATTTCTGATTTTTGAATCAAATCATGATTATCCAAACTGGTAGGATGGTTTTCGAAGCGGTGCTAAAACTAGATCATTTCCCGTTCAATTTGTGATCGATTTACGATTAAAGAAAGAAACAGGACATCGACCAAAGCGTTATTGGAATGAAGAAATACGGCGTAGTATTAATTCGTGTTTCGTAAATATTTACAGATCCCTGAAAAAGGCTTTCGACGATATATCATGTTCTTGAGTGATAATAAAGCCCTGAATACTAGTTAAACTATCGTTGTGCTAGGCCTAATATAACGCCGACCAATCACCAAGTGAACCTAGCTGCAGCTCTGTAGCTCCCGGTCTGAAAAAAAATGGATGGACGACCTGGGATCTACAGTGCCTCCCATAGTTAAAAAACTGCAATTTATGGTGCACAAACAATTGCCCTAGTTTTGGACTGATTCATCTTATTTCCGAACACATTCTGTACAAATATTTGATTCAATAAAATTCCTCGGACAATTTACTAAAGATATCGTTAATTTTTGCCTCTGATATTCCTTTAAACACCATCACCAGCCAAATAAAGTGAAGTGGTGCAGTTTGTTTACATGTAGAAATGGGAACTCTCGATCTCGACGTGAATTTAACATACTTCAT